>VFFE01006529.1:460601-507788 GCA_008921705.1 Burhinus oedicnemus
CCCCCTCCCACCCGCCCACCGGCGGGACAGGGCGCCCCTCCCATCGCCCCCACCTCCGAGCCTCGGGAGCGCCGCCGCTCTCTCCCGGAGCCGCTGCTCTCTCCCGCCATGGTCGGGCTCAACGCCGACCCTCAACCCGCAGCCCGCTACAAAATGGCGCTCCCAGGAACTTTCTGGACGCGCGGCGGCGCGTCAGAGAGGCACACCCGCGGCGTCACAAGGCGGGCGGGGCGGGGCCGCCCCGCGACACCCCGCTGCCCCGCCCGCCGCGGCCCGCCAGGCCTCCCCGTGGCTGGGCCACCGGCGCAGCGTTCCGGGCGGGGAGGTGGCCCTGTAAGTCGGCCTGCCTTTGTGGGAGCGTTTAAGGATCCCGGCCCCTCCGGCCACCTTGGGCACCGCCGGCCCCCTCCGCGCCCGGGCTGCCGGTAGCGGGCCGGTGCTGTGCCCTCACCTCGCTGCACGGGAAGAAAGCCCTTTACTCTCCCAGTTCCGCTGCTCGGAGCATGTGAGGATAAAACGGTCCTGAAACACTACAACAGCCTATACACACCAGTTCCCTGAAACCCAGTTATTTTTTTTATCCTGGGAAGGACTAACCCTTCTGAAACACTTCCACCCCTGATAAATGACCCTCCTCACTCTTTGTATTTTTTTTAAATTTATTTCCTAACTGACCCAGTGATCAACATACAATATGTACATTACACGTGGAAGTTTGTCACTGCCCATAGATAATGGACAAAAAGAAAATAACGGTGCATTGCTCTCCAGCTTAGACTAAGTACTGCCCCCAGCATGACATACTTCTAACACCAACTTTACCTATTGTTTTTCTAATGCCAGCAAAGGTCAGCGACAATCTAGAATATACATAATGTGACCATCAGAGACATAACGCAAGATTGTTGCATCAATGTACTCATTTTTCTTTGCATGGGTAGATCTATTTTGACAGAACTCACCTTGTGGCTCCAGTGTTTGTGATAAAGGACCAGAATGATGGAAGTAAATGCAGGAGTTTATAAAGCCGAAGTCGACAACAGTAAGAACAGAACTGTCTGCAACATTTTTGCTATTTAAAGGATTATACATGTCACAAAAGTCCAAACAGCTGACTGTGTGCTAGAACTAAATTGCACATATGCTGTACCCAGCAACCACCCACAAAATCACACACTTCCACAGCTGGCCTGCTTCCTACTCTCAGTCTTGCTTTCTCTTCAACAAGTGGATGTGACCAACCCCACCATTATTTTTCCTGTTTTATTCCAGGTTCTCAGGGAGAACCTGGGAGAGGTTCAGAGCCACAAACAGGAAAACAGACATAATATAATTTTAAAAAGTTAGGATGTAATCCTGTCCCATAGAATTACTCTCCTTCCAACACACAGCTTTAGATAAAAAAGAAAGGATCTAAATTTAATGTATCCTCCTCCCCCTGTATTTCACACATTCTGTCTGTGGATGAAAAAAAAAACACAGACCTGAAATTGTTTCCAGGTCAGTGCTAGATGTCAGCATTTTAAATTATTTGTTCTTTGCACTGTAGGAAAGTTTGCAGTATGTCGTTCCTTCTGCATGGCAGTAGTGTCAGTGTGGCAGTCATGCTTCTGTCTACTTGCTATTACCTTTGGTTGTATGGAAGAGACAGAAAGAGCACAGAGCTAAAATAATTAAATCCTTTACTTGTCTGACTGAAGTATTACAGTAAAATAATATATTTTTAAAGTCTGGAGCTAGGAGCTTTAAGCGACACTCCATACAGAATATAGAAACTTTGTCCCAGAGAGAGAGTACTGATTAACTTTGCTCATTAACACCTCAGTAATCTGTACCTGGCATACCTTTGCCTTTCTCTTGCAAATAAGGTCTCTTTACTTTAAGAGACAAAGTCTCAAAACGGGAAATACTGGTCTGAAGCAGACTGCAAGTCAGCTGGACTTGGACCTCCCAAGAATTACAGGGCATATATACGAGAATGGACTTCGCTAAGCAATGTTGAGTGAGTCCAAGGAGGATTTGGGGAAGAAGTCCAGAATAACAGGAGTTGGAAGCAGGAACTGTGGGTACTCTCTCCTGTCCAGGTCTCTCATGCACAGTTGGAACTAGAAATAAACCTTCTCACCTCTACGTATTATAAACTCAGAAAGTGAACCTCTGTGGAAATGAGTTAATTTTTTCCTGCTTTATGAAAACAAACTGATGTTGAAATGCATTTTTTTAAATCTGCAAGGAAGAGTAGAACATTCTGCTTCTCTCAGTATGCCCAAGGTGAAGAACTGCTTTTATGATGTGTACAAATCACTCTTTTTTCCCTGCTTAAGTCAGTTTATTTTATGCTTACTATACTAAGTGACTTGAGCATAGGATCAGCAATATATATATACATACACACACACATATGTATGCATGTATTCTGTTTTTCCTCTTGACCAGTCAATATTCAGATATCTCTGTACCTTCTTGCAGATTTTCTTATTGGAGTCCAACAACATTTGGTCTCAAATAAGACCAAACAACAGCACTCTCTTATTTGTTCAACATCATCTTGGCCACAGTATCTTTTATTCTTTTGGGTGCATCAGGATATTCTTGTTTAGAAGTCTGACCACAGTCTTTTTGTCACTACTCTTTGTTGCGTTTACCCCCTATTGTTTGTGCAATGAAGTGATGAAAAACAAGTTACAGTAAATCCATGGTTACCTAGTTTTGATCAACAGCTATGTAAAGACACAAACACTTACTCTTTCATACCAAAAGCGTTGTGCCAGAGCACGTTGTTTTCGATCTACCTTTTGGGGAGGCTGAAGAGGTTACCATTCCAACACAGTAGTACAAGAGCAAGCACTCCTCTAAACATGGTCTTTAATCCTCTAGGAGAAAAAGGTTTCATCTATCTATGACACTGCTCTCACCTAGGGGAAAAAATTGCATATCTTACTCAGTTTTCGAAAAACCAGTACAGTAAGGAAGGCTAGAATTTACATGAGAAAATTTCAGAAAACTGGTAATATGAAATTGTAGCAAAGGACATTGTTTCAACACAGTATTGCTAAGAAAGATAAGGCAGAAAAAGATTTGCAAAAAAATATGTATTTTTAAAAATATTTTCTTATTTTACAAGTATAAAAAGCAATGTTTAAAAATCAAGATCCTGGAAGATACTCTGGAAAAACTGGCTTCTAACGCATAAGACTTCTCTGTGACAACTCCCAAACAATGTCACAACTCCTAAAAGTCCTGCATTCAATAAGCAAACGTATGATCCAGCTCAAGTAATCCTTTCTAATGACGCTTTAAACCCCATAATCCAGCAGTCGTTCTGACCAGTCTTTAAAGAATGTGTCGAGGCACTCTGTGGCTACAGAGCAAAAGGATTGGCATGAATTGTAATATCTTTAATGCGAACATCATTAAGAGGTCGGTACGTTTTCTCATTCACAGGCAGCTTCTCCAGCTCATCCAGGGTCTCCAAGCCATCAATAACTCTGGAAGAAAAGCAGAAGTACTAGGAATCTTCTTCTAATAACAATTTAAATTTCACAACTGATATATCTCAAAGCACTTTACAGTTAAGTATCATAGGGCAAGGACTTTGCAAGCAAATGGTACAAATAAGACAGCCAAAACATTATATATGGCACATAACATATTTTGAAAGGAAATATTAAGCATCTATGACAGATTCTGATAAAAAGTACAAATAATTCCCGCTGACTTGACAGTATCGTATTTTATACCAACCATAGCTGTATAAAGACCCTGGCAGCACTTCCTGGTGGACAGGACTGACCTATCATTCTATAGGCTTAAGTAGCAGCAAGATACTGGCCATACCAAACTTCACTGTGAATTACTGAAATCCTGTGGCTGGAAAATCAATTTCCAAATGTGAGATTATAATTTCTAACCTTCTGGCTCAAAGACAATCTTGGAGAGAATCATTAATAACTGTGTAAATCTAATGGCACAAATACATTTAGGCTTTCAGATTTCTTGTTCAGGCTGCAGAAGTGGCAAGAGAGATTGTCCTAATAAACCTCTTTCTTTTTTGTTTAAATAACTAGCTCTGGTAAATCTTGGCAGTTTATTCCCCAGTAAGGGACTTGGCAGAAAATATGTTGTGCTGTTCACAGTTCAATTCAGTCACGTTCATCAACTCTTTGAATCTAGGATGCTGGACTGTGGGCCAGCAGGGACTGCATATGCTGTTCTGCTGATTCTGCAATTGGGACAGGAATATCTTAAACTGCCACAGAAAATCCAGCAAAGTTCATCTGTCAGAGATGTCTAAAAAAAACTACTTTCAATCACACTTCTAACAAACCCAGAAATGAACTGAACACCTATACTTAGATGCCTATAAACAGCACAAGTGGTAGAAAATAGTATTTTCACCTTTCAATAGTTTCCTTTGAATATTTAACTCTATTTAATGAAGATAACTTTTTCTCTGCAGATTCACTTGTATACTAGAGACTTTTTAACAACAAGCAAAAGAAAATACCATGATTTTGAGATAGAAAAAGCAGTATCTGAAAGACTCAAAGATTTGCTTTAAGGATGATATATCATCAGTAGTGTCTAATAACATAAGAATGTTTTTAAACAATGATGCATCTTAAACAACCTCATCTGATTTTATAAACTGTCAGTTCCATGAGTTTTATCTGACCAACAGGAAGTTCCACCTGAACAGACACATGACCATGTCAGTACCATACCCATCCCCAAATCCAGTCCCAAATCAGATTCTTGCTTCTCAGTAAACCCTACAACTATGTAACCAGTTGTTCTGGAGTTTGCTTAAAATCAGGCTGCATCCCTTTGGGCATGGATGAAAAGGCAAGCTGGAGTAACTGGGGAGGTGAGGAAGAAAGCAAAAAAAGTTCCATTCTTGAGGTAATTTTTAATATGCCTATTTCCACTGAGTTCCCTACTATTAAGGAAAAGGGAGCAGCATTCTGGAGCAACTAATTCTGGTGATGGTGCAAGAGCATATATTTACATATACACATCCAGTATTTTAAAGAGTTTTAGAACGAGAAGCTTCTAAATTTGCATTGCATGTACCCTGAAATATTCAGATCCTTCACACACTATGATAAGGAGGCATGCAGCTGGATCACTTACTTTCCAAACACAGTGTACTTCATGTCTAGGTGCGGTTGCTTGCCATAAGTGATGAAGAACTGAGATCCATTGGTATTCGGACCATTGTTTGCCATTGAAACTACCCCACGGACACTGTGCTGAAAGAGGGGAAAAACCTCAACATGAATACACATCTGTGAAAGCGGGACTTTAACCTGTACAAAGTGCTCTGTGACTTAGTACTCTGCCTCAATACCATTATTAAGAACAAAACTTCGTTGCTAATATATTCCATCACAGTCCATAATTGGCTCCTCAAAACTGCTCTTTCAATGAAAAATTACTTCTTTGCCTTCAGTGCATGAAAAATACTTTGCTACAAATTCTTTCTACTTCTGTTCTCAGTGATGAAAACCCTCAAACCTAACTTGTCGAGTACAGAAATGCCTGTTTCTGTTTTAATAATAAGGTTTCTATCCCTTTATTGCAAGATTATGCTTTGCTTCACAATTCCAAAAGAGGTATTTAATACAGTAAAACACAATGCTGATTGTTCTCCAACCAGTAAAGAAAATTCGTATGACAACATAACTGCATATTGAGAGCACAGAAATACCTTTAGGTATTCACTGAATTCATCTTCAAACTTCTTGCCCCAGATGCTGTTACCACCTTTCCCAGTGCCTGACAAAGAAGCACCACAACAGATTACTGGATTTTCAGACTGAAAAATACAGAAATTATGTACTGTTATAACATTGTACAACAAAGACCCTAGAGAGCCTGTAATTCGTTTGAGGCAGGGATCAAGTTCTCCTGTCTTGATACTGAGCAGAGACATAACTCTATATAAGGAACACCTATTAAGTAGCAGAACAAAACACTGACATATCCTCAAATTAAATTGAGTATGAGTACAAACAGACACACAGCTGAATCAGATTTTCTCCCAAACAGCTGACACCGTCTGGGACATTTTCCCCAAATGCTTTAGAAGCAATGTAGCCTTTCAGGCAGAAACCAGAGAAACCACAGTAGCAACTGCGACCTGTTCAACAGCTGGTAAGTCACCAGAACCATCATATTTAGTGGAAACAGCTGGAAAAAGTAAAGTTTGTAGAATGCTTTAGTACTGCATGATTATTTAGACCTAGGGTATCAGCTGCTCTTCTGTAAGCTCACCACAGAAAACTAATCTCATCATAAAAACCTCTATCAATGATACAATAATTCTTATATTTTTAGTTTATTTACATTTTTTAATATTCATATTTATAATTTATTTTTATTTCTTTCTATTTTATTTTTTATATTTATATACATTTTTCTATAGAGATCCCAGACAGAAGAATTTACCTAATGGATCCCCTGTCTGAACCATGAAGCCCTTTATATTCCGGTGAAAGATGCAACCATTGTAGTAGTTACTAGCACAAAGAGCCAGAAAATTCTAAGGAAATAAAACAAATCATATTAACAAGCAATTCAGAAATAGTATCCTCTTACTAAAATGACAGCATTGGCAAAACCAAGACTAACTATTTTGCCTCTGCTTTGCATTATGACCATGTGAATTCCACAGAGTATTGCCACAGAATAGTCATAAATCAATTACAGTTAATATGCTCCTTTGACACTGTCACAGATACGAAAGATTTTAAATAAAGCTTACAGCACAAGGTTGTCTGACTTGCAGAACAAACAAGAAGCCTGAGACACTCAGAAGTATCACTTCCATTCAACATTTTTATTTTGTAAATATAATATTGTAATCAGTAACTTCATGCCTCAGCTTTGTTAGTTACAAAGTAAATTATTTCAATTCATGCTTAAGTTTATTGCAGAAAGGAAAAACCGGGGCCTCTGACAAACTAGGAGCCATTCTCACTCTCAAATTAAAATCAAGTCTCTGCGAGTGTGAACAAACCCAGGGAAATTTGGGAATCCCAGGCCATGTGCCATATTTCCCCTTAAGGGCAAACGACACTTTGGGAGATGCTGGAACATGGAGAGATGCAGCCCTTAGATAAACCTTATCTGACGAGAAAAAGGCAGCAAAGCTCTAGGCAGTATGACACAGTGCACAAGTTCCATAAGGAGAATAGGCACTGTACCAGCTTAAAATGTTAGTATGCCATTATGTGAAAAGATGAATTGCAAAAGCCACTTCACCTCCTCTACAGTCTTCACTATTTCTACTGCTTTGTTTCAACACTAGGCAATCCTGCTCCTGTTACTTGACTTACTTCGCAAGTCTTTGGTGTACGCTCACAGAATAGTTCAATTTTAATATCTCCTACATCAGTGTGCAGCGTGACAGCCTGAGCAAGAGGCAGAAAATAATAATTAAATCAGCAACGAAATACTAACAGACTCAGTTTTATTTCCCAGTCCCACCAAGAACATAAGCAAGTTCCCACTGCATATAACCATTGTTTCAATATTTGGCCATCAGCAAGGCTGCTGTCACAAACCTTCCACACTTTCAGTGAAATCACCAGAAAGCACTTGGTTTCATTTAGTTTCAGGACAAACCAAGTTCGCCATGATAATGCAGAAACTCTGTATCACGCTACTACACTCCAGAATTATGTTATTCATTTGCAAACTGGACCTACTGGGTCACTTAATTGCAAAGTTAAAGAATCAAGGTTGTATCTATTTCAGATGATAGTGTGGTGCACATACCTCACTGGTTTACAACCAGAGGAACAACTGATGTATGTTACTTGCCTGCAGCCTTCTGAGCAATAAGGCTTCTGAATGGCACCGTATATAATCTGCCTTCACAAACAAGCAAATCTACAAAATTACACTTTTCTTAAGAATTTATAAATAACCTTCATAAAATTTAAAATGGCAGTTGCCCAGCCACCTAAGCAAATATATCTCTATAGGCCCAATGTATCACAGTGCTCCCATGGAAAGTGCTAAACTATGCAAAAACAATTACTGTGGGGCTATACTGGGGTTAGGTGTTCAGGAAAACTAATAAAAATCAGAATCATGTTGATAACTGGCATACTGTTCCAGAAGTATACAAGTAAAGAAGAGAAGATAGTTGCCTGCAATGCCCATGAAGATGCTGTAAAAGGTGTATGTACAGTTTAAGACATATAGTCTTATCTCTATTTCCTGATTTGCTAACCTTTTAAAAGTCTGCAAGTGTAGAAGGTTACATATACTCAAGCAAGGCTATGTGCTTGCAACTTGAATAAGGCTTCTGTGCTAAAAGAAACCAAACCAGATTACCAAATATTAGCCAAGGTAGGATTAAAATTTAGGATCTTAGAACTCAAAGTCCAATTATATTTTAGACTGATGTAAATGGACCTGGTTTCCTTTTCACAGTATCTTGTTAAACTTTTCATCAGAGCAAAATGTGTAATCCTTTGAGATGCAGAGCAGCTATTCACTTTCCAAGAGATAATTTCAGAAGAATGAAAATGTATAAAAAATACTATTGTTCTCACCATGTCTGCCTATCAAAAAGCTGAGGTAGATTTGCATACAGCAATTTCCTGCAAAGAAAACATATGAAACTTGTCATTTTTTTTCCCAGCAATCCCCAGTTCTTTTTGATTCTAAAATATTTGTGTGGTTATATGCTTTGGCACCACACAGTTTTACAGTACCATTCAAGGGTCTCTGTGGATAAATGTTTTACTTGCACTATGCAACTACACAGCATATAAAGAACTAGAAAGGAGTGGAACAAAATAGCTTAGAGAAAGGGGGTGGGGGCAAAAAACACCTTTTCCTAAGGTGAAGGTTTATACTAAGCAATCACAGCTTTTCCAAAGATAAAATTTTATAAATGACAGAAATGAACAGATAAAAACCACATGCCAGTACCTAAACAGAAGTGTGATTTGGAGCCCCCTTCTGACAGCGGTCAGTGCCTGCAACAGACAGGTACCCGCACAGGATCTTAGTAATTTGGAACGATGACAATAAAATGGCAGTTGTGTGGAAATCAACAGTTTTACACGCCGATTTCTTCTCTATATGCTGCCCTCCCTGGTTAGCCGCCTCAGGCGTGGCAAGGCCTCTCACAGCAGCCGGGGACCCCGCCAGCTGCCAGCTCCGGCCCGGACCCCCCTTCAGCCCGGGCTGCAGCCTGCCTTGGGGCGGCGGGGCGCCAGGAGGGGCAACCGGCCCCGGTTCAGCACCCGAAGGGCCGACGGCGCTCGCCGCACCCCACCTGCCCTCGGCTCCTATCTGACCACCGACAGTGCGGAGCTACCGCTCCTCTTCTGCCGATTTGAGGTACTTCCGCCGAAAACCCACACACAGGACGCACGGACCCCGCTCGCCCGCCGCCCCCGTCGCTGCAGAGCGCGGCCCGGCTCCTCCACCGGCGACTCTGCCAGACGGCACCGCTCCGCCCGGGGCCCCCGCCGTCCCCGCCGCACAGCGGCCGCCAGCTCGGCCTTCCCGCGCTGCCCCGGCACCTTCACCCTCGCCCGGCCTCACGGAGGCCTCACACAAACCTGCCGAGGCTGGACCCAAACCCAGGGCCCGCCGCCGGCAAGCGGCTTCCCGGCTCCCCTCAGGCAGGCGAGAACGGTCTGGGCCGCCCTCGCCGCAGCTCAGCCCCAGCGCGGCACGGCCGGCGCTGCGGAAAGGCCGCCCCCAGCGGTCGCTAGCGCGGCGGAAGCGGCGGGGCCCGGGCGCAGGCTCCGCCCCGCAGCCCGGGCCCTGCTGCTGCTCTTGCTCCGGCGTGAGGTGAGTGCGGCGTCCCGCGGCGGTGAGTTCTATCCGGCGGCCTGGGCGGAGGCCGCCAGCGGTGCCCCAGGGCTGCCCGTCGCGGTCCCTCTTGCTCCCCCTCCGAGAGGCAAACGCTTCTCTGGTCGGATTCCGCGGGTCGGTTTTAGCGTGTGAGGATGGATGAGGTTTAAGTTCCGTAGGCTTCTTGCACGACTCTACAGGGTCGTTTATGGCGTTTCACTGTGAGAGCCCCGGGAGCAGGGAGGGTGTGCCCACGGCCGCCGCTCCTCCGACTGCGGCGGCGGCTGGGGGGAGGCCGGGCCGCGCTCCCCTGTCAGTAGGGGCGGCATTCGCAGCCGGAACACTCTTAACTCTGCTGTTTCAGCCAGTGAATTACCTAGGCTTATTCCCGCCTTTTTTTACCTCCTCTACAGATAGCTGCATGCTGCTGCCTGGCACACAGCTGGCTCGCCGGCCTTTCCGCAGCATCCGTGCTTTGGTCCGCCTGCCCTCACGCTCCCTCATGAATCTCAGGGAGCTCGTTTCTGCCCTGAATGACTTTGCATCCCTCTCTCTGGCTGAAAGCTGGGACAATGTAGGGTTGCTGGTGGAACCAAGTCCTCCCCACACTGTGAACACCCTTTTCCTCACTAACGATCTCACTGAGGAGGTGATGGAAGAGGCAGTGCAGAAGAAGGCAGACCTTATTCTTTCTTACCACCCTCCTATATTCACACCGCTAAAACGAGTAACATGGAAGACCTGGAAGGAACGGCTGGTGGTCCGAGCCCTGGAGCACAGAATCGGGATTTACTCTCCTCATACGGCGTACGATGCCATACCTCATGGAGTCAATAACTGGCTAACAAAGGGACTCGGTGAGATTCCGTTAAAAACAAACAAACAAAAGGGTTAAAATTATTCATCAGTATATGCTATTTTATGTGGGGACCCACACACAGGGGGACCTTCCCTCATTTTCCTTTCTTCCAGGTATGATTTGAGGACTTTTTTTTTTACTTCCCCCCCCCATATTCTTCTAGTACTTCTAAGTACTCTAAACATATTTTAGGGAATTTATCTTGGTGAGGAATACCAGAAACACTAGAGGACATTTTCAGATGCATGACTTTACTATTGAATGTAGTCGGAACTGGTGCAGCATATTGTCCATCTTGGTTGAAAAGTTTAGACCACTGACTTTAAATCACCACCTTTAATTTATAAAGTGCAAGATCTCATCGTCTGCAAAGCACTTAAGGTATCTGAAATTATTTTCGATTTTTATACTGTACTGTGGCTCATAAATGAAAACAACTATGTCTTTTGCAGCCTGATTTACAAACCAGAAACTGGTTTGATTTTGTACAATTCTTAGGATAAAATGGATGGCATTAAGAATGACAAATAATATGTATCCATCAATTTCTTTGCACTTAAAATAGACTGTGCCTAATGAAGACAACAGGGCAAGAAGTCCTCAGTTCTGGTCAGGGAAAAGGGATTCAACTGCAAAATTTGCACCTTTTTGTTGAATGCCTTTAGTGTATGTGCTAAATCAGTATTAGGATACTTATCCAGCTTTATAAAACAGCAATCTTGTATTGTTGTCTCAGGTGCCTGTACTTCCGTCCCGCTGCATCCATCAACTGCACCAAGCTATCCAGCTGAGGGCACTCACCGGGTAGAATTCTGTGCAGACAACACTGAGCATCTGGACACGGTGCTGTCCAAAATCAAAGACATCCAAGAGATCTCCTGTCTCACTACTCTGCCTGCCAGGTATCTGCTTCTTTCTCTAACATTGTGTACTTTCTGCTGTTTGAAACAGTAAGTTGCTGGAATTGTATTTTACTGTTGTAATTACATTGTTCCTCTGTGCGTTGCTGCCATTTTTTTCACCAACAGATCAGAAACTTAAGGAATAATCATCCCTTTCTGATCAATCTGTGTTATACTAAATGGTAACAGCAACTCAGTGTAGCATCACATAGATTAGAGGTGGTAAAGAAGAGTATTAACAGGAAATTTGATGAGGACAGTTGAGTTAAATTCCCGCATCTGTTTCTTCCAAGAGAGTAGACTAGACTAGGCTAGGCTATTATAATGCCTTCTTTTTTCCTTTCTCTGTGGTAGAATAGCCACTGGGATAGAATACCTTTGGTTTGTATTAATATGATGCTGAAATTTTATCTAGTTTCTTAGCAAGCACAAAGCATATCTTTCCTCAGGGTTGAAGGTGAGGAGCAAACACGAGTCAGTTTGAACTGCTCTCAGAAAGCACTGTTGGAGGTGGTGGCATTATTGTCCCAGAACAGCCTTCTTTATCACAAGACCGAGATTCTCTTATTACAAAAGGTAACAAAATCATGTATTACTTCCAGTGAATGTATTACTTGTGTGAGCTGAGTGCCCTAAACACTGAAGCATCACAGGTTTCCTATGCTACCCTGTCAGTGCTCTGAAATACCAGCCTGTGGGGATTTGAAGCCAAAACAATGAAAATAACTGTGTGGCCTGTACTATTCTTAAATCAGTTCCAATAGCTAGTGTAGTTAGTATGTTACATTCAAGAACATCACATACATGTTTTTTGGTAAAGTTCAGAGGCATTCCTTCTGAATGCCCAATATACTCATCTTTGTACAGTATGGAAAGCAATGCGAACTTCCGGAGTCAACTTTCTCACAGTAATCTTAATTTCTTTTCAGCCTCTTCTTCCCCATACTGGAATGGGACGTCTGTGCACACTGAGCGAGCCAGTCTCCTTGTCAGACATAATTGCGCGTGTCAAAAGCCACCTAAAATTGCCCCACATCCGCTTAGCCGTGGGAATGGGCAAGACACTAGGTAAACAGGCCTGCAAGTAAGACTGTCCATTAGAACTAGTATTCCAGGAAGACAGGGAGCGTGAGTGTGGGCATGAGTGTGTGAACTATTGCTGCCTTGGATGGGTTTGCTTCCAAATAGTATGAGGCACTGTTAAAGACAAGAAACAGCATTTTAGAATTTATGTGATACAATCACACAAAAAGAATGTCATCTGTATATTTAATTGGAAGTTCTATGTTATGCTTGTTGTACAAGTTGAATATGAGACATCCTTTTTCATAATTTGTATAATGACTAAGATTTTTACCCCCCAAGGATATCAGACATAATGTGTACCATTTTATTGCTCGCTCCCTTTTGTGACTGAATGTTAAATTTCAAAGCACGTTAAAATAGTAAGACACGTCATGGCATCCTTACAAACACGTAACCATCCATGTTTTGATGAAAGAGAAATAGTGGCAAAGGTGGTGAACTATCTAAGCTCAAATAGCGGGTCGCTAGTAAAACGTGGAGCAAGCATGCTCTTACTCCATTTACCTACCCTGATCTCCAAGGAGCACAGCTACTAGAATTTGTGAGAGCAAATTTCTTGAGAACTCTTTGTAACTTACGAGACAGAAGTCATATTAGAAGCCTCTTATACTATCAAGTGCACCAAAAAAACCCAAAGCTATTTTGAAGCCCCTCATTATGGTGTGGGGTTGTAGTGGTGTGACTCCATGTAAATCAACAGTAATGACATGGCAACATACTGTAAAACCTTAATAGAATTTGAAAACTCTGTGTTGTGCGTCCACTCTCCCTAGTGAATGTAATAGGTATGGAGAATTAAATTTCCTGTCACTGTCACATATGTAGTATCTTGGAATCAGCAATCATAGCAAACAGGCAGATTTTTAATGGCATGGAGCAGCTCTCAGCTTGCATTGAGATTGTCCGCCTGAGAACTAAGAGTTAGGAGCCAGTATATCTCAGAGGCAAAATGCTGCCATAGTGGTATCATGAGTTGGAAGACTAATGATGGTGGAACATGAGAGTCCTGGAAACAGTAGCAGTCTATTAAAGGGTTCAGAAACCTCACTAAATAACCCCTCACTAGGAGAGAACGAGCTAGTAGCCAGCCTCTGTGCTGTAGTTTTCTGCAAACTTTCCTACCCCTTGAAGAAAAAAATCTGCACATCTATTTGGTACACAGAGGATTTTGTTGTATTATGAGAGATGTTATGGGCCCATGACTCTTTCAAGCTGACAGATGTGTCCCTTCCTCCACAAATTTCCATTGACCTTAAAATGAAGGTAGTAGTTATTATAGAACAATTAATAGCAATACTGACATGAGGGCTGGACAGAGGGAAAGGAGTTTAACTGCAGCACCTTGTATCCTGCAGAATCGCCAGTGAAGAAAGCTGCTCTGTGTGCTGGTTCTGGGAGCAGCATCCTGAAGGGAGTGGAAGCTGACCTCTATATCACAGGTAAAAAATTACGTTGCTGTTTCATTATCTTTATAAAAATAGTCACTAGAAAAAAAGAAAAGAGTTGACTGACTGGTGAAAGATTTGGCCAGAAAGAATTGCCTAGAAAGAATTGCCTGTTATCATTGAGAAACAATCAGTTAGTTATTGGAAGGACAAAAGAATAACATTAAAATAGAGATAACATGGATCATATGGCTGTGTGGTACAGTGAAGGTTATTTGAATTAAAACATTGCTATACATGCATTATTTCAACACAAAGTTAGTGTTGATGGCAGTCTATTGCAGCCTTCAGTGTGTTTCTCCTTTGGCAAGATACAAGGTATTTCCTGAGTTCCCTACAGAATTCCCTAATGGAAAACGGAATATAACATAGTCTACAGAATCTTCCAAAGGAACCCCATAGTGTATCTGACCAAACGGACACTTAGTCCATTACCCTTTTTTCCAACAGTGGGACAGCTACTCCCTACAGCTTGCTCAACAATGTGAAGGCTGCCTTTTGCATTCTGTAGTACTTAATTCAAGCAAGTTTTTTGGCAAGGCATGCCCCACCTCCCCCTTACATACAGCCCTGCAGAGATGATCCTCAGACAGCTTCTTTGCAAGGCTTCCCAACTGCTATTGTCCATCACAGCAACCTACATGACATCCAGACAATCCACTTCCAAACCACTCTGCACACTCTTATTTCCTGCCCAAATCTACCACTACTCAAAGAGGGCAAGGAATTTCTGTGGTTTTGTCTCAGTTGTATACGGGGGCTATCAGCCTTCTGTGTCCTTCAAGGGACACTAGAGTTGGAGTGTGCGTTATTCTTAGAGCAGATGGTGTTGCATTCTCTCTTATGGACTATATCCCCTGTTATGTCTTCCTAGCTTCTAGCTAAGATTCTGCATACATTGGAAGGAACTGGTTACCTAAACTGTACTGTTAGTGACCTACATGGCATTTCTTTCTCAAAATGGCAGGAGAGATGTCCCACCATGACGTTCTGGATGCAGTTGCCAATGGGATAACCGTTATTCTGTGTGAGCACAGTAACACTGAGCGAGGTTTCTTGTCAGAACTGCGTGACATGCTAGCTAGCCACCTATGTTACAAAATCAACATAATTGTGTCTGAGAAAGATAGAGATCCCCTCCAGGTGGCATAGTGGGGGGGGGGGAAAGAGTGAGAGAATTCAGTCAAGGGTTTCATAGTATCTTGCACAGACCTATCCAACTGCAAGCTTAATGAAGATGCTCTGAATTGGTTAAGTACAGAATGATTGTATTATATGTTCCCTCAAAGTTTGGGATGTATTTTGTCATCTCTCAGATAAATAAATGCTTGTTTTGGGCTACAGAAGGCTGATTTACTCAATTACTAGGCTGCACTTGAATAAATTTACTGTTAATGCATACTCTTATTAGATGCATTTGATAGCCAAACCAATCCTTGAGTATCACGGACTTATCTCCAGTTTTAAGCTTACACAGCAGTTTTACCCTACTGCAGTTACATCGAATCATGTCAGTACAAGTCACTGATATTTTAGCTAATAAATCTCCTGATAATAGTTAATAAAAGGGTGTGGATCACTTGTTTGCATTAACAGTTTTATTAAGACACCACTCATGCAAATATAGAACAAAATTCAGGTATTTGGTACTAGTATTCAATTGCACAGTCTACCATTAATGCAGCTTTAAGGATTTTTAACAGAGGGACTCTCAATTAAAAAAGCTTTGGAAGGGTGCAACTCAATTCCTTAACAAAGCTGTAAATTATTTTAGTGTGCCTTTGTTACTTTCTTTTAAAAACAGTTTCTATAACTATGGGTCCTATGTACAGGATTACTAAAACTGAACAAGTAGCATTTTCACCACTGGCAATGCTTGGGTTTTATTTTTTAAGTTAGGTTTTTCGTTGTGTTTTTTTAGAAGAAAAAAATCTCCCAGTTGCATACGTTACCATCTCTGGATTATGTGCACACCAGAATAATATTTAAACAAAATTAAAATATTTCCATTGCAAATTTGTAAACATCTTGGCACCATCCTTTTAAGTTAGTAAAACTGGCTCATCAAGCAATGTCTTTACTGCATAATTGCATGTGTCTTGTTCTGTTTAAATCTAAGTGGAAAGAGATGACTCCAGTATTATCTGAAGCTACTGAGGCTATATGAAGGCAATCGTTCTTATCAATACCATGAAAACCTCTCAGTAAGCTGAGGAACAGGAAGTGGCAAGAAATGTCTTCTTTCCCAAGTAAAGGAAATGACTGTAGAAGTGATCCCTCCAAATCCAACAGTGCTGTATTGTTACAGAAGACATTAAAATGCTACTACCTTAGTACATACACAGAGTTCAAGAGACAGAAAATTAATGCCTAGATGGGGTAGTTGTCCAGAAACAGCATGAAATCAGGATAAAATACTTTTAACACAAAACCCACAGGAATTAATTCACACTAATTTTCCTTAGCTTGCATCACAGAATCAGCAGCAGCCAAGAACTGACTCAAGCGTACGTAACCTTCTCTTAGCAGATGTGTGCTATCTCCTGCATCCCTCCCCTTGGCCTGTATGGACATCTGGTAGTGTACCAAAACTGTTGGTGGATGACTCTAAACTCAGGATGATTATAGCACTTCATTAAAGTAAATTTCACAAACGAGATATAATTGCACTGAAAACACACCATGGTATCACTATCTGTAAACACATTAATTGGTGTCTTCTATATGTACTCAGAATATAAATTAAATCTTGAATTGCACAGGAACTGTGGAGAGAGCAAAGGACTGCAAAATAGGATGTGGTTGCTGTCTAGCTACAATACTTTTTAAGTTTCTCCAACAACACATCTCTTCAAGTGGCAGAGTTCTTGTTCTTGAACTCTACACCCAACTTACAGAACTTGCTAAGACACAATGCCTCGAGCCCAGTTTTAGTGGTTCTGATGGTAGCCTAAGTAGTGATAGGCAGGATAGGATGCATTTTGCAAAGTTTTGGAATTGCAGCCTGTAAAATGCGGATGCAAGTGCCACCAAAAGAGAATGTTAGTTGGAAAATGTTCTGGGGGAGGAAGCTGCAGAGTACTGCTGGCATGTACCAGTTCTCCCAATCAGACTCTCCAGCAAAGCTAATTAGGTCCTATAATTGTCAGTGGGATAAGCTGATATCCTGTGTTTTCAATACAAACAAAAGTCAGGCTGTAGACCTATGTCTTTTGCTTCTGTCAGTGAGGGGTAGACCAGGTAACAGTATTATTCCATGTGATGTTTCTGTTCTCTTCAAAAGCTATATACTGGGATTCAAAGGCAGGCAAATTATTTTTTATTTTGATACCTTATAAGAAACAATATCAAATATTTTTACTAATGAGTTTGAAATTGTCTGCACACTGCATGAGGATTTGCACAGATATTTGACATAATAATGAAAATGAGGCTTTCACACAATTGCCAGGAGGATCTCTATCTTCCTATAACATAAAAAGATTGTGGAAGACAAGACAAGCTAATGAAAATTAATAAAGTACTTTATTTGACTGATTTGAACTATTACAACATTGAGCTGTAACATAGCTACCAAATATTAGACATACAGAGTGCCTGAAGTCTGACTAGCAGACTACAGCTGATGGAACTATAAGGCTTACTCCCACATACCTGAGAAAAAAGTGAAGAAAAGCTGTCAAACTTCAGCAGTCTCCCAACCACTAAGGGCTTAAAAAAAGGGAGAGCTTATAAGTGGCATTTAAGGCCTCCTCCAGGATCAGTGGACACTCCCGATGTAAAAAATACATATATACAATCGAGCTTTTAAAAAATAAACAGCCTCTTCATATTCCTGGACTGCAACTTGGAAGGTAGATGAAAGAAGCTGGATCCTCTCACCCTTACCAACATGCAATGACTTGAGTCCATCACAATTTTGATTACCTAAATCTTCTTATAAAAGGATTTGGGTTTGGGGCAAGTCCTTCAGTTCTATTGCCAGAATTTAATAAATTACCCACAGTGTCCCAAACCCACTAGTATTCTCCTTGCCTCATGCAGTCAAGGAGGTCTCTTAGCATTATAAATCTTGGCTTCTTCATACACTGGAAGCTAGTCTTGTCTAACTGGTGAAGGAGTACTGGAAATAACTCAGTTGAGAAAAGTTGACCATTGGTACAAACTAAAGCTCTGACCATCTAGTGATTTGCACTTCCCAAGTAAACTGCTCCAATCAAACCCTTATGCGAGGTAGAGAGCAGAAAGGCACAATCTTACCGAGTTTGCTTTTCTGGCTGTAAGGTTGGCTGCATAGATATGAAGAAGGCATCATCTGAGCTAAGAGACAAAGCAGACAAATTTAACTACACAGCAAGTGATGCCTTGCTTATGGACGTCATCATTCCAAACTACCTGAAGTAGTTGAACAACAAGCACCGTTCATTACAATTATTATATTTCAGTAAGTAGTCCAGCAGCCTTGGGGTTGGAGGGAGGGTGAGCTGAGTATAGGCCCCTCTCCAGCAGCCCTTGAGAGCAGTTACAGTAGATGCTTTGAGAACAGAGAGACGTTATACATCTTCATCCTCTTTCTCTAAGAAGTTGGTCAAGGTACTGTCATCTACAGGAATTAATAAGTATTCCACACCGTCAGCTCCCTGAGAAGAGACATACATGTACATTCTGTTAACACCAGTGCACAGTGCAGTGCAAGCCACTAGACAGCACTGCAACTCTAATATTTATTTACAGCCTGGGTGAGAGCTGACCAGCATTCAGAAGGACTACATTGCTAAAAAATAGGAATATTTCACTAGAGCAACACTAGAAATGCACAAATACTGAGAAAAGTCAGTGTATGAGAAACTGTCTGGGGGGCTATGCTAGTCTGACACTACACAGCTCCGCAACACTGTGTTCCCATATCTAGTACTGCTATACTGCCTCAATATTAGGACCAGTCTGCATTCTTCCGTCATCCAAATACAGGTATCTATTGGAAGCAGACTGGCAGGCTCCAGAGTTCCTTACTTCTCCAGGTCTTCAGAAGAGACCTGTAGGTTGCCGAGTAACCAAAGCACACTGCATTTTTACAGCCCCCTATCCATGTAAAGGGTGTTGAAAAATTGGAGGCATGAGAAGAGCTGTAATTACATAATTTTAGCCCTTTGCTAGTTCCTAGGTGCTTCAAACAATAGAGCCTCACTGTGAGCTGCAGAGTGGTGTCTTAGGGATACTTAGTAGCAAGTAAGCATCTTTTTTGTTTAAAGTGGCTGAATACCCAGAATTATCTTCTTCCCCCAACTCACCCGCTTGGTCCGGATGAGCTTATGGTCCCTGAATTCTGTCAGCTGTGCCCTGAGTGTCAGGTCACTGTTCACAAGGAAAGCCTCCCGACACTGCTGGTAGAAGTCTTGGAAAGACAGCCCTGGAGATAGAAAAAGACGAGAGCAAGAAATTGAAGTGGTAAGATTGTCAGATTTTTCCAGGTCTAACAACACACATTATCTCCACCTTGCTTTGGTTTAGACCACAGTGGCTACAGTAACATGATCATTTCTTCCAAGTATACAGCCAAGCTAATATTTCAGTAATTAATGGAAAACAGCTGAATTAATGTTCCAGTCACCATGTTTGCCTAACAACTTCAAGAGCACTTTAAATGCACTTTCCAGCATGGTTAAACTCTCTTAATTTCCAACTCCTCTATCTTACTTCCAACTTTCTTTACCATTAACATGTTATTCATATCCCCTGCAGCACCTGTTAGAAACAGTGACGGAATATTCCATGTATATCCTAGAAAGCAGGGACACATCAGAAGTCACACACTTAGATAGGAGCAGCATGGGAACAGAATCTCCTGTTTTTCCCTAGTCCTTTAAGTGCTAGTTATGCAAATTCATATTCTTCCTTTATTTTAATCTTTTGACTCCACAGTCCCACATGAATGGTCTCAGTCATGTCTAAACATCAAAGCAGACAACAGTAAGAGGAGGTCCTTCAGAACCTATTGATTTCCTGTCAGAGTCAGACACAGTACCTCTAGAAAGACAGTCTATGCCACTGAGTCTCACTGAGCCAGCCAACAGTGATAGCAAT
Source organism: Burhinus oedicnemus (assembly GCA_008921705.1). NCBI lineage: Eukaryota > Metazoa > Chordata > Aves > Charadriiformes > Burhinidae > Burhinus > Burhinus oedicnemus. The sequence goes on from VFFE01006529.1 coordinate 480,803, forward strand.
TCTGTTGCTGGTGATGCAACCTGCATACCAAAAGCCAGTGCCACTGTGCCTAAGCTGGCAATGGCGACACCCCAAACAGATGAGAAAAGGAGGGTACATACCTGGATAAGATGGGTTGTCCTTGTTCTCCAGCTGGTACTGAGCAAGCAGTCTGAATATCCCCCTAAGTGAGAGGAAGAGAGGGGAAAATCAAAAGGGAAAAAAACTCAAACCATCAAACCCAAAACCCTCAAAATGTCACCATTAGGAAATATTAACTGACTTTTCCCTCATGACCGGGACTTTGTGCATGAATCTCATCACTGGATAAGGCTTGCTATCTAAATGCTGTTCATTTAAAGTAACCAATCACTTGGAACCCAAGTCCTACCATCTTCTTGAACATTGTTGTCAGAAAACAGGGATTGCCTCCGGCTAGGTGTAGATCAGAGTAAGCCAGTAAGGACTGGATCCGCAGAAAGTGCTACTGTTAAGTATAACAGTGTGTCTTACCTGGCATTGAGAGTGAGACTGCGCAGGACATGTGTTAGGGAGCTCAAAGCCAAAGATCCAGATTGCTGTACTAAAAGCGAGTTCTCATAAGACGTTTCTTCCACATAAGGACTAAATGTGGTTGTTTCATACCAAAGCCAGTTGTACAGGCTTAGCTTTGCCTGATCCCACACTAGACAAAGAGAAAAGGAAGGGCAGACAGAATTGGGAGATTTACCTTTTCTAAGGTGTTAAATAAGCAATATTAAAATGTACTTAGTTCTACTCTAGGATTTGAGGAAACAATGCACACTTGTGAAATTCACAGTACATACACCCAGACACATGCAGTTCAAGCAAGACAAACTCTCTGCAACAAAATATTTGCACACATCCCTTTTTCATACCAGCTTCATGGATATACTGTAAATCCTTCCAGAGTCAGCAGTGTGCAAAGAACTTCTGGCTGATAAACAAAATTGTTTAGATGCAATGACAGACATAACATCCAATTTCCATTTCAATAAGTCCCTAAGTCAAAGGGTGCCAGAAGGTTGGAATCTATTTGTATATTATGATCAGTGACTAATAGTTCTCAGTATCTTTATACAGTTTTGGTTGAACACCGCCACAGTCCCAATCAGGGCTTCTAGCTGGTAGCGCCATATGTACATCACCAGGTCTATTTTGCACATCAACAGTAATACATGAGCTCATGAAACATGCTCAGCAGCCCCAAAGTAGAACACAGATTCTTCTCTCTTTGCTACATCCAACCCAAGGGGACTCACTGAGAGGAGCATTGATGTGATCGATAGAGGCAATGAGGTAAATGCTAGGCAGAGAGGATAACTGTGCAAGGATCTGCTGACTTCTTTCTCCTCTCAACATCTGGCTGTCCAGGTTATGAATGATGACATAGAGCTCTAAAGATGAATCTGCAAGGTCAGAAAAAACAGCAGAGAACCAATCAAAGAAACTGCACGCAAAGTGGTTTCCCATTCCCACTGCAGCCTAGGACAAGTATTCCATCAGGCTCCATGTTCATCACTCCAGTATCAAATCACTTTCCTTGTAGAGCTTTGATCTCTATCCCACACTTGGTGTTTCTGAGCAGCTAAAAGGCTTTTTCTCAATTCACTGTATGGCAGCCTGCATCACAGCTACTGTTTTTTTTTGCAGTTTAAGCTTTTCTTTTATAATCCACTTTCCACTTGCTCATGGCTTTACCCAGGAATTGGCCTTTTAGCTATGACTTCTAGTCCTGCGATTCAAGGTCATTCAAATGTATTTTAGGATGGAAGTCTAAGCACAGTTTGTTCAGCTGCTTTTGAGTTATATGACTAGGATCCTTAAGCTCCTCCTCACACAATGAAAATGCATTTTCTATTCAGGGTTGGATCCAAAGCATACTAACATCATTGGAAATCGCTCCCACTGAGTCCTCAAAGGAAGTTGCAAAGACTTAGCTTGGATAATGCAAATGGTAGATTTTAAAATTTCCAGCTAGCTTGTTGCTGCTGTACTTATCCATGGGAACAGCTGTTTCCCAAGTCCAGAAACAATTCTGCAACAGTAGCCAGATTTTGTCCAAATTAATACATACTTGGCTGCCAATGGAAACCAAAGGTTCCTCAGACTCCCAGTCAGATCAGCTATAGTGTACTACACAAGACTGATTTATGTAGATTCAGGTGGGTACGCTGTTAATCAGTCTTTTCCACTTAGTCCCACCAGAAATATTCATCAGGTAATGACGGAAAACAGAATGTAAACACTTAAAACATCAATGCCATGCACAATCAAGATTCCATGGCGATTTGAGTATGTGTACACTAGCAGTAAAACTGACATTCAAAAAGAATTCAGCAAGCATTCAGTGTGGCAATACCTGTTTAATTTTGCTTTTGAACCCAATTCTAACCTGCTTGTCTGACACTGCTGTCCTTTATTTCATCTTAATGTCAGTATTTGCATATATTAAATTTAAATGACCATTCCACTAAACCATGTACATTTAAGCCTTAATCCAGCCTATACTGAAATTTATGGAAAGACCCTCAGGCCATGATTTTCCACGGGAGCTCAAAGGACTCGAATATCTGTCAGCAACTGTCATTCCAAATTGTTTGCAAGTTCTTTGTTCTGTTGATTTCAGTGAGGTTTATATCAGGTCCTCAAGCACTCACTAAGAACCATCTTCCCTCAGGTAGCTGGAGTTTACCTATCCTGTCTTCCACCAGGAAACATGTGGCTACAGAAACACCGTGGAAATAAAGCACAAAGGCACTGTGCTAAATGCAAAAGAGATGAGCACTGCAGTTTGCCAAAGGGTTGAGGAGCCTCTATCTTGTTAGAACACTAGTGCCTTCCTCCTTCCCTTTCTAGAGAACTTAAGTGTGTGAAACACTGACTGAGGTAACAGCTTGGGATCACATACACGTATATTCCTGGTGCATATATATTTTCATATATGTGGCATAAATTACAGGCAAGAAAGTATACTAGCTAAAATAAACTAAGGAACTGTAACTGCACATGTGAAAACTATGAGGAAAGAAAATGTGCAGGTTCTCCTAACAGTATGTGGACTCTAGCGTTTTTATGTATGAAGTTAAGTCATTTTACCTTCTTTAAACCTTTTAATGATGAATTCAAGTTGGTCAAGGGGGCTGCGGAAGGTCCCTGTATGCTCCAGTACCTCCTCTGTGATGGAGTTGAGAATCTGAAAAAGAAAACAGCAGTCCCTTCTGAAGGGCTCTGGCACTGAAGGACCTAGTGTAGAAAATCTGAAACTGAGCCCTTAACTGTCATGAGGGAGGTAATCTGTTTTTTTACCATCAAATCCCCAAAACAGTCAACATAAACCAAAAATTTCTATCCCTTTTCAAAACATTGACATAAAAATAAGGCTTTAGACTGAGGAGTATCTATTAATGATGGGAATTACTGCAATTCCTTGGAAAACACATGGACTAATTTCTTTAAGCTTTCAAGAGAGAGACAGGAACTGTTCTTCATTCAAGAGTCTGCTGCTATAAGATGCGGCAGGTTTCCTTAACATTTTACATTGAAAGACTTGAGGTATCTGTAACACAGGATGATTAGATAAACCCATAAGCTTTTCCCACACTTACAGATCTCACAGTGATGCTGGGGAAGTATCCATTAACCACAAGGTGAACAGAATCCTGGAGCACAGAGGTACGAAACTTCTCTAACAAATCACGCTTTGAGCCCAGTCCATAAAGCACAATATTGAAACCCAAGCTGCAGAAAAGTGAGAAAATATACTAAATCAAAACAAGCCTTCATAGTGGTTTTCTAGTCTGATCTACAGGCACAATTTCAAAGCAAAATTAAACTATTCTCATATCTCTTGCTTATCCTAATTGTTCCACAGAGAAAGAGTGAGGAAAGCATAAAGAGAACATGGTAGGGAATCACAAAGCTTTGTTTATTTTTGAGAAGCAAGAAAAGCATCATCTTGACCAGAAAACAGAGTATCAGGTCATTCAAATAGCACTGGGGAAAGGTAAGGTGTTCAACAACTGTCATCGACTTCAGTATCACCTACGGGTTTGTTCCTTCTACCCTGCCACATATATCTAACCATTTGCCCAGATCACTGAGAACTGCTCTTGCAACTCTCCAACCTTCAAAGCTGATGTCTTTTTCATATGCTCTGTCTCTCCCCATGGACAACAAATTTCTTCATACTCCACTCTCTTGCAAAACTTCCAAGGGGCTTTCTCCTCACCAACATCTGCTCCTGCCTCAGCACTTAACCTCAGAGCTGGTGACCTGCCTTCTCTAAGGTGTTTCAGAATCTCACAGCTCTCTGGAGTTCCCCATTTGCATTCCTGGATGCTTACTCTTTTCTCCTTCCCATAAAGATACACATAAACCCAGATAAAATTTTTACTGCTAACGTTTCCAATAGCATTTTTCTTCATGTATAGATCATTAGGTACCTTAGGCATTCAAAGGTAACTGCTACACCACTGGGGATAGCCACATACTGAAGAAACTGGTAGTAGGCTACTCACTACCAACTATGCTGCTGTAAGCAAAACTGATTGTTCACAAAGGACACTTTTCTCATCATTCATGTTCCCTTTTTTTGAATGCCCTCTACCTTGATTTACAGAGGCACAGACAAACTAGCCAGGCAGAATGCAACTTCATTTCACTTCAGGCATTCAGTTCAAGGAGATAGTCAGATATGATTTGGCCTACAGGAAACATTGTACTAAATCAATGTCACCTAATTTTAAATTTAAGCTATCAATCAAAGAAAAAAAAGTCAGTCCTTAACTCATCCACAGGATGTTGTTGACGTGAGAGTAAGTTTACTGGCAGTGCCTGTTTACCAGGCTTCTTCAATGCTTCTCATTGGATACTCACTGTAATTGCAGCATCCACTTGGAAAACAGGGATTCGTGTTGCTGGTTTAGCTCTTTAATTTCAGCAGCATAGGCAAGCGGAACTTTTTTCAAAAGGTCATGCAGTGTTTGCTGTGTTGAGAGAGGTAAGACGGCAGTCATTCAAAGCTGAGAAAAAACAAGACATAGATCTGGAGTCCTTACAAATACCCCTCTAGTATGCTCTCTAGCTAGGGAGCAGAATAGTTTTCACTGACAGTGCACTCAATTCATGGGTTTTTTCCACGAAGGCACCTCTAAGCACAGTTTTGCTACTAGAGAAACAAAACAGAGATTAAGTAACCTTATTACAGGAAATGGCAGCCAGATTAGGACTGGAACTGATATTGCACTGTGTTTTATCTCTTCCTGATGAGTATGGGAAAACCACTACTGAAATAATGGACACAGTCAGAGCTTACACAGCACCAAGCATTGTACCAGAAAGATACCAACGTCACAACCCTTCTCACAGGAGCAAGGGCTCCAATTGACATGCTTAGCCATGGTTCAGGTGTCACTACAAGAGAATGCTCACAAACATCATCTTAAAAAGAAATACAGCAGAAAGGAAATCATTTGCAGCTGACAGCTAAATGTAGAAAAAGCATCAAGAATCAAAGGATTAATTCAGTTTTAAAGATATGCTGTGTTGATGTTTAAACAGCACAGTAGCATGACAAATGGCATCAGATCTACAAGGTCCTTCCTTTCTCTTCGATTTTAACAGCTTTGCTTTCCACTCCCTTGCAATAGAAGACAGTTTACTCTGGAAAGAACACAAAGACAGCTGCAATGTATCAGACAACCGTAAAGCATTGAGAGACAGAACTACTAAGCCTTCAATTTCTTTGGAGCCAGCAGTAGATTTAATACTGAAAGCCTTGATTTCCTTCCAGAGCTGCTATGAAAGAACTTGTTAAGAATCCAGATGTTTCTCTGGGAAGCAATTCCAGACAACAGCAGGCATCAGGCAATCTGCATACATGCCATCATGCCAGCACAGATGGGTGCAAAAAGCAGTCACAGACATGAGAGCTCCAAGTATTTTATACACTTCCCTGGCACTTGTCCTTGTGTACCTGTCTCTGTAGGATGCAACTGCTTGCTTTGAACTCTCTTGTGTAAGCAGCATATGGAAAAAAATACAGTAATTCAGTCACCACAATTAGATGGCTCCCGTCTCCTAGGAACTGGAAGGGGACACTGTGCATTTCACAAACTAGGTGACAACATTTAGAGCTGTCCCAGTCCTGCGTGTGGCTTGACCCAGTAACGCTCAGATGAAAAGGGCTCTCTTCATTTCCTCTACACATAAATAGTCAAGAAAGTTTGTAATTCCCTTACGTATTTCATTGACAAAAATGCTGTTTCGTTGATAATTTTTAAGGCAGGTCTCTACAACTCTGCTTCTCTCTCTTCAACTCCCCCAAAAGCAAACCTGTTCTGGTAACTGTAGTTTTCAGCTACCTGCTCACCTGATAGTGCCCTCTCCCTGCATTTTCCCTACTGTCTCAGGTTCAAACAACCGGGCACTGTCCCTGCTCAGAGCAGCAGTATGAGACGTAATGCTTAAAATGCTACCTAAATCAGCGTTACCACCAAGAATGTAATCAGCAGAGATAAACTGAAAATAGCAAGATCAGGAACTTTTGATGAGGGAAATCTTCATCAAAGAAATCAAAAGCTCTGAGAGTTGTTTGCTTCACTATGAAGTGTACCTGACTCAATCTTCTTTTCCGCAACTTCTGCAACGTTCGGTCCGAAGTCAGCACTTTGGAACTACTGTGAGCTTCAAAGTATTCCTCCACCAGGTTGCTCTAAAAAGGGACAGCAAGATCAGCCACAGTCCTCCTGCTATCGAGTCACCCCTCTGCCTTTGCACCCGCAAACATGTCTGAAGATGGCCAACATGAGACATAGAGCAAGGATGAACAGAAAGCCAGAAGATATTTGCAAAAATGGCTTCTACAGCAGCATTCTGCCAAAGCTAGCCTAGTCAGATGGTTCTTTCCTGAAGACAGAGACAGAAAAGAGATTCTGAGAGAGCAGAACACAGCCATAATTCTAAGGGGGTGTGGGGATCCCTGGTGCTGGAAGGAAATCAGACAAGGAAGCCAGAGAGTAATATGTGCTTCTTTTGGTGCTATAGGAGTCAATTTCTTCATCCCTTCTCAGTACAAGGGAACTGCTGAGGATACAGACTGGATTAGCCCACAGGCTCACATGATGCCTGTCTGACAGGGATTGCTCAGAAGTACAGCCAAAGCGAACCCAAGTGGTTTGATTTTAAATGAGTCTAGTCCTTCTTCCCCGTAGTTAGGTGTGGTCGCTGACAGCTTATTGTCACTAAACATCCCTTCACACTTGCTAGCTCAGGGGTATATTTTCTGCATACTCACCATCTTGTTCTCTTTATTTTTTTTGGCTAGGGTGTTTCTGGGAGGAGGTGTAGATGCAGCCTGAGTTTTTGCTGGGGTCTTTCGACCTGATAAAACAGTGCTGACTTCTTTCTGGTCTTCCTCATCCTCCTCCTCTGAGCAGGAAGCAGAATATTCACTCTCACTTTCTAAATAGGGATCTGGAGCTAGAACATAAATTTAAGGTTAAAAGCTAGCAACGCCTTCTTACACAGAACATATTTTGCACCATCTTGCTCTCACATACGTTCTCTAGATGTTTTTCAAGCGTATGATGCCTAAATATATTTAACAGAAAAGTAAAATCAATGCTTAAGAGGACTGCAAACACACATAGCCATTTCTTTCCCAGTTCTAGGATCACTAATTATTGTTTAGTAAAGCTTGCTCCTTGATACCAACTAAGAAATATAATCCTACCATAAAAAGTGACTAAAAATGGACAATGGAATTCTCTATTTCTCTTAGCATCTCTATGTCAGTTTTCCCAAATGCCAGTCATGCAAGCTGACTATCTTCTGGGTCACCCTCTGCAAAAAAGGTTTTGTAAAAGACCTCTGTTAGCAATGCTGATTGAAGAGCACAGACGGAATCTGGCTCAGTCTTGGTCTCTCAACACAAAAGAAGAAATAGCACATGAAACGCCACACACTAAACTCTCCTCTGCATTCATTCTGAGCACATAGAGCCAACCAGTTATTGGAAGTACTTTACCATGAATGTCTCAGCCATCATCAAAAAAGTTTTATGACTTGGTTGAAGCGATTGTGCCAGACTTAAGTGTCAGCATAGATTAGATTACTGAGAGTTTTCTCTCTTTTGATCATGTTACTGAAGTTTAGCAACTTGGTGCTTCTAAGCCTTCCACCCCTTACCTAAGTAGCAAACTGTTGTAGAGAAAAGGTCTACACAGACTTCCTTAAGGACATTTCTACACTCTCTGCAGGATGAATCAGATAGCTTCAGTCTGACTGCTACTACAGGCAGAAGCCCACCAGGAGAAACACTCTCCTGTGAACACAGTGCCTCACTGACTGTGGGAGCTGACTGCAAAGGTTGATCTTTACCTGCGAGCCTCTTTCTGAGTCTGTAAGGTGTGGTAGACACGAATTCTTTCTTTTTACTCTGTAACAGCAAAGAAAAAAACAGGCATTAGAAGAAACATGTAAGTCCTCAAAATAGCCCTCTGCCAAGCGAAGAGTAGAATCAGGTTACATTTCCAAGCTATTTCAGCCCACAAGAAACTGGGAAAGCAGAGGCAATAAGTATGGAGAGTTCTTGTTTTGCCATTCAGAACTAGAGGGGGTAGGATCAGGTTCCAAAAGGGGCTTAATTCTTTCAACTCAAACCCTGAGATGGAGGGTAGAAAACTGTGAAATCTCCAACAAAGATGCCAATCTTGGCCCCTTAGGAAGAGTCAAACTGAAGCAATGACACACTGGAATGCTTTGGCTCCCCAGAGCAGTCACCTTTCACTTCACACTGTCTTACTCCGAGTCATTTGGAAGTCCACTATGAAAACAACTACCGGAATGACGGAAGACCACTCAGAATACTAAGCCCAGAAGAAGTACAGCAAAGGGAACCCAAGCTGCCTGGTCTCATCCAGTTGTAGTGGCACATCTTCCTTACATATGTGTAAAGCACACGTCTGACTTGGACACCAGATCAAGTCTGCAATACTTAGGAAACACTGTTGTTAATCCTGTCAAAGGATGTGTGAGATCATCAAGGAGTGAACATGGCATCCCAAAACAGCATCTGTTACAGGCATACCTCATCCTGGAATCTTATACTGGAGAAGCTGTGCACACATTTCTAGTATGATGCTATACCATTCTAGAAAGGCAATTGTTTCACAGCACTCTCTCTATAACCAACATAGCTGGCATTTCTGGACTGTATCTCTCTGTAGCATCACAAAAGATGACATCAACTTACGTCCCCCCCATTATCACAATTTATTTTTTATAAACCAATGCTACAGTACGAAACTGAACAGCACTCCAGTTCTTGAATTCCTGTTCTAACAGCACTCCTTACAATTAAGGCTGTTTCTTCCTTTGATGAGAAATTGGAAAGCTATGAGTTTAACTGCATATTAAGGGAATAGTCTCCACCCATGCTACTTAAGCTGTCAAACCCACTATTTGCCCACTGACTCTAAATCCCATAGTCCGGATTAGCGGCAGCTCTGGTTATCACTTGAGTTACTCCTGCCTGGTTGGATTAGGAGAGACATCTGTAACTGTGGATGAGGCTTTTCAAGGTCCTTTCTTTCTAGAACTGCAGTAATTGGCCAGTTCGAGTTTTACAAATGAAAAAAAAAACCCTACAAAAATCCAACCAAAAATCCCCAAGCAAGGTAGAGTCATCACTCACCTTCTGCTGCACTTTGTGTGAACTTGAACGTTCTGCAAAGCAAGAAACAGCATTGTTCAGAGTACTGCATATTTTCAACAGCAGTACAAGATGGTCTGTTAGAAAAACAAGCATTCACTATTCAAAGGTACACTGAACCAAAATATCAGCTCTCTAGGTGGTTAATCCTATGAGGGAAGCCTCTAGCTCTTCACAGGTAGGCATGGAGAGAACAAAGACAGTCAATGTTATTAGCACAGAAGGTAGCTTTTAATTCTGGTCACAGCTTTGAGAGGCCATCAGCAGGTGGGAAAAGGCTGAAAAATGAGCTAATGTCCTCTCCCTGAGCACATCAGACTCCATTTCTGAGCACAGAGTAACATGCTCTTGCCAGTGTTGACCTGCACTGACTTCTCCCACCTGTATTTCTCCCTACAACACTGGGTGCTTGAATATTGTATAAGAAAGTGTGAATTTACACATAAACACCAGCACAATCCTACCCATTTGGTGTTCAACAAACCAGCCCAGCTCATAACTCTCTCAAGTGCAAGCATTTCTGTTGAACACAGAGGAAATCATTAAGTGTCACAGCAACACATGAGAGAGAAGTTCCTGTTTTCCCTACACCAGCAGGGCAGAATAAAAGATCTGACACTCAGGTGAAGCAGAGGGCATGCACACCAAGCAATTGTGTCTACAATGGTAAGCTGACTAGAATACACAAGCATGACAGAAACTGTCACTCAAGCATGCACTTCACCACCCAAATAGAAACATAAACCCCATTCACTCAGCTTCAGTTCCCCAAAGCATCACAGGACTTACTGCTGCTTTGCGGGGTTTTGGCTGTCTTCTCAGGGCACTCGGAGTGATCAGGTGGAACACTCTGTCCTGGTGTCTGGGCTAATTCAGAGGCTGTAGGAAATGGGTGGAAGGGAAGAAGTTTCACATGTCAGGTACAAAACTCCCAGCTCTGGTTAGTCAGCCATGGAGCCATACACCTGAAACACTCTCTAAGTCTTAATTTCCTAGCTATCTCAGGAAGTGCACAAGATACTTCCATTATTTTTCTAACCCTAATGGTGAATGTAATCCTTAACAAAGATTTTCAAAGACTGAACTCCTCAGATAATTAATTTTACAAGTATAGCTCAGGTAATGGCAAAGCATGCTTTTCTCCCTTGGAGACCACATGTCTTTGAATCAAAGCAATGTTTGGTCATGCTCACTTAGTCCTTTAAAACCGCAACTGGACATAGTAGAGCAGCAGCTATAGCAAACACATCAGTTCCCCAGGAGGTGGGTTCTTGTATCCTATTTACTTCTTTCTACTACATACCAGCACAAGCTGAAGTTGAATCACTGATCTGAATATGGAAGGCACCCATATCCTGCTAACAGTCCCTCAAGAAAACCAGCCTTCCATTGTATGACTTGCCTCAGTTTTCAAACTGAGACATGGCTCCAGGAGGGAGCACCAGTGAAACCTACCCTGCTGCAAAAGGAGATGTAAGAAACACACAAATTCCCAAGACACAACAGAAACCCAGAGAAGAAGTGAAGAGGTACGGAAACGACAGTTTCTGTATAGCAATAAAGAATGATGACCCCTCTCCCTTGGATCATCCTTAGCAGGATATATCAGTAGCTGTGACAGCTGAACACCAATGAAGTTCAAATGGTGCTGGGCACACAAAGACTCTTCAAGTGAGAAGAAACATAGTGGCAGCAGGGCTCAAGCATCTTATTTGAACCAGAACAGCCCACCCTCTCCAGAACTGCCACTTTCAGCTTAATTCTCCAGTTAGCCTAGGAAGCATGCTTAGACGCTTTGGAGTAGGAGAAATCCCCTGACACATAAAGCTAATACTGCCTTTTTTTGACTCTTTGCTACGTAATGACTTACTCTCATATCCTTCTAAGTTAAATAAATAAAAGTCCTGCCATCCTTTGGCACTTACACACAGACTTTCTCCCAGCATTAAGAAACTTCTGCTTTTCTTATGCATTTATTTATTATCTGTATTTCTTATCCCCACCATGCCTTTTCTTTGTCCTAGCCCTGTGCTTTTGTTTCTGAGAAAGATTCAGAGATTCAGAGCCAGATAAAAGCTATTGAAATACTGCAAACAAATATTTTGAAGTGACAAATCAGGTTAACAGAGTACTCAAAGAAAGACCATAGCCAGAGCAAGAATGAAAGAAGAAAGAGGAAAACATACCCAGCTCTGCCATTTTGCTGGAGTGTTTGGGAGTCTGGAATGAGTAAACTTCACCACCACTTACACTTGAGCCATTTCCCATTGAATCTGTGAAAAGAAATGTTACTTGTAGCTATTTAAGAAACACTGGTATATTCCCAACCCAAGGAAGATGGAACGCAATGTTTTACTATTTGGCTCAGAGGACTCCTTATATTGCAGGTGTGATGAAATAAATACCATAATACAATCCTAGAATCATTATCCTCTCCTCTGTTACCACAAGCACAGACAGAACTGGTCAGCCCTCAAAAACAATTTTATCAACACTGTACAACCTTGACACTGCAAGAATCTCCTAAAGTCACAGCTGTGTTAGGTCTCCCCCTCTTAATACCTTGGGCACATATTCCAAGAGCAGCAACATAATTCTTCTCTTCCAGGATCTCCTGAGCTTCATCATCTGAAATATTCTCAAGTTTCTTCACAAACGTCTTCACACTGACTGTCAGCTGAGTCTTGTCCTTCCGTACTTTAATACCTAGGATTGCAATAAAAGCTTTACCCTCCTGGTATTTCATTATTTCTAATGCAGTAGTATCCAGCTACCCCATTTAGAGACCAAGTTCCTGTTGTGCAAATCACTAAACAAATACAACGCTGAAAAGATGTCCTGCTAAAAGAATAGCTGGTCTATGTGCTGGCGGTCAGATGACCTTACAGCTATTAGTCCCTCCTTGAGCACAAAAGCTGGCTTCTGCAGTCCAGGAGGTGAAGATCCCCATTTCAGCATATGCCAGCTTCCGCAGTTTGGGAGAAATGACAGTGACTTACATATAGAAGTATCAAATTGCATGCAAAGGGGATGGTAGTTGGCATCCCCTATCTCCCTTAGCAAAGGGGAGCAAGTGGAAAAGACCTGGCCTATAGGCTGTCAGTACACTCATGGGAGAATTTAGGCTGAGACCTTTGGAGAGCATCTGTCTGACCTTCTGCTCAAAGCAGGACCAACAGTGAAGTCAGCTCAGGGTGCCCTGTGCCTCATACAGGCAAGTTGTAAGCATCTCCACAGAGGTTCCAAACCTTAAAAGTAGTTAAAACTGCAGCAAAAGACTCCTGTGGCAACCACCTCGAGCCTTGCTCCGATTCGATTCTGTGCGTGCTTAACCGCGTCAGGGGTTGGGAAGTTAGCCAGGCTATTGGTGCGCCCCCTCCCAGGCCGATACACACGCATTGCTGTTCGGGAAGCTAGTACCGAGAGCCAGTATCCACACCACCTTCAGCTGCGCGCACTTGCCACGGCGCCGCAGCTGCCCCCTTTCCATGCGCCGGGGCGGGGACAGGAATAAACTGCGGAAGCGAGGCAGCCAGCGGAGAATAGCGCTGAAGGCGTCGTCCTGCCTGCAGCCCGGCCAAGGCGCTCAGCCGCCCCGGGTGGTGGAGAAGGGCCGCCTTCCCGGGGGGCGCCGCGGCTGCTCGGACCTCTCTCCCGGAGCCCTGGGAGCAGCGGGCGGCGCTGGGCCGGGCGCTACCCCGGGCCGGCTGTACCTGCGTCGTCAGCAATGTGCTTCAGGACCTCCTCGTCGGGCACGAACTTCACCTGCAAGGCGCCGCTGCCCTTGCCTTCCGGCTGGCTCATGGCGGGCACCCCGCGAGCACCCCCGGCTCAGCCACGTGGGCCCCGCCCAGCCCCGCCGCCAGGGGGCGCTGCCGCAACGCGCCCGCACGGCGGCACGCGGCGGGAACCGTCGAAAACGTCCTCCGCCTCACCGCGCCGCCCTCCGGAGGGCCCGGGCCCGGGGCCCGACGCTCGAGCCTCGGGCCTCTGCCCCCTCCGCTGCCGGCTCCCAGCGGGGCTCCCGGCCGCCCCCTGAGGCGGCAGCAGGAGGCGGAAGCGGGTTCACGTGCCAGACAACGGGCGACTCCACTCCCTGAGGGACAGCGGGGCGGGCACTGAACGCTGCCACCGCCGCGCCTTAACTGACCTGTATCTCGGCCAATCAGAGATCCTTTTTTCTGCCCCGCCTCCCGCCAGGGGGAAAGCGGCGAGAGGGCGGGACTTCCGCTGCCAGCGAAGGGCGCGCGCGCCCGGCGTTGCCGTGGCGACGCGAAGCCGCCGAGAGCGCCGGTGGGGGGGGACCGCCCGCTCCCTCCCCCCTGCCGGGGCAGAGCTCTCCTCACAGCCCGGCCCCGGCCCCGCTGCTTCAGAGAAACACTCGGGACGACAGCAGCTACGGGGAACGCTCCTCCGAGGCTCAGTGAACTCTCACGCAGCCCCCGGCGGCTGATCCCCGCCTCCCACCCCACGCGCTTGCGTGTTTGTGGGAGTCAGAGCTGTGAAAGCCTGGAGATGTACCCTGCCTTGCACACCCCCATCCACGTAAATCAAAGCTTAAAAAAAAAAAAAAAAAAGGGCAATTCACAAAGTATTAATTTCTGCTCAGAAACAGCACAATATTTATTTAACATCTTTATATATTTATATATATATAATTTTTTTCTGCATTGCAGATTGTGTCGAGTTTTATACATCTCTATTTACAATGATTTAAAATAATTATATTTCATCTCTGGCAGGTATTTACAAAGTCAATAGTAACTACATTTCACATTTCAACAACAGTCAACAGCATTAACCAGCTCAGTAAGACAGTTAAGATAATGGCTTACATGCACCAATAACATGATCTTCAATACGTGCCATCTTCAGGTCTAAGAATGAAGATTTTCCCTGGTCCCAGGTTAAAGGACATCATAAAGCAGAGGTCGCGGTTATTAAAAACCCGTTTGGTTTAGTCCCTCACCAGTACCGCATCTTGACCGCCTGGGGTTCAATCCCAGCAGGCAGGGCCGTCCTGGTGAAGAGGGGTCACACCACCAAGCCGTGTCCTCTCGCCTAGCCTGTGTGTCCACAAGAAGTGGGCTACTTGCTCCTTATGCTCCTTCTGTGACAGAGATAAGATCACATAATGCTAAAGTAGTAAAAATCCTCAGTTCGGAGAAACAAACCTACTATGACAGAAAAAAGTAAGAAAATAACCCTTTAACCCTTGCAGAATGTTTCTTTTTGCTAGTAAAATTGACGGCATATCCTGTATTCTTACAAGGACAAAAACAGATCAAAAGATTCATTGTAAAGTACAGGAATTACAAGTTTAAAAAATGCAGCATGGGGTACCTCAATTTAGTTGTTGGTGTTTTTTTAACTAGCAAATAAAAGCTACCATAGTAAATCTAAAATTTATTAAGAGTATCTGATTTATTCATTAAAAATCTTTATTAGCTTTTTCCTGGAATCTTCGATATGGAAAGAATGTCCAATGACTCAATTTTATTTAACCATATGGTATTTTTCCATAAATAACCAGCTAGTAACATCCATCCCAAAAGTCTTCACTATCTGCAAGAAAACAGTAAGAAGTCTTGTTTCAAAGTAATCATTGAACACCGGCACACAAAAACACACAGACACACCCCAGTACTAGGAATCTATTAATACTTGGACAAGTTGGTTTATCCTGAGTGATTGTTAACACACATCTACTGTATACTTGGAGCCACAAAGTTTTTACTATTTGCATTTTTCATAAACTAATACCATGAAAGTCTAGCACAACAATAACAACTGCCTGAACAGAAAGAACAGTGTCAGTAGCCAGTATTTCTGTCACTCCCAAGTCCTCCTTATTTTAGAACAAAAGGTAAAAGATTGCTTCATTCATACTATTTTTTCTGTTTTGTGATCAGTTCTGGGGAGGATGAGGACTCAAACACACAGGATCCGCTCCTGATTTGTAAGGAAGTTCCCAGGACAAAGCACAACAGAGCCACTTTACTAGGAGATACCTCTAAACAGAAATCTTTCCTGACCATTTTACCCTCTAAAACCTAAAACCTGTGTGAGTTGTATACCACATTTTAATGAGTGATTAATCATCTTTTCAAGAGTCAAAATTTAAATTGCTTTAAAGAGTTCTATCAGAATGCAAAGATACTCCACTCTAAATTGCTTACGTCTCACCGACTGTAAGACACTGGGAGCTCACACAACCAAGTAAGTGGTTAATAAAACTTGATCTCATCACTTTGCTCATCATGCACAAGCTAAAATGTAGGGCGAGGTTTTACTGTACAGACAAAAAGTTTTACTATACATCTGTTCCCATCAACAGCTCCTCACAGAAATAGCTTAGTAATCCTTTATAATAGGCAGGATAATTTATGGACCCATTTTAAATTCATTTGGTCCCTCAGATACTACCTTTGGCAAAATCTGATGAACATGGTTAAAAAAATAAATAAATAAAAACCAGGGGAGGGGGGTAGCCTGAAGAAAAATAAACACAAGAATGGAGGAAAGAATTGTAATTTTTTCATTAACTCTCGAATACAGACAAATAACACGGGACAGATCTTTAGTAAATCCATTTCTGGAAACTGTAAGGTACCCATAGACTTCCACAACTTGCTTCTGAACCTTTAATGTCACAGGCCTTGACACCTGCCAAACTTGTTTATCTGAAATGGCTAGCTGAAAATGAAAAATTTAGCTGAAATGGCTAGTTTTGAAATCTTCTTCCAAGATTTGTTTTATTTTAAATAAAGTTTCATAATGACTATGTGGAAATCCTCATAAATATCAGTCTTGCAAAATCCACTTACTGCTTGTTTTCAGGAACTACTGACAAACCAAGTTGCTCATAGCTCTCCACCATCTTCCACCACTGTGTAAGAGGCAGGTGAGTATTTTGGCTCTTCAGCTGGTCACAACATGCAAATTCTGACAGAGTGATACATGTATTCACTAACACAACACCCATGTCATGGTTTGTTACCCTGAATCACCTACAGAAAAGCCTTCCACAGCAAAGTTTATCCGAGTGCTGGTGGGAAAACAAACTAAAAAAATAATCAAGAGAGATTAAGGCCCATATGCTAGAAACAAACAGCATTTAAAATACTGAAGAAAACAAAATATTGAACACTGAAATAAACAAAGAATACAATGCAAGTACAGAGGATCTGGCTTCCTTGCTTACCATGCTTGGAAAGGAGTGATATTTTGCAACTTTAGTCCTGCAATTACCTTAAACAAGAAATTTAAATAAATAAAAGGGGCATGTTTATTCTTCCGATGCAAACTATTCCTATGATGTAAATGGTTATTACAAATAAGATCTAGCTAATGGCTTTAATGCTATATTAAACATGCCAAGGTAGCAGTATCTTTGGCAATGAGAGAATTGCAGAATTTAAGGATGAGATTATTACATTTACTAACATCAGAAACATCTTTTTGTTTTGTGTGCAGTACACATATTTCATTCAAACATGTTCCATTATATTTTCCACACCTCCTCCAGGATTGTAAGTACAGTACCTAGGGTCTGTGCTGCTTGATTTTTATGATTTTACTCAAAAAGTTATTCTTCGTTCTCACTTAGTCTTCAAATTAATTTAAATTTGTAAGCCAAGATAAACAAAAATTTCTGGTTTGTGACCGAAGTTAAAATGCTGAACACTTAAAAGACATAGCCATTGGTTCATGATAAAATAGGACAAGTTTAAACTCTTAGGTTAAAATACAGCCATAGCATAGAATTAACTATTCCAAAATTAATTTTTCAAAATATAATTCTCTGAACATGTTATACATTAAATATTGAGGAAAATTTCCCTGGAGCTAAAATTTTCCAAGAACACTAATAATCTTCATTAAAGAAGTAAAACAAAGCACATAGTATCTGGAGACAAAAAGGGGTCAGAGTTGGGGTCACCTTACTACAGCGTAGCTTTACCACCATTAAGATGCAGGTTTCCCCCTTCATCTTGAAAAATATGTTCATATTTACATACAGTATACACACAGCTGAGGCAATTGATTGTCAACACGTGACAAATGTATGTACCTACCCACACACAAGTAAACCTCACATGGTGAGAAAAAACCCTGTCCCAGTAAACTCCAGTATTCATAAGTAGTGCAAATAAATACTTTGTCAGAAAACATTTTTTTTCTCACTATTTTGATGTTAAACAAGACAATCTGAATTATGTTAAAACTAGCAGGAGTATGTTGGAAATGTTGTATTTAAGACAAACACACTTGCAAACTACAAATACTGATCTAATGCTTACTGGCTGCAACATGATGTTCAGCATTACAGAATGAAGTATGCTGATGATAACCTTTTCCAAATTCACATCAGAAAGGGTGTTCAAAGAAATTTGCATTTAAAATGGACAGTGACATTACAAAGTCTCCAAATAAAAACTAAAAGGATAATACAGCAATTTAAACTGTCATCTTGCAACATTCATTTTAATAGGTATTTTTCCTTCATCACTTTGCTGCCTGCAGGATGAAAAAATGGCTCATCATTCAACCAAAAAGCTGCTCACAGTAAACCCCTGAAAAGGATAATTAAGCTGGAGTTAGCAATCCCAACATTTTATATTTTCTTAAAATTATAAAACCCAACAAAAATGAGTTGCAAAATGGCAGCATATTGTGAAGTGGTAAATATTGTATCAAGGAATAATTAATTTATTCCTACTTACATGTAAATATACATCAAAACATAGTACCCACACTTCCTCACCTAAGAATTACATGTATGTGCATGCATGTGCACATACACAGAGAAAAATAGTAGCGTTCTGCTTTTTACCTTGTTTTATAATGCTGTAGTTGCACTGAAATACCGCAGAAATCTAAATCTAGCCTCATGTCAAGTACCAAATGTTCTAAAACAAGACACAGCAGAATGAACTCAGGATAAAGAGATTTAAGTCTAAATATTTTTCACAGGTGTCAGAAAATTTAAGTACATTTTGTACTTTTAGTACTTAGCATATATAATCAGAAAGATGGCAGATTATTCCCTCAACCCATATCCCAGACACTTCTGATTTTATTTCTGCCACAGTACTTTGAAGTGTACTGAACTTCAGTGTATAAAGTTTCACTACAATCTTAAAGCACCTTGACATAGTTTGACACACGTCTAGAAGCATTAATGATAAACATGATACACAGCACTGGCAAAGCCTGTTATTACAGCTGTTTTTTAGTAATGACTCATTTTGTAAAATAGATGTTGAACAGCACTTCTCTGAAAAACGACAAAACAAGCTCCCACAACTGAAACATTGCACTAAGAGGGTAATTTTGAGATGTTATAGATGTATGTCAGCACATAGCAAAAAGAAAATTTTTTTTTTTTACAGGGATAAATTTGAACTCTTTAAAAAGCCTTATATGGGGTAGGTATATATACACAAGAACAAAAAAAATACAATGGATGAAACAATAACAAAAGGCACATCATCAAAACGAGAACTGTAAAAAGATCTTAAAAGGTAGTTTGACTAAAGTTTTAATCAATTGAGTTTATGCATGTACATTTGACTTTCCTATCTGAAGTCACTGAGCTGTCTCACTTTCCTGAAATACTTTAATAATGTGGGACCCCACAACTAAGAATTTAAAAAAAAAAAAGGAAAAAAAAAAGTTTGTGAAATTTGGCCTGATGCCAATTTAAGTGTCCTAAAATTTCTGGACTATTATGGCAAAGGTAGAAAGAGAACCTTGCTAACAAACAACTGTACTTTATAAAACACTAAAATAAAGTAATTCTTAAAAAATTAGCTGACACTCCTGGCCTTTTCTTTCCCAAAGATTTAAGCAAAATATTTGGTCCTTTACAATTTAGTGATGGCTCTTTAATAGAATTTCCTTTGTGATGGTCTCTACAAAATGTAAACTTTGTATTTTCAGCCACGATTTATCAATTGTCTGCACTAGTAAAACTTTATAAAATAAAGATGAGTTTAACCTTATACAGCTTCCGACATTTTTGCAGAAAATGCCTTGTAGCTTAAGCTCAACTTTGCCTTAGTTCCATCTGTGTGTGACTGGCGGTCCTTAAAGATTAACTTCAATTTAGAAACTGTAAGGTATTCTTTCTTTCTGACGATTCTATTTACTCTTCAATTGAGTTTCTGCATCAGTCCAGATGCCGTTTAATTCATTTTATGAATGTAAGATACGAAGACTAGGCTACCAAAGTGACTTGTCAAACCACAAAAAAACCTTCAAATATTTAAATTAATTTTAAATGTTAATTTGAAAAAAAGTTCTATTTGAAATAACGAGATTCAAAAGCAAAAAAAATGCAAAAAATCAAAGCCAACTACCAGCAATGCAACACCGTGTCATTGTCCTGATTTTCTTAAAGACTATCATTCAAAGATAGCCTGCTATTTATAACTGCTTATGTTTATCCTTCACAGTGACAGTGAAACCAAAGTGCCCACATAAAAGATTGTAACTCTTTCCTGTGGGTTTACAATTTGTAAACTTCCAGGATATCATACATGACTTTCCCCTTTTCTCTCTAGCAATCCAAAAAGAGATAAAGAGAGATGAAGAGAGAATGACATTCTCCTGTGTAACCAGAAATGTGCTTCTAAGCAGTGTTCTCTAGCATAAGTACCAGCCAGTGCCCATACATGAGTCATATACATTCAAGGCTTGGCTCAATGGCATGAGTTCTGAATTTTCTAGAGCAGGGCCAATCCACTAAAATAAGAGTTAAAAAAACTCAACGGATTATAAATACCAAGGCAATGAGGTGTGATCCTTCTGGGAAAAAAGGACTGTCAGTACCCCTTTGCGCAAACGGTGTTTCTAGAAAAGCATTTCACATTGAAGCTTCAGTGTTTCTAGCAAACTATTGTCTCTATCCCTGAGACAGCCCCTTAAGAGCATGGTCTGTCTGGACTTCAGGATTCTTCAAATGACTCTATGACTGAATTCAGGGACACTGAGAAAGCAGCTGAGAGGGGCGGGGGTGTCAAACAGCCACAATACCATAGAAAGCAGCCTGAGAAATACTTTACCCGAATACACCTTTCAATTCGGTGATCAGCACCTCACAAGAATAACAACAAAAATGGAGCAGAGCTAGCTATTAGTTCCTGGGAAAGTAGTGTTTCCCTCCCACTTACAAACCAAATTGCTTTAACAGCATGGTGTTGTCAGCATGGTGTTGTCTAAATTTTAGTCTATATGCAGAATGACCCTGTGTCCTGGAGGGGAAGACATGTAACATCACCTATGGCTACAACGCCATTAGAAGTGCATTGTAACCAACATTATCTACTTAGAATCCTCTCTTTGAGGGAAAACAACTTGTTAATATGCATGTCTCAGTTGCTGAACATCAAAAGCTTCTAGGATGAGAGACTGGGGGCAGGCAAGAAAAAACTACCCTCATTTTAATGAAAAAAGTGCTGTAGGCAGCCAGGAGCAGCAATGACAATCCCCTCCCCAGAATTGATTGCACAGACTCAGAGAGGTCCAAAGTCACACTAGAATCTCTGAGGCACGCCTGGTTCTGAGAAAGAAAAGTCATGATCCAGTAGTCTTTGCAGTACTGTAGACCGAGAAAACAAACCCGTTTCTATTTCTTAACAAAGCCAAAGCATCATCTCATAGGGATCACATTCACCATTTCCGCCGGTGTCTCCAGTCTCACAGTGTTGAAATGGGACTGATCAGCCTACGATGGATTGCACATCACCCAAGGAGAAAGGAAGGCATGGAAAAAGGCATACAGTACATTATATACTGCTTCACAACCATGTTTACAAGGGGGGGGCGGGGGGGGGATGAAGGTGAGGGAAGAATTATTGCTGTTTCAGTAATACAGTATGATAGCTAAACCAAATCAAACAAGATCACAACAGTCAGTATTTTCACACTGCGGGATGATGGTTCACGTTTTGCCTAAGGACGAACTTGCCTGGGGATTAAGGGGAATAGAGGGAGTCCTAAGGAAGGGAGTCAAAGTTACACCTGGGATATGAGCTGCATATTGAAACTTGGAGATCGAGACTGCTTGGTTAGGGGAGCTCCTGGGGGAAGGAGATCTTTACCTTCCCCAGCTTGGCCCAGTCGGTCCTCCTGTAGGCTGATAGTTGAAAACCGATTGGTGTTGCCAGCTGCTAGATTGGTAACACCCTCTGTACCAGCTACAACACCGGAGCCTGCCTGACTGCCATTCACATAGTCAAATGATTTACTGGAGGAAGCACTGGCGGTCCTGATCAGGCTCAAACTGTTGGCTTTTGGCACCACCTGCCCAGCAGGCAGGCTGAGGTGTTTCTTAGTAGGTGTCATCTCAATTATATCCGCACCAAGTTCAGTGGATTGGGGCATGTACTGCTTCCGAGCTACTGAATCTCGGGGGCTCTCACTGGATTTTGCTGCAGAAGAGGTTTCTTTATCCTTAGCAGAACGCCCACTTGCTGTTTTCCTTAAGCTGCCCTTCTGGGACACAGATGATAGAGGTTTGGTCCCAACTGGCTGGCTGCTGAGGGAAGCTCCTGATGAAAATCCTTCATCAGCATCATTAAGGTTCACAGATTCCTCTCTTCCATTTACACCTTCAGCATCTATTAAGAAAAAAGAAACAACCAAAAAAACCCCAAACCAATCAGAACACCCAGTAAGCATTCAAGTTACATGAAGACAAAGATGCACACAGAATGTCAAAACAAACCTCATTTGCTAATCCACCCGGTTTCCACTTGCTTTAAAATTTCTAATTCTCAGCCAATAATCTTCCCGTCATACTTAGCAGAATAACAGAATCTACCAATAAGTACTCCCTGAGCTTGATTTGCCTTTCCTTTACATCACTTTTATCATTTAGAATATCTCCCGAACTTTGTCTATAAACAAGAAGAATTAGGCTCCATTGGTTAATTTGTTTTAGTTCTATCTGCAGATACTGGTGCCCATTCTTCTCCTACACGTGGGTAAAAAAAATAAGAAAACCACAAAATACCTTTCAGACTATTTTTATCCTATTTTGAGGCAAGATCTAAGCACGTTCAGGATCTCTTCCAGTCAGAGTAAGTTCTGGTGAGTGCTCGGTAAGCTTCAGAATTAGGCTATTTCCTAGGCCATCAATCACAATGCTCCAACAGAGGTAGAAGGCACTTGTGCCTAGCTGGCACTTCAAACAATGTGACTATACTTTCTGTTGGAGATTAACCTAATTCCTAGTTCTTTCTCCTTCAGAGCTCAGTCCTCCCTGCATTCCCAGCAATCCTATCTAGGTACTTCCACCATATTTGCTTTTATCTCAGCATCTAGATTTTTCAGAAAAAAACCCCAACCTTTTTATTAAGAGAAATTTAACCTCTGTAACACTTCATGTTGTAGAAGAGGCACTGTGCTTTTGACTGGAGTCTCAAAGAGAAAAAAAAACCTGAGAAACTTCTTTTTTAAATCCTTGGTTTTGGGCCTATAATATGATTAGGGCTGCACAAAAAGACTTATCTTATTCCAGTCCTTTTACTAAGCTCCAAGTACTCAAAAGAAGTGTTACTGTTTCAGTAGAAAACTGAACAGCATTCAAATTTCAAAACTGAAAATGGAGCTTGAGTTTTTGTTCCATGTATCTCATTTCAATGGGAAAAAGCCAGAAAGTTTAACCATGTTAACGAAAAAGGAGACATTCAGGTTATAAAAACTTTGCTTTTCTTTATAAAAGCTGTGGAGCCTGATTATTTGTGAGAAATCTGCAAAGCCTATGGATCTGTCGCAGCTAAAGCCACTGTACTGCTTTATTGGTAGTTTTTGTTCAACCCAGCTTGCCGCCAAGCAAACATGTTTAAATCTCTTCTGTGGAATGGGGAAAAACTGGTGGCAAGGATCCGAGAGATTCTAACATTTGAGTGGAAGCTCATCCTTTCATGCTGATTGTTAGCTGACCACTAAGGAACATTTTACATTACGGCAAGCAGAATAGACACAAAGCTTTCAGCGTTGTTGCTGCCTCTGTGTAGCCGGAATATAGCCTGATCCAATGTCACATTTCTGAAGCATAAAGCAAAAAGAAACCTTTACAGGGAGGTTTTGTTATTCTATTTTAAACTGGCCTCTTCTTTTCAGAAAACTTTGCCTTGGAATTACCATTACTGTGTATCAGCTTACAAAAGATGTTTAACCATCTCCAAATCAGACCAATCTCAGGCCTCTCTCAGAACAATGCAAAGTGAGATCACTCTGTAGTTTTACATAGTTCTGTTTGACTCAGCCTCCCAGAAGCAGAAAGGTAATATAGTTCATGTTACTGCAGTCTTCCTTCCTTGGTAAAGCCTTTAGTCTTAGAAAAAGAAGATTCTTAGGTTTCAAGGGCTATTATTAAAATGATGGGCATCTTACTTGCTTTAATTTCCTGTAACCATATTTTAAATACCTATACTTTCCCCTCCTCCTGCCCACCCTGTTTGGTCAAATTAAGCCTTCATCTTCTCATTGAGACGTAAGTGTATTTTCGTACATTAGACAGTGATATATTGTATTCACAATCCACCACATCTCCATTCCCCCCACCCCAACCTTCCCACACATAATCAAAGATGCTAGTAAAAACGACGTAACTGGAACATACTGAAAGCAAGAGCACTTTTTCAATAAATCAACATTTATGTTTCTTTTATAATCATGCAAAGCTGGATGAAAGCGTGTTTGGTTACAAGCAGCAACAGCAGCAGATGAAGTCCCCTCTCAAGCCCTTCTTATTCAAATGAAAGACATGTAACTTGCAAGAAGGTATCTCCAGGTAATAATGCTATGCTTTTTATTATTACAAAAACATTAGTTGTCTCCAAAGTTTATATTAAAACAGTTCTGAGTAATGTAACTAAACCAGACATTCCTATTCAGGGACAGTGAAGCAGAAGAGTCACGCTGAAAAAGTGGCATTTTATCCACAAAATCTAAAGACAAGACTGAGAGGGGTTGTTGCAAGCTTTTGGATGTTGCAACTTTATAGAAGCCCAAGCAGCTCAGCAGTGCTCAAAAATGAAGAAGATAGAGAAGACAACATGCAAGAGATTTTCTGTCTAGTCAGATCCATATACCTACAAAAGTTCTCAGTGGGATTGAAGTAATTTAGCAAACACATATTCTTTTCCCAATACATGTTACTTTTCCTCTAAAAACTGCTCTCAGAAACAATCAAAAATGTTTCAGTCCTTACATACTCTGTTTGGGGGGAAAAACAGACTGAAGTAATAAAGTTTTCCTTTTTTTCCCCCGATAGATCAGTAAGACAATTAAAAAAGAAAACAAAAACTAAAAACCTACTCCTCCCAAGCACTCTTCTACTGTAAGGCCAGAAGAGAAAGAGACAGTGCGACCTGATAAAAATCATACCAATTGCACTACAGTGTGTATTCAGGACTCTCACTGTTCCTTATCAGAAAAAGGACTGTCCCCAAAGACTTTGTTATTTATGCCTGTACATAATTAATCATGTATATGTAGATAAAGCATTCTCCACTGACCCAAAATAGTGTACATAACCACAGCTGCTACCACCTGGAAGCAGAATACCTTGTAAGGCATTACTGAGTCATTCTTGAAATCTTCTGGTTTTTTCTACTTACTGGGTCAAAACACTGATCTGAAGAAGGGGTTTTATACAGCTTTTTGAAGTGACTTTTATTCTGTTTATCCTTCCCATACCTGAAGGTTGAAGAGTCACTAGAAATGATCAGTCTCTCGTTATATTGTTTAATATTAAAACAATATTTAGGAGAGGCAATTTGCTAGTTGAAACTTCTTGCGAAAACAGCATCAGTAAAATAATAGACCACTATATATACACACAAAATTCTATACTGATAATCAAGCCAAACTCCATTCCTTGGCATTCTCCCAGATGCTATCAACTGGCAGAATTCAGTCCGCCCAAGCATGTAATTATATGTTGCTAATGTTACAGAAGTAAAGGGTAATCAACCCACTTCTACTGAAGTAAAGCATGTGAAAAGATGCCTTATCCAAGAACATACCAAATTATATAGATGTCTTAAAACAAATTAAGACTAGAAGGCCACATCTTTATAAACTTCTTTCCAACTTCCTGTCTCTCCCAGAAGGTTCTCTGCAGCTGAGGACTTCTCCATATCCTTCAGGTCATGCACATGCAAAGTTAAGTAAAATGGAGTAAGACCAACTGAACAAGTGAATTTAAGAGAAGACAGGACCCATTTACTGAGCATGCTCAAATTCACTATGCACCAAGGAGTAGATTATAAACCTGCACTAAACATTTTTATGCCACTATCTTCTACAGAAGCATGATGTCTTAATTATTGTTTGATAGCAACTCTGATTAAGGGTAAGGATTCTGTAACAACACTACATTAATTCTCCAAAATCTCCAGATTATTGTTTCCAGAAGTACAAATCTGAAACCTATGTAGCTCATAGCCAAATGTGCAAATAAATCTCATTTATGACCAACTGATATGTTTATAGAGACTGCAAATACCAAAGGAATATTCAGATAGAAAAGAAGATTTAAGACAGGAAAACATTCGAAAATATATTTAGCTACATTTACAAGAAATTAGTTCTCATCTCTGAGAAATCATGATTCAAATTCAGTACTCAAAACCACGCCTTTTATGGAGTAAAGATGAGAAAGTTAATAGATGAACTTAAGCAAAATAAATTTCTACCAGCTACTCTATCTGCTATTCTTGGCTGCAGAGCAGACATATGAAGTCCTACAGCATTTGTGTGGACAGCATCACTAAGAAAGAAAGCAATACATGACAACCTGGTTTCTTCTTGAAAACACAAGCACTTTTTAGGTACTTGTCTTTAGAGCAGCCAGCTCATTCATGTAAACGAGTTGTACATGTATGAATTTTCAAGTAAAGGATGACTGGTAAATAAAAACATCAGCAGCTGTATATCTGTCTTAGATAGGCTTGACTTTTAATGGGAACGGGATACTTCGTTCTTGGAAATTTAAAAACTGCAGACTAACAAGACACTATTGTAACTAAGTCATAGCCAAATCCATTCATACTCTATACTGTCTACTTTTTCAGGACTAGATTCATGTTCAACTGGTGCATTTTTCCCTTCTGAATATTAGATTAAACATGCTCAGTAATAGAAAGTTTCCAAGCAATCCCAAAGCTCTTAGGCAAAAACCCCAAAACCCAGGGGTGCCAGCCTTTTTTTTTTTTTTTTTTTTTTTTTTTTTTTTTTTTTCGCCAATCCCCA
>VFFE01006529.1:507808-525681 GCA_008921705.1 Burhinus oedicnemus
TTTTTTCTGTTGTGTTTTTTTTTTTTTTTTTTTTTTTTTTTTTTTTTTTTTTTTTTTTTTGCCATGCCAAGCAGTCTTTCACCACACAGATGCAAGCCCCAGGCCAGCCCATGTGATAACAAAAGGTAGTACCTGACCTGATGTTAGGTATATAGGGGATGCGTGTATTGCAAAGAGAAGCTAATACACCCTGGGATAGCGGAAACACACACTAGAATGGAAAGAAGTCCTGCTTGGGGATAGGGAGCCAGGATCCTCCTCCAGCAACTGCCTCACTGACTTCTGCCTCCTCATCTCTGTCCTACCCTCTGTTGTGGCTGCTGCCAAGGTGGGCTCCGGGAAGCCATGCTCAGGGGTCCTGCGCATCAGCACCTCCCCCTCTTGCTCACGTTTGATCCCTAGGTCTGTGGAGCCGTGTTGGATCGGTGAGCCAGGTATGCTTGAGTCAGCCTCGTTTGAGAAGTCAAAGCCATCTGGGATTCAACATATAACATTTTAGTGCTTTTCTATTCCTTTCTTGGCATTCCAACCCAGGCAGGGAAAATAGAAAATTTACGCAGACATGGAACAAACACAAAACACTACCCATGCTTAGTTAAAAGCTGTGAGAACATCCACAGAAAGGGACAAGTGGGCTATACTGTAGACCAGAGACTAGCAAATGAATACAACGGCAACTACAGTGAAGACAAACATGATCCAGAGTCCTGAAAACAGAAGACAGCTACTTGTTGTCCTGCACATTCTGATTCAGCTGAAGACCAGAGGTTCATCAAATCCTTTTGCACACGATACAGGAGAAAAAAGAAAGAGTACCACTGGAAAATATGTAATCCTTGTTTTCAGACTCTTTTACTCTCAGTTTATTTTTAGGTTATTCTACTTTTTACCTTCAGACATTTATGCAGCTTTTTTTAAATCAATATTTTATACATGCAGCAACAAAGCTTTATAAGTATGACAAAGTGATTTCAAAGCAAGCTTTTTGCTACACCTACACTGAAGATGTCATCATATCAATGTAAATATTACTACATATTTATTTTTTCTTCATACAGTCAAGCACACTTTGATACGACATAAGTACTCACTGAGGAAAAATAATGACTAATTCTAAGCTATCCAGAGCTGTTCTATGACATGGCCCCTCTCCAAATTGGGCCATATGAGTGAGCTTTTCCCTTTCCCACTGGCTTCAGTAGCTTTAGGTAGCTGAAACCCTATCAAGGTCTGGATAATACCATTCATTCCCGAGCTATTTATGATGGGAGGCAGTTGAGTTTTAGTGTGGATTAAAGAAGGAACTCAAATTCTAAGCCAAAATTTATCCCTATAATTTTATGCTGTGTTACACAGAGAAAAACAGAAGTCTTATTGAACATTTTCCAGCTTCTCCATCTTCTCATCTACCTCATGGATTATCGCCAAATCAAAAACAAAACAAACACCTCAAATGTTCATGTTCATGCAGTGCTCTGAAGATGTAAAATACTGTACATTGTTATGGAATATAACTTTTCAAAACCAACCAAACAAACAAAAACCCCAAACAACTGTTCTGCAAACATTCAAACTCAGAAGCCAGATTACAGTGATGATGATGAATACAGTACACTAGAGTATTTGTTCTTGGCAGAGAAAGCTCACCTTCTCTCCTCCAGCGATGACGACGAATAGAAGCTGTTGTAATAGCAGTCCGAGAAATCCTCGGCACTGTCGGAGTAACTTCTACTTTCAGTACCTTCTGGCCTTCTTGCGATGCATCAGGAGCATCAAAGGGCAGTGAGTTCTTCATGGCATTTGCAACCTAGGATAAAAGTAAAATGCTGTACTGCTACTGTCCTTGACTGCAGCAATGGCAATATTAAATCTCTTGCTGGAAACAGAAAGGGAAACAACCAAGAATTGTTAATTATGCCAGATCTCATCCAGGTGGATGGCTACATCCCCAACATTCACAGTTGATAACTATGTTGAAAAGCTCATCACAAACCTATTCCCAAAAATATAGCTTAACTTTCTCCATTTTTTTGAGGTAATTTATTTCTTTCCACGTTTGCCACCTGTACTGACAGAGGTAACAACCTACACAGGAAGGTCTCCATCCAAAGACGACTGCAAAATGACAAGGAAGATACCATTTATGTTTTACAACAACAATGTCAAAACTAAGTCACAGGCCAAGTCAATGCGAACAGCATATGGCTTTGTGCCTGGGGGCGACAGGGCCAGTTTCCACCTCCAACCCCCTATTCCCCTCCTCCCCCCCCCCCAAAAAAAAACAACCTAACCAAGAGGATTAGACTGCAAGTACTTGCAAGATTTTAAAAAAACCTGCAACCTAAGCAATGAGTATCAAATCATTAAACTGCATTCCTCTTTATTAGATCTATTTTTTTTATTGTAATAGCCTATTATAAAATCAGAAGTTTTATTTTGCAGCTTTAAGGAGAATAAGTGACCTCTCTTGGCTTTAATGTTTTAATTGTTTCTTTACATTTCTCATAAAACGTCTTTGTGGGATTAGAGGTTTCCTTTAAAAAATAAAAATAAAAAAAAAAGCAACTTTCAGTTAATGTTTCCTAGTTTACAAGTAAATTCTTCAAAAAGTGAACTCATGCACTAGCTCTTGAAAAGCAAGCTGGGTCTCTATGGCATATGCGGTATTCAACAATAACAAAATTACTGCACACAAAATGTGATTTAAATTTTTTTTTTAATAATAGAAAATAAAAAACAAAGTGAACACACCTTGGTTTTCCAAAATCTTACTGACTTTATACAACCAACCAGCAATAAAAATATTAGACATATTTTAAACTTAATATCACAACTTCATTCATAGATCTCATGTTTCACAGACATCCGACTTCCTACATGGTCTTTACTCCCCCTCTAATGAAGACAGTAGATAAAAAAAGTGGGTAGGAGACATCTATACTTAAAACAACTATGGAAAATGTAACTTGCTAATCTCTGTAAAATCCTACCTAGCAACAGTTGCCACCATAATTTGGGCAGGCTATTCTCTCCACTACAGCTTACAAGAAGCATTCTGAAACGTAACTTTATGTTGCCTCCTAATGGATTTTCTCTTGTATCACAAAAAAAATTTAATTTTGCAACTTGAGAGAAAAGAGATCACTATATGGCAAGAGAAATACATTTATTTAAATACATGTGGTCTGCATGTCTTAAATACATGTAGTCTCAAGGCAAAGGCATGTAAACCCTATTTTAAGACACAGATAAAACTATAAGGTTGACTGTTCTGTCCACTCAAATGAAACACAGAACTGCTTTAGAATACACATCTTTGCAAGATACTCCACTTTTCTGACAATGCATACATACATTTTTCTTCCTTTTAGATCATGTCCTTTTTCTAATAACAGGTATTTTCTTTATTTTATTTTTCTTATTTTTCTTTACTCCAGGCTAGCCGATGGAGTAGTATCAACTGTTTAAGCACATTACTACAATCAAGCATTTCCTAGTTTTATGCTGTAAACAACACTTTTATGTTTCCCTCAACCTAGTGACAGAACTAACACACTTTTAAACCTCATCAATGTTGTCTTGATTTTCTTAGGTTGCCAGGGGCCTTGGAAATGTGAGGGACATCAAACAAATTCCCTGAACTGCCAAAGTGCACATATACCAAATCTGCTTAATTAATTAAGTCACCTTTCATTAGCATTTGCAAAAACAAAAACTACGAGAAATCTACTAAACCACTGGAACACTCTGTTGGCAGAACTTTGCATTATTTGTCTTGTGAAGATCTCAGATAATATTTGATAAAAAGATTATATCAATGCATATGGCACGCCATAAAAGCTCCATGAATTAAAAGTGTTTATTTGCATTATAATAAAGTAAAAGTGACTTTCCTACAAGTTTTATCATGCAAACCATCCAGCAACCATAAGAAGAAGTGAAACTATTTCAAACAGTAAAGCCGTAGATCACAGGATATTAACCAAATCAAAAGCTTTTCACTTCCTGGGGAGCTGGAATGCCTGCCATATAGCTGATCCTGATCTTCAGCTGCTGTTGTGATCCTGTAACTCCCCATCAAACATCTCCGCTGACTTCCTGTCTGGCTTCTAACCAGCGCTAAAGATTATTGGCACCATCACAGAAATGCTCCTTATCATTCTGCCTTCCACTTGTCCAAAACTGATTTGCTAATTCTCTCAGCCTCAACAACTGCTTTCCTATTCACACATAGGCCTTTTTTCATGTCATCCTCTCGAAATGCATTCACCCTATCCTTGATCACATTAAAGACTTCAGAAACTCATTTCTGCTGTACTGAACCAAAGCAGGTCAAGTTCAACAGTATACTGCGGTTTGCCTTCCTGTTTTCTACTCACTAGAGTTGCACCCTCTTTTGAATAGGTACCCTTCTCAGTATCCAGGATTAAAGTCTAAAAATTAGTACCAGAAAGTTTCTGCAACAGGACCAGAAAAGTGACAGAGAACTTCTGTTTGTTGAACCTTTTAACAGCTAGCCCTTTCTAACAGCACAAATTGTACTTCTGGCGACTGAGGAGAACCATATGGAGGTAAAAACGAATGCAGCAGTAAACTTTGAAACAACTGAAACAACCAGTTTAAATGAGTCATAGCCCTTCTCTGACAGAAAAAAACAAAACTGCGATCCTTTGGATGCAAAAGAACTTGCTCACTATGTCTAATCCAGCATTGAAGGGCAGGAAGAAAAACAAATAGCACAATTCAGACTTGGCTACCCAAGTCTGCGACTATGGTTTCAGGCCAGACATCCACCCTTGCCTACCAGAAAGGAGCTCTAATGAAAAGAACATCCAACAAAAGCAGTTAAGTACATCAATAAAATACACTGGATAAATGTGCTGTCACAATAGGGACTTGCTGATCATGCTTCTTGCGTACCAGGCTAAGAAAGCCTGTGCGTCTCTGCACTGAAGACAGGGATTTCCGTCTGAAACAAAGAACACTTGTGTTCACAGGAAGAGATTGATTGACTGGAACTGAGCTACTCCCCAGGTCCAGGGTAGCTTGGCAGAAATACTGAGTTTTGGTGATTTGTTTCCCCTCTGTAGAAGCTCCCAGTTTTCATGACTATGAAACCAATACCCAGTGTTTGTTAACAGAGATACTTTTCCCAGGAAAAGCCTTTTCCTTCCTGCCATTTCCAGTGCAGTCTCTGCGTGACAGTGAAAGAAGACTGCTTCTACATTACAGGTATTTCATAGCTTTCTGATGCTGCTATTTCAGTGGGGTTTTTTTTGGTTTGGGTTTTTTTTGTTTTTTGTAGTTTTTTGGTTTTGGTGGTTTTTTGGTGTTTTGTTTGTTTGTTTTTAAAGTCCACAGACAATATAAACCTATTTAAATAAGAGCATGGATCTACTATATCGTTAAAAATATTTCTCCAAGAGACATACCCAAATACAGTGACCGTGATGTTTCTCATTGTAATCATGACTGATGCTATTCCCTGATTATTCAGATAGCTTGAGTACAGATATCTAAAAATAATCCTAATGTGGGGGTTTGTCTGAATATTAAATGGACTTCAAAGAATTTGCTGCTGTTAGGAAATGCTAGGCAGAGGCTTAACTTCAAACTTATCTGGGATGCTGCACAGATGATATTTTACTTGATGCCAGTAGTTTGAAATACAAAATTTTATAATGCTGCTAAATTATGCAAATCTCCTGGAGAATGCAATGAGGTAAAAGGACTCCAACCTCTGAAAAAGTCAAATCGCTTGAATATATAGCATGAAGCCAAGGACATGCACGTCCTCTTTTTACAAAACTGACAATTTCTTAAAGCTGCTTTTTAAAAATTGCAATAAAAGAATATAGGGACCAAGGCAATGATCAGAGTATTAAGAAGAAAACCCCACGGATGTGCCTGCACACGTACGCATGGAAAACCTGACAACTAGGGAAGGGGGAGAAATTGGTGATGCAATAATGTCACTGACACCAGACAATGGGATGGAGAGGCAAAAAGTAGCTTTGGAAAAAAACAAAGACATTCTAGAAGATTCTTACAATTAAAAGTAATCTCTAAGGCCAAACTGATTAAAAATGAACAATTAGGACTGAAAATTGTCATATCATCAATTCAATTAAGTTCCAGATCCTCCTACACACCTTTTAAATGTAGTAGTTTGATAGGGTGGCCCAATTCAGCAGGTTCAATATTTAATTTAAAACTTTAAATCTGATGGAGCAATGAGTCATTTCCAAAAGGAACCAACTATTATAATAATTCAATGGATACCAAGCATTTAAAATGCAGCAGTGTCAGCAAGCCTGTAAATAAATCTTACAGCCAATATTAATTCATCAAGAGAGTAGTTTTATGTAATTTATTGCAGAAGTGAGGGATCTCAGATTGCCACATAAAAAGATTTTTCCCAAGCTACTCCCATTTCAGTTATCTAAAAAGCAGTGAAATTTTACTGCTGTTAGTTCAGAGGAGCACTAAAGGCTCACAGCCATAATTCTGATGCAGAAAATGAGACAATAGTCTATTTACTTTATTCTCCTTAATTTTCCCTCTTATGTTGATCCTCATTCCTACATTTGACAAAAAATAAAATCCTTCCATTACTCCTTCCTCTCTGTCAACCTCCTCATCCTCCCCAATAACATTCAGCCCAGTTTCACCATTTTCCCCATTTAATTTCTCTCTTTTTATGATCAGAACAGCAAGTATAGTGGAAACTGAAAAAGCCAAACAATCAGAAGAACTCCATTCTATTGCTGCTCCTCTAAAGAAGGTAAAGATTCAGACCTGTGTGACTTCGATCAATCAAAATCTGACATTGACTCTGGAGATGAAGCTCCTTTTCACATTCAGCTCTATCCTGTTGGGTTTTTTACTGTGTTACCAGCTTAAACACATAGCATATTCTAAGCCCTGATGAAGGTCTAGAAGAAAAGAATTTGCAAACAATGTCTTATGACATATAACCATTCGGTTAAGCTTCTTTGAATCACTCATCAGTAGCTTATGCCAAAACAACATAAACATTTTGCTCAAACTGGAATACATTAGAAAATCCTAGCTTTCAACATCAATGAGTCCTAGGAGATCCTGACACCCTAGCTTAATATTCAAGCAGAAAAAGCATGGTATAAATAGCTACATTGAAAACACCAGCTGTTTAACAACCACTTGCATTTGGGAGTGCAGTGAATGGCCGCAAATGTTTTCATTACAAGTCCACTTCAGAAACACATCCATACTCCTCTTAACCAAGTCCATAAATTGCAATGGATTGCTTCTTACCAGCAGAGGCTGTGAGTAGAGTTCAAGCTGTGCTCTGTAAATTATGTCCTCCAATACCTCCTGGCCAAGATCCCACTGACCATTATATCTAAAAAGTAAAGAACGGTATTTATCTTTCCCATCTTAGGGACTCAATCTTGTCTTTTTTCTGCCCAAATCCAGCTCTTCACTTCTTTGCTTATGTAGAATGTTCATCAACTGTATGTACACCCCAGCCCCGTCACTTCTTTTAAAATTATAGACAAAGCATTTTATTATTAATCTTGTCAGTATAACAAAAAAGCTGCTCTCTGGTCACCTCCAAGCAAGACAAAGTCAATGCCATAATCAGGACAAATTTAAACAGTAAAAGAAAAAAAAAAGGGATCAAGATGTAAAGGTTAACACTACTTAGCAGAACTGAATTTCCATCAGAAATGGATTTTTGCTACCTCAGAAGCTACTGACATTCAAGAGGTCTGCATTTTATCAGGTTATCTTGGCATCAAAGCTCATTATGCTTGTGAACAGAAGGTATCTAGTGGTAGTGGAAACTTGGGAACAGACAAAGCCAGAAGCCTAACTCTCTTCAGCACCTACTTCTGGCCCTTCACCCCGTAATTCAATGCTGACAAAAATATTTTCACATTATTATGGCTGAGCGAGCAAGTAACGGGAAATGCACTAATTGAGTTACAAACTTTTGTTACGAGTTTAACTATTTTTCAATCATAAAACAACTAGCATTTATATTTTAATTCATGTAAACCCAGACATTTGTCTTTACACAAAAACCCATCCACTTACATGGCGTAATAGACACCTGTGAGCAGCTGCACCATGAAGTCAGGGTCTAACACCACTCTACCACAGTGTTCCTTCCAGCGTTTCTCATGCTGCCGTGGAAATCCACTCACACACAGCCTGAAAAAACACACCATTGTAACAAAATGTTAACCCCACAAAGACTACAAATGTCTTTACATCACAGAGATTTTAGGTATTTTTCAAAATATAAGTACACAACATAGAACATTCTTATGTTGCTCTCCCAACCATTAAAGCAGTTTTACAACAGTGCCTCGAGATGTGGCTTGCTGATAATCCAGTGTTATTCTCATATAGCCATTCACTCCATCTGTTTTCTTCAAATCATGACCAGCTTCTAAAGAATGAGGGTGGCAAAATGTTCTCTACTGCCAGCCACCAAGTAGGAGACTCTCCCCAAAAATCAGTAAGCGAAACCAACCTTCTTGAAAGGAAACATTTCAGTGGTATAGAAGAGAAATATATCATCTCCTATCTAGTGTTTGATGACAGCATGCAATCACCTTTTACCTAAAGTTGGATAACACAGATACTATATTCTTGAGAATTGCTCTCAGCTGCCTTCTAAAAAGATACTTCTGACCCTTGAAAAAGGGCCTGCCTTCCCATATACTGCATTGCATTGAGTGTCCATAAAAAAACAGAATAATTTATTCCTAATTTTAATATCTGAATCTTCATCATGGCACACATGATGCAGCACATGGCCACTAATACATAATAAATACTGCACTGTTTCAAAAACAACAAGAAAATCCCTAACCTATAAAACGTTATCTCCTCTCTACCCAAAGAACAGATCTAATTTTCAAATGCAAGAAAATTCAACATATTTGGCAAATTTAGCATAGCCACAACTCAAGTGAAGATGATAGAAGCATACCAAGAATTAACCCATTCCCATCAAAAATCACGGGAAAGAAAACAGGCTATAACCTTAACTGCATGTGTGTGTTACTACAGAATGTATATTGTTGGAAGCTCGTCTTATCCTTCTTCACTACATAACTGAATTGAATGTAATGCTTTTCTTTCATGGCAGTATTGTGCTGAAGCAAACAAGCTATATCAAAAAATATTTAAAGGGGTTCCCCTGTTTGGGGGTAGCAAGAGAGAGCATTTATCTCATTTGAGAAAAAAAAAGTTGGTAAAAACAGGCATATGGGAATATCAGATATATTTGAGACTTTTCAGAACAAAAAGCAGGGATCTTTGCCAACCAGATGCTTCTAAGACTATTCAAGTAGAAGGTTATGTAAAGGGCGTGTATAAGAGTTTGAGAAATCACAGTAGTGAATTCTCCAGAAAGTGGGATATTATTATCAGGGGAAAAAGAAAGAAAGGAAAAAAGGAAAACAAAACAAAAAAAAAGAAACCACACACAAAAAAACCCAAAACAAACCAAAGAAAAACCCAAAACAAACCAAAGAAAAACCCAAAACAGTGTGCAAATACTTGATACAAAACATCCTCAGAAGCAAGACATAATATTTGGAAGTAGAGGAAACAGGTGGTATTCCTCACAGGATTTTTAAGCTGACCATACTGAAATATGTCTGAAAGATATGTATCTAAAAAAAACCTGCAAATCCATCTGAGTAGCTTCAACTAATTTTCCCCAAAAATTGGGTTTTTTTCTTTCCAAATAACAGAAAGTTACATAACTAGAACGAAAGCCCATGCAGTAGTAAGATAATCCAAGTGTTTTATCTGTATGCAAGCACAGCTTCAAATTTCCAATTAAGCTGCAGGACTGACCAAGAGTTACATATTTTAAATTATTAAACACAACAAGTAAATTCATTCTTTTTTTGCTGGATGAATATTTAGAAGTCTAGATGCACCCTGCAATACTATGTCAAAGCCAAGTGTCTCACCTGGAACCCATCCTACAAAGTGATTGGTAAGAAGAGGCAGGCATATAGACAATAGCAGAATTGTAGCACAGCATAAGAAAGCTCAGCACCTCAAACCTGAAAAAGAGACAAGACAAAACCTTGCATGGTTTAAATTCTTAACATTTCATCAGAATTTAACAAAAGAATTTTACAACTCAGTCTCAAAAAATACCCCACAGAAAAGTAACACACAAATCCTGAAAAACTCTTTCATTATAATTCACTAACTTGAAACAGGCTATTAAAGGTTCAGTATTAAACACTTAAAATTATTATTACTGAAAACCACTAGCATATGCAGGAACTGTGGAGGAAATGGCATATGGCATAATATTTGAACAAAGTTATATAGAACAGGACAAGTCTGCAATGCATTCAAAACTATTTTATCAGTTTTCCCAGAGCTGGCTTAGACACAGGTAAAGCTGGCAGTCACTGTAACAGCAGGACAATTTCTCTCATCCCCAGTTCTGTCTATCCACTCAGCTCCATTCCTCTTTTGCTGTGGAAAAAGCAGTCACAGCCTCAGAGCCAAAGCTCAATTTTGTTACAATTCCAGGAAAATTTGAGTTGACAGACATAAGCCCAAAGATACTCCTGATGGACACAGAAATGACAGAGAAGTTACTCTCTTCTAAATTAACTAGTAGAAGAACATACAAAGTTGGATCAAACTACAAAAATACTATACCTCAAGATTACCAAGACTGTTCTCTAGATTTACTTCCAAGCACTTAATGTTGAGAAAGGACTGAATATATCTGGTCTTAATGCTTAAGGACTTGCTGTCTGCCTAGTGAAGCACCTCTGATATTGGAATACATCCACCTACCGGTTCTGTGCTGTGAAGGTTTCTCTTTGAGGATGAAGATCACTGTAAACTACCCTGATGAGATCATGCTGACATAGAGCTCCTTCAGTTAAAGCCATGGATCCAATAGTAGAGGGCTAGAAGTATGTGGTAGGAGGAGGAAGGAAGGAGGGGGAAGAAATGAAGCCATAAGTAAAAGATCCCTGAAAACATTAAAACTCCTAACCACCCAAGCCAAAAGACACACTTGTCTTGTGATCTGTAAAAATCAAGATTTTTCCAGAATACAGTAAATCTAAAAACATTACCTAATTTCATTATTATAAACAGCTTCCACACTTAACAGCAATAGAGCAGACAAAAGTAATTTTTAACTTTGATTCTTACAGAGCCATTTTTGAGTGTTTGTCCTAATTGCATAGACCTTTTGTACAGCAACAGTAGAGAAAAAAACCACAATTCCAAATTCAAACTGTATTAAGGAGGAGTTAGAAGAAGGAAAACTACTTTTATACTAACATGTAAGAGGCAAAAAACCACAGCTGCAACTACAACACATCTAACCTCTGTGCAAAACGGGCACTGTCAGCAAAGATTTTTCAACATTTACATTCCTTTTCTTCTATTAATGCTGATTTCGATTATGCTAATTGCAAGCTACTGACATTGAAAACTTACTGCAACAAGATGCATCTAAAATGGCCTGTTGCATCAAATGGATCCAGTTTTCATTCCTCTAATAGATCCAACTCTAATCTACCACAGCAGCTCTCTTACCTCATGATATATTGAGGGTTTAGATAATGAAGGGATGGTGAAAGATAAAACTTTGTTGTTTCCATCTTTGTCAGCAATTTCCTGCATTAAAAAACAAAACCAAAACCCAAACAGAAGTAAGACGACAAGGCTTGGAGTAATTTTTAACTCTTAGAAGGCATTTAACAAATAAGAAGTTAGATGTCCTGATCTGATAAGACTATTACCACCCTAAGGTCTCTATGTGCTTCCAGAATTCCAGCAAATTTACATACACATTTAAAAAGTGGGAAAGACCTCTGTCACAGACTGTTTTGCAGAATCAGTTTGCAACACTTAAAAAACCCAGCATTTGCTCCTTGATCAGTGTGACTTCATCAAAACCAAAAAAGAACAAAAAGCTTTTCTAGCCCACTTTTACATTAATAACATTTATTTACAATAGAATTGCATAGTGGAGCAAGGTTAAACCTTAAGCCCCAAAGATATAGACACATGAGGGCTGATGAGTCACTTGCTGACAATGGGCAGTACTTCATAAAAAATGCACCGCAGGGAAAAGGTGAAATCAAGGGGACTGGCAAGGTTTCTTCAGCATTCTATCAGTAAGAAATACACAATGTTTTCTTGACAGGCTTTCAAACTGGTCAAGATTTTATAGTTGCTAGGCTACTACATAAGCAAACCCAGCAGTTTTTGAAGCAAATATACTAAGAGCAATTACATAAGACTATACCAAAAAAGAGTCTAAAATCCTGCCTTTTCACTTTGTATAGCAAATTTCCAAACAATGAGCTCTAGTCATTGCAGTTTATGTGAAAACTTAGTCCAAGGTAGCACAGTACTTGTAGTAGGGTTTAAGGTTCACAATGGGAGGACAGTTGATAGAATTTAGCAGAACGCAAAAGATTGATCCTTGTCTTTCACTAAGTACTGAGAAAATAACTTCACTCCTTCAGTCTCAGTGTATGTGCAGAAAAACATTAACAACTAAAACACAGAAAAAAACATAGCGGGAGTCACTGTCCATTTTGAGGCCTCTTTCTTCCTGAATCTGGAGAGAATGAAGAAATTAACGTCCTTAAAAAATATGATTCACCTACATGACTTTCAAAGGAACTGCAAAAGCACCTTTATAAGAAAACAGTCAACAAAGATACGCATGCTACTTCAACCCAGCAAACAGTACCAAAAATCATGCAGCAGTTTCCAATGTTTTTTCTATCAGAATAAATCTAAAATAACTGGATCTTCCAG
Source organism: Burhinus oedicnemus (assembly GCA_008921705.1). Classification (NCBI taxonomy): domain Eukaryota; kingdom Metazoa; phylum Chordata; class Aves; order Charadriiformes; family Burhinidae; genus Burhinus; species Burhinus oedicnemus. The sequence continues at coordinate 520,634 of VFFE01006529.1, forward strand.
CTGATAGACCTGATCTACAGACGTATAATAAGAATTTCTTTTTTTTTTTTTTAAGAACCACAGTTTGACTGTTCTGCATCTCATACATAGAAACATAATACACAATTTAAAGGAGGGCTTTACTGTGACAGTAGAGTGAAGGGCAACATTTCAGCATAATATGTGTTAAGTCCTGTAACACAGAAATTCCAACCAGAGAATGCCTATCTCGGCAGTATTGCTAAATTTATCAAACAGCCTCATAATGTTACAAGAGTAAACATTTCCAGGTTAAGGTAAGGATCTAAAAAACTACTTTTATATCCAACAGCCAGACTTAATCATCTACATGTAGTTACTTCTACTTATTCTTAAAAATCAGTTGCACTCCAGACAATTATCTGCCTCAAACACACACGTGCATTTATCTAAGTGCTAGCATGCAGAGTGGTTTCAGCTTCAAATTACCCTTAAAAAGACACATTCAGAATAAGCATGGGGCAGGGGGAAGTGACACATGAAGACTGACCAAGCATATTGGCCTGACAATCATCTCTGCAGAAAGCTGTATTTTTCAACAGTAAGGAGGACTACTTAATTTCCTTACAAACATCAATATACAACAGCTCAAGAAAGCCCATGAGATGAGTCTTCTTAGTTAAAATGTTTGTCCCAAGATTACTATAAAAAATAATTTTTTTTGCAAACACATTCTTACTAAACCTTCATTAAATTATGCTTTTCTCCAGATTAAATATGCTTTCACGTAAGCATATTATAATACGTTGTTCCAATAATTTACTTTATTGCTAGTGGTCAGTGACGCAAAACCTCAGATCAAAGCTTTCCTCAGCCATTCCCACTCATCTCACTTACCAAGTTGTAAATGCCAAGCAGCAAAGCTTCAATGCAACCATTACTCTGCCTGTCCCTGCTGGCAGTAAGACGCAGATATACCCAGATCAACTCTGGCAAAAATTGCAGTGTGAATCTCTTGAGACGAACTTCAGAACTACGATAAAGTTCAAAGAGCTGGTGGCAAACAGGCTCCAGGAGCTGTCGAAAGGCAAAAAGGCTAATGAATTTCTGTCAGGCGTCTCTAATAACTGAGAATGAAATTGCAAATATAGGGGCTATATCATATAGCCGCTGCAGCCAGTAAAAATTACATTCCTTGATGGCAAGTAAGTGAATGAACCAAAATGATATCTGCATTCCTTTTAAGGAGATCTATAAGGACAGACCTGAGGAGCACTGGTATGCAGTTTTGGGAAACGTGGCCCTACTACAACCGCTACCATCCTGTGCTTTGAGAACATTAGGGCTTTGAGAACATCTAGGGCTGTCAGTATGAGATTTATTTTGTGTACAGGTACTAATTTAAGCTATGTGAAAGACAGGTAGCCTGAACTATGTGCACCATAAAACTTAAATGGTGCAGTTGTAAGGTTTATAAAAGTACAAAGGTTAAAGATTAGCTGCTAATGACAGCTGCTAATGACACATCTATTGACAGACATATGAATTAATTTCTTACCTACAGCTTTTTAGTCTCAAACCCAACAAGCATGCATTTGTTCATTACAATGCCAACTGATTTTTCCATCTTAAGCTGCCCTTCAGGTTTCAGTACAAGAATCAAAAAAGGTTCTTATCAAGTCAGTGTGTTACAAGCATGAGAAAAATCCTGCCATTTTAAGAGTCTACAATGCCAAACCAATAGGTAAGATGCATCCACAGAACTGTTAATGAACTAATGAACGGGGGGGGGGGGAAACGACACACACCACATCAAACTGTCTCCCCCTTTCTCATGACTAATGAACTATTTAAATATCAAAGTCAAAAACTACCAAAAAAAAAAAATTCCGAGATGAATTCTGATAATGTCTGTGACCAGTATCTAGTATTACATTCTAAGAAATGGGATGATCTGACCTAAGGAAAATACTCATGGGATTCAACGTCCAAAAAGGCTGCGGTATCCATGTAACCTAAAGCTTCTATATTCATATGGGAGAGTTAGAGTCAGAAAATAGAGGCCAGAATCTCAAATAAGTCTTCTTTCTAACAAAACAAGCTTTGTGCAGCTCTCATATACATACACAATAATATTAAACATTAAATTATACATATAAATTTTTTAGAGCAATAAAAACCATACATTTGACCAACACAATAGCAGCTGTACTGGTGAGACAAGAGGCACAAATAGGAAATACTCAGTGCAGAGCAGATCAGATAAGGCATACATGACTCCTCTTTCAGTACACACACCCACTCCCAGTGATACGCAGCTCAGGTCTTTCAGAGCATTAGTAGTATGTTTTGTAGACTTTGATGCGTTCTTCTTTCATTAATTTGTCTGTTCATCAAAATCTTAGTACCCAGAATTTCCTGTAAAATTCACTGTCGCTCTTTTGCTATGCTGTATGAAGATGCACTTCTGTGGTTTGTTGTGAACCATCCATCCTCTTAAAATACTTTGAAGAAGTCCTTTGCTATCAGTAGAGGGACAGATATTTCTACCAGTGATTAATTTGAATGTTTGATAAGTGTGCAATGCCATAAATCTGTATGACTGTACAACTTCACATACACATATTTAGACTTAGATATTTTTACTCTAGTATATCACAAACACAAAACATGAATTTGACAGGATTTTCTATCAAGATAGCTGCCTTAAGAAAGCATCACCCAAGAAAGGGTGAACACACTAGTTTCATTTCTAACACACTGTATTCTGGTCAATTTTTAAACCACTGATTATACAAGCCATAACATGTCATCTATGTAAAACAAAACTTTGCTATCAGACAAGTTTCTTCTTATACAAGGCTCTGGTATAAGCACCTCGCGTAACAAGGTTTCTGATTGACAGCCTAGTTACTCTAAGCTAAAAGCCTGTTTTTACAACAGAAGCAAAGAGAGACTCCACGAGAGAGGGAGGTGAGAAAGCTGACACTGACAATGTTGATACAGAATGAGAGAAGTCCAGTAATTTAGAGCACACAGATTTTTACAAGCCATATATGTAAAACACTTAATTTTTGTTTTGGGATCTAAATGAAATTAGAAGCCCATAAAGCTTCTATTGCAATAATTTTAATAAAACAATGCTAGGGCTCTATCAAGTTGAGCATATATTATTTTATCTAGTATATTTATTCCAGTATTTCATACATATAGCTCTTTATGTTCAAAATATGCTTAAATACATTATTTCTTAATTAATATTTACTTAGTAGAATCTCCTATCTAAAAGTGACACTGATTATTAAAACCATCTGTTACAGTAAATCTTCAAATCCTCAGAGACAGAACTGTTTTATGAAAGGCCTAGCACATTTCAGATGTTCAAATAAAAAAGTGGTTAATAAATAATTCACAGAATCATAGAATGGTTTAGGTTGGAAGGGACCTTAAAGATCATCTAGTTCCAATTCCTCTGCCATGGGCAAAGACACCTCCCACTAGACCTGGTTGCTCAATTCAGAGATCACTGAATAAATTCGTAGGTTTTCTTTAAAAGAAAATACAAGCAAGAAACTAGCATAAAGAAGAAAAAGAAGAAAACTCTGGAAACAACAAATACAAGCATATCTGCAAGGATACAGGTGCAAGACAAACTAAACAAATGTTATCAGAAATCAGATATATACAGCAGCATTGCTAGAAATACTCCTCTATTAGATTAGAGATTACAGCAGCCCAAAACTGTTTCCTATTTGAAATTAGCCAGTCTAATCCAAGTCCCATTAAAAACAGTGGAAAAGAATAATTTACTTTAGCTAAAGTCAGATGAGACTCAACCAGAGATTCAACTGCTCTCAACAGAGAGCAGTTACTCAGTTTATTCTACTTTCTTTCAAATGAGAATTTTATAAAATTAGTCTTTTAAGTGAAACCATTCTTCCTAGAAAGATACAAGCAATATCCAGTCACTGGTGCTGCAAGCATGTAAATGCTCCTCGTTTCTAGTAGTCGTCACGTTACTTGTGCAAAAGGTTTAACAACTGCAGGTGAAGACCTGAAAGTTGTAGCAACTACTATAGTGCTTTTGGTGTGTTTAGAGCTTTAAGTGCACAAGAAAAAGCTGTCATCACAAAGACACTACAACACAAATATTTTTCAAAGGCACGAACACTCAAGTTTTTCCTGATCGTCTCCCACCTGGAAACACAAAACTTGACACTGTAAGAAAGAACAAATGTTTTCCTTGCATCCTAGTTATCTGGCTTTTCAGAGAACCAGCCGCTTCCAATTAAGTCTCTGAATATAAATATAAGAAGACACTGGGTAAACAGAGGAAATGGAACTTTTGTCACCAGTAGTAGGTGTATACATGAACCGGTACATACATTTTTTAATTCCAAAGATCTTTCAGTCCCAAGGCAAAGGAAACAGAGTAGCACAGCAGTCAGCCAAAAAATTCAAAGTAAAAAGTCTCTCATAACCCTATCTCTTTACTGACAAACTAAAAACTTAGAATAAAAGAGCCTTCCTATTAGCATAAACAGCAATTAGCATAACAAAATATTACAAATGAAATTTTTACTTGCTTAAATATACAATAAGTGACAATGATGTAATTTGCAGACTTCATTTTTACACCTCACAGAGATGAAGACAAGTCATGTTTTAAGGAAGCTGACAAATAGCTTTAGTTTGGCTTATTTTACAAATTTGCCAAATCTTAAGAGACATACCTTGAAGTTAAATAGAATGTATTATAAAATGCATGACAAAGATTGGAAATGCTTGTCTTTTTGAAGAATTCAATCATGGTAAAAAAACAATGTGTTCATTTTAGCCTTAACTGCAACATAATGGGTGAAATTAGTTATTATTTGAAGAGTACTGGGTCTGGGAAGTGCTTGGCATTGTAAAGGTGATCTCATTCTGTTTCAAGGCTGAGCTTTCCAAGTTAAACCTAAATAGCCCCACATGAATATTCAATGTTTAAATTTCAGTACCGCGTTAACTTGAAAGCCATACAGCATTTATGACTACAACCATAAACTAACTCCAAAAATTATAAAACTATCTAAAAAAAAAAAAAAAAA
>VFFE01006529.1:539769-616419 GCA_008921705.1 Burhinus oedicnemus
CAAGAAAAAAAAAAAAAAAAAACCAAAACAAACAAATTTTACACATATTTCACCTCGTTATCTTTCAACTCAACATCTTCTCAGCTGAATGGCCATGAAAAATAAGATCATTCTTTTAAACTTTCTTACTGTCTTTCCACATATATGTAGAATAATTCCTCCAGCCCAAATATGTATCAAGGCAGGGCAGAAGAGGGAAGGAAGATCCTAAATACAATTACATTTTAAAGTTCATAAACTACTAAACATAGGGAATGGAACTAGAAAAAAAAAAAATCCCAGAAACATCAACATTGCCCTGTATGAATAAGCAGACTACAGTCATGCAGTCTGCACAAATGTCCGTGTCATATATTTCACTTAAATACAATTCAGATGAACAGTAATATATAATTATTTAAACCATATACAATGCAGACACCAATACAGAAGACCTCACCTATTCGGTTTTCCGAAGAATCACAGTAAGTAAAATAAAAACATAGTAAGATTAGCTAAATCACAGAGATTACACACAAGAACATAGACTTAGCATATCTGGATTGCAAAATTCACTGTTAGTCAAACACACGTAAAACTTACATAATATAAAATGAGATGTCATTAAGTACTTTGTCCCGTAGGAAAAAAAAAAGGAAAAAAAAGCCAAACAAACAAAAAACCCAAACAAATGAACAAAAAAAAACCCCACACAAAAAAACCCCAAAACCACACAGAATATGCAGAGAAGGAATTCCTGGAAGAGCATTTTAACAGGTTTGAACTCCTCCAACCACCTCCATCAGGTCCTGTGCTGAAGAGTACGATGCAGCCAGGGAACTTGGCATTTTCCAAGTAATAACATTCAGTACTGAGAGATAAATAAATAAACAGTTTACCCCTTTGCAATAGTTATTCACCTGACATTTTATTTCCCTACCCTAGTGGGATCTCCTTCCAAATGCCTCTGGCTCTCTATTTTCATGCATAAGGAAGTTAATAAATTAGAACCATAAAATCCATATTGTTCTACAGAATCACACCAGGAGGTCAAGGTGGCAGATCTGACATAGGCAGTGGACAGCAGGGGCGAGCTGGACTGCCTGCAGAAGAACAGAAAACAATCAAGGAAAGACTGAAAAGGTGACTTGCCAATGATAGTTCTGTCTTTTACAAGTCACCTGAATTGTGATTACTAACAAAATATCTATTGAAGTAGATAACCATAAATGATTTTTATTCCCATGAACATTTTCAAATAGAATCCACAGTATGAGAAACACAGGATTTCAGAAGAAAAGGATATCTCATGGTGACACAGTAATGCTGCCGTGGAGTTCAGCCTAATCCTTCATCAGGGTACATAAGATCCCAATTACTCTACAGCAGCATTAAATTAAAAGATGCAGATTAGTTTAAAAGTAGTTACATGGTTTGTTAGACAAATATGTTCCATGGCCACATAATTTATTATTCTTAAAACACTATAAATGAACATAAATAAACATAAATGTCAACATCTGTAGCACACCATTTCTATCTTCTTTGGCTCTAAGGAAAATCGAATATAAAAAAGCCTGTGCCCAAATTCATTATATTTGACAGAAAAATGTAATACTAACGGAAGAATGACTAATGGCCACGCAGCAATATTCCTTACAATACAAAACTTTTACTATTATTGATAACCAGCAGCATGTGTTGGAGCAGCTTGCAAACTGTGTATTATTTTACCCAGCCCCTGATGACAGTTTACATGTTCTCTTCTCTGTGGCACTGCCAGCAACAGAGAATTTTGTTTTATAGTAGAGTTTTACTAGATAACTGTATTTTATTTCATCAGAAGTGCCCCTTTACCTCTTGACCTTATATTCCAAGTTAAGAAACTGAAGTCAGAACTCCATATGAAAAAGGAGACCGAGTCACTCACATAAATCTGTCCTGTGATTAAAGTTAAAAAAAAAAACAAAAAGACATTTAAAATTATTTGTCTTGTTATTAGAAGCATGAATTATCCAAGCAAAGGTGCAGAGAAAAAAATTCAACCAGCTTGCTATTTTATCTACAGTTAGTGATACAAGCACAAACTCAGAATATTTTCTTACTCCTAAAAAAAAACAACTTTGCACCTACCAGGACACATAGTGAAATACAAGAAATTCCACTTAAACATAAGGAAAAACTTCTTTAGCATCATCGTATTTAAACACTGGAACAAGTTATCCAGAGAGGTTGCGGAGTCTCTGTCTTTGCAGAAATTCAAAATCCAACTGGACAATGTCCTGCGGAACCTGCCCTAGTTGACCCTGCTTTGAGCAAAAGGGTTGAACTACTTGATCAGCAGAGGTCCCTTTCAACCACAACCATCCTGCAATTCCATTTTTTAAGAATCTCTACTTCTGCCAAAGAAGATGACAAAAGAAAGGTTCAGGAAAAAACAACAGATCATTCAGATAATACCTGACACCTGGGAATCTTAAAGTCATCATCTCTATTTTATAGTTACCTACATGAAATGTCTGAACAATTTACACAACTCAGAAGTTAATGTTTCCTTGAACACAACACTGCATGAAACTTTATCCACTACAAGCAAACAACTGCAAAGGAAACACTGTGGAAAACAGCATTCAATAAGTCAAGAATAACTTCTCATAACCATTCTATTTGGAAATGAAAATAACTGACTGAAGTAGCAAGTCAGACTGTATTACTGATGACTGTCTCTTCTCAGATCAATTTCTCCTGAAAAGAGTCACAGGACTTCTTCTTAAATTATCATTCCTATGGCACAAATGTCCTTCACCAGGAGTCAGCTGGGGAAGCCTCCAATTCACTTCCTGATACTAGTTCATATATTAGTATAAGAGAACAAGCGTAAAGAAAATTAATGGAATCTAAAATGATTTTCCTGCCTAGACAAGTGTTTGAGTGAACACATTACTCTGATCTTTACAGACTGTAGACTCATATCAAACTGCCTGGGAAAGAGTCAAACAGTTCCACCCCTCCTCATACAGAAAACACACAGTATCACATGAAGTTCTCGGATAACAGTTTCAAAACAGAACAGAGGAATGACTTATTCACACAACACGTGAATTATGGTGCTTATTGTCAGAAAACATGGTAGATGCAAAAACCATACATGGGCTCAAAAGTTTTTAAAAATTAAGTATACCCATGGAATAAAAATCCATACAAAACATCATCCCCACTGAGACACTGGGAGAGCTGACCTAAGGAGTAATCCTATATGCTTGCCTAGAAAAGACTGTAAGAAAAAAGCACCTGCTGTCAAATACTGCTTAGCTGTGGGAAACAAGTAAGTCTTGAAACAATGGCCATGCCACATACCAGGATTCCAGAGCTTTAGGCTTCAAGAGAGAATATCTGATTAGCCCAGTATGGCTGTTCCTGTGAAGAATGGTCCTTAGGTTGCCAAAAAAATACCCCAAAACCCAGAAAGAAACTAAGACTAGTGCTCCAGCACATCAATTCTCCAAAAGAAAGGTGAAACAGTGGTTTGAGATTGTGACGCTATCCATGAAATATTTTGCTCTCTAATGCTGCATAAGAAGATAATTTGCTTCCCCACATTTCATAGCCTTTTTTAAAAAACATTCAAAGAAACCACGGTGGATTAAAGAAAGATCTTTTCCATCATTATTGTAATTAAAGCAGGATTGACCATTTTATTGAAGTGACAAAAGGCTTCCAATGACTTATAAATGACTACTAATACAAAGTTGGATAAAGTAACATGCAATTTCAGGTAAAAAAAAAAAAAAAGATGCAGTATTTAGTTTTAAGTAGTTCAAATATGTATTAAGATATTGAGGAGGAGAAAAAAAAAAAAACACAAAAAACCACACCAGAACCAACCCCATAACCCTTTTCTGTCATCTCAAAACTGAAAATACTTCAAGTTACTGTCAGTCACACAGCTCTCTACTCCAGAAAACAATCATGAAGAGCATACCACTGAACATGCTTCAGTGACAGAATGTTATATGCATAGGCAGAGAAGAGCAGTACTTATAATGTATCTCACAATCTGTTAATCCAGATTTCTGGAAACACGGGCTTTTGAAAGCTATTACAGAAAACCCTGCCACCTTCCTCTAACCTAGCAACATAAGCACAAATCCCCGCAAATCATAACTAGCATGGCTGGATACATACTAACATAACTGTATCCCAGAACACTTAATCTCTTCAGTAATTATCACCACCATGAATAGTATTAAAAAAAAAAAGCAACTGAATAAAACATACAAAGTACTGATTATTTGTACAGGAAGTCCCAATTACCTTCCCTTCCTAAAGGATGTCCAGCATTTTTCATGCAAGATGAAAATTTCTTTTCTTTGTATTAGTTCCTTGTGCATACTACTCACTTCTTCAGACTGACATTGTCATTACGGTGAAGCTTCATTCTTAGAAACAGGCTGTAGCAAAACTGCAAGCTCCCTTGTAATTATGCAGACTCACTTATTTGGTGAAAATACAGCTTCAAAATGCTTCCTATATTCCCAAAACATCACATCCCTCATATTTGCAGTCTTACTTTGAAAAGAAAGAGTATGGTCCATGCTGAAAGAAAAGGAAATTTAGGAAGCAAAACAGTAAGCAACCTCATGGTAGAGCAAATCCATCAACTGCACCCAGTTTCTCCTATCAAGACTTTTTATGTACTTGGGTGGGGGGAAACAGCTACCCAAAACCTTGTTAAACCTCGAAAGCGATAGTGTATTTGCAAACAAATCTTGCCAAGTGCAGTTCTCTGCTACAATTCTGTTCAATCGCAATAGGTCACCTAAGTCAACATTCTGTGATCAGAACTGCACATTCATGTTGACAGACTGAGCAATAACAGTAAAGTATGGCTTCATGCATAAATAATCAAGTCATGCTTCCAAGCACCATGAAGAAAACAAAAGAAAATAAGCAAACAAAAAAAACCCCATAAATAAAACCAGGACTTTGTATTTGTCCTTCAAAAAATAAGAGCAAGGTGTCTGGTACCCAACATGTCTACAGGTCACTGAAAAATATTTTCCGGAGGAAAATATCAACATTCCTCGCAACACCAGACTTTGAACACATACTCATGAGCATTCAGCCACAAAAAGAAACAAGAAATTCTTCACAGGTATCTGACAGAACTTCATTCTCTCTAAGACAGAGGTTTAGGTACCTCACAAATAAAGAGCCCTCCTGTAATTCCACTCCACATTACAGAAAAACAAATGTGTCTCCTCTCACCCTGACACTGCATCTGCAGAGAAGAGACTGCTCTGAATCTTGCAGACTTTATCTCACAGTGAAAAACATTCAATGCTGAAACCAGACAGAAGCAGTCTGGATTAAACAGATGGCACTCTATTTAGAACAGTTTCACTGTTAATAACATGATAATGGCATTCCTCCTAGAACTCTTTTCATGCGTTTGCAATATCCCTATAAAAAAAAAAAACTGAAACCCAGAAGCAGCTTTACATCAGGCTATTAAAAAAAAGGCACTACAGTCTGTCCTAAAATTCTGCCAGCATCATGCTATAAAGCAGTATTTATTCTCAGTCTTATAAGAGCAAAAGAAAATAATATAACAGAGTTTGTATTCTGCTATAAAGAAACAGCATTATTGTATCATCTACAATTGAGGAATAATTTAAGCCTTTTTAAGTCACTGACTGAGTAGTTAACTTTTACCAGTTTCTTTTCAGATGAAGGAGACTGCGCACTCAACCTTGAGGAACATAGAAAATAATGTAATTATACAGATACTAACACAATTGACACTTCATAATTACATATCCACAGCATACAAAACGCAGAGCTCCCCAAAGACAGGTACTCAATGGAACCAAGCAACCACCTCACTGAAGAAGCAGCTGTCAAGAGAATTCTTAACTTTCACTTACCTTTCAATGCAGTTCCAGGATTTCAGGATGTCTCCCCACTTCTCCTAGGGAAACAAACAGCGATGCTCTTTTAAGGCATATCCACTGAAAACCAGAAGTCTGCTCCTGGTGCCAGTCGGGCTTGTGAGTACCTCCGATTTCCCCCACCTCTCCTGACGAGGTGAACCCCGCGGCCAGGCAGCGAGAGGGCACTGCCCCGGGCCCCGCGGCCGCTCCGCTGCTCTCCGGGGTCAGGGCCGGGGGAGCGCGGGCCTGGGGCTTACATACCCGCTGGACGGGGGGATGCTCCCCTCCCCTCGCCCCGCCCGCCGCTCCCCCTGCGGTGCCCGGGGAGCCGCTGTCCGCAGGAAGAGAAAGGGAGGCCGAGCGCGTCGCCCCGCACCCCAGCGAGCAGCGGTGGCGATGGCGGGAGCGGGGGGGAACAACGGCTCGCGCCCCCGCACGAGCAGACCCTGCGGGCTTCCGTCCCTGCTCGCGCACCCGGCAACGACCGGCGGGCAGCTGCCAGCCAGCGAAGGAAAGGGGGAGGGGGGGAGAGGGAGGATCCTTGCTGCCGGCCCGGTGCCGGCCCAGGCCCCGCCCGTCGCCACCACCCAACGGCTCCGGTACCGACTACTATTACCGCCGCCCCCTCACCCTCTTCTCCTCCGCTGCCACCTCCAGCTACTGCCAACCCCGTAGCTCAACAACGCACCCACCCATTGGGGCGCTCCCGCCCTCAACAAGCCCTGCACTGATTGGCCGCTTTTTCCTCCGTGTCTTCTTCCTCCTCCCCCCACTCCCTACGGTTCTCTGACAGAGTCGGCGCCGCCGCTCCGTGCGCGGGACGTGCCTCGTTAGACCGCGACGGGAGTGTTGCGGGCAGCAGAGAGATGGGCAGCAGCCTTGCTGCCTTCGTTAAGACAGTGGAAGGAACCGGAACGGAAGCTCCCCGGAACCCTCGTGGCTAGCTGCGCTTCATGTAGGGGCTAGTCCTCTTGCCGACTTCCGCTTCCGGGTAGTGGCTGCGTCGTGAAGGAGGGTCACGGAGCGGGCAGGTAGCGGGGGCTTGTCGGCGGGGGGCGGGTCCGGGCGCTCTCTGGGACCTGCCGGCGCCACTGCCCACCCCGGGAATGTTTGTATGTGGGCTTGGGATGGGAGGGGGTGGCGGAGGTGTCTGCTGCCTGGGGTTGTGTCCCTGAGGCGGAGGGGCCTGGCGCAGCTGCCATGGGCCTTCTTCCGCGCGCCGTTAGGCGGACGCCCGCCCCGCCTGGGGTAGCGGGCTTCGGCGCTGGCGCTGTGCCGGCCCTCCCGTCCCGGGGCTCCCTCTCGACCCAGCTTTTGTCGGTTTTGCTGGCGGAGAAGGCCCGGTTCGTGTTGCAGTGCAGCCCCGCTGGCCGCGGCGTGTGGGCGCTAGCGTGCGTGTGCGCACAAACCCCTTTTTTGTAGAAAGGTAAATATTGGTAGGAGAGAGGTCTTGGGTTTTTATGGCAAGGGTGTAGACTGGGATTTAATCTGGAGGGAGTTTTTCGGGTAATGACAGCATTAGAGCTCTTCAGGTTTCCTTCTGCAAGAGAATCCTTTTTGCTTGCCTCCATGGCTTGGGGTCTTTAAGAGTTACAGGCTTTGAAGCTGTGTTACTGGCACCATTGTGTTCCAGTCAATTCTCCTAAAAAGTAAGGACATCAAATCCGTTATTTGCTACCAGATGCGTGTTAAAATGGGAAATCCTGGCTCAAAGTCATCTCCAGTGCTTTGTGAAAATAGAGACTTTGAAGCCATTCTTACTTTTTTTCTGGTCCTTCATGATCTCACTGAAAATACTCACTTTCCCATCTGCCTTGATCACTGTTTTTAATGAGAACCTTAATATTTTCATAGTTCTCTCAAAGGTGTATCTTAAATAAAGCATATACTTCCTAGCGTCATGAAATGACTAGTAAGGTGGATCTTCTTGCCCATTCATCTATCCTGTACCTGTTATCACCACATGTTTGAATTGGAGGCAAAAAAAGGAGCTGAGGAGCCGAGTCTTTGGTTTTTTTCATGTTTTTCTTCAGACTTGTTGATCATAGCTCTGCCATACCTAAATTAGAAATTTCCAAACTGAACTCTAAGCTTTTTGATGTACTCTGGAAAGCTTGCAAGTTGGTGGGCCCTGGTGTTGCTAAAGTGCATTTATAGACATTGGAAACAATTGTTTTTCTGACACTATTTTCTGGCACAGAAAATTTGCATAGCTGCTTCATGAATGTAATGGTGTGACTTACAACACAGTAACACTTAAGTCTGCACAGTTTGCCTTACTGTGCTTTATCACCAACTTCTGAAATGCAGCATAAAGTGTCTTAGCTGTTTGTTCCACAGTGTGCTGTGTACAATGCAGAAGATGCTTCATGTGCAGTGTTAAGTGCTTTGAAATACTTCTTGTAACCTCCCTGTTTTTCCTGTACAGGGTACTGTTCTTTGCAAGTGTGTGAAAATAAGCTGATACTCTCTGAGGAAGAAAAAAACCTCTTGGGTTGTTTTTTTTTTTCTGTAGGTATGGGGCATGGAAATGAACATGGCCATGGCCATGGCAAAATGGAACTCCCCGACTACAGACAATGGAAGATAGAGGGTACTCCACTGGAGAAGGTCCAGGAAAGGCTAGCTAAACGGGGTCTTAGGGATCCATGGGCTCGGTAAGCGCAAGAGCCTCAAAAGTAATCTTGATGTGTCATCTTGTAGCATTAACTGGACTTTGTCATTGTGATGTTTCCTGATGATACAGATCAGGCACAATGACCAATACCTCATCCACCAAACCACTTAAGTAATATTAGGTCTTGCACACGCGAGTAAGCCTGTCCCTTTTCAGCAGAGAGATTTTGTGTTCAGATCTTGCTGAAGTTGATGGAACTTACGTTGACATTCTGAGTAGGAATAGCAGTCCCCATATAAAACAGGAGGCCTTTATTTGAAAAGAAGAAATGTACTAGTATACAATGTGGAATTTAATTCAACTGTGCATTTCAGTTTGCTAAGCAGTGAATGACATAATGGAAGATCAGATTTTTACGTCTTAAGTTGTCCCACTCTACAGTGAATACCTCCTCTTTTTTAGCTAGAGCAATTCTGGATCATTTAGGCAGCTGTTAAAACAGGGTTTAATATATTTCTTCCACATCATGAATTATGTAATACTATGCTCAAGTTCTCTTAAATCTTGGAGAATAAAAATTCTAAATGTCTTGTGCTGTGTAGTCCAGTCCTTCTGAAAGGGAAAAGCTGCATGAGCAAACCATTCCAGTAGCCTTCATAGAAAAGGCTTTACTTCAAATCACTACAAGAAAAATATAAGAGCGAACAGATAATCTGTTAAAAAGTTGTTACATGCTGTAACCTCTGGAGGGGTTTGGGATTGACAGCACTTTTTTCCTTCCTTTGAAACAGTTTAAGGGTGTAAGCATAGAGTAAAACATAGTTTTGATGACGGTAAGAATCATTTGAGTTATTAGTCTAGGATTATCGGTTACCAATGAACTTTCCAGGCCCGTGTCACATTTATGTTGCTTCTGTGGAGTGCAGGCAGTGTTAGCTTTATTTTTCCTTTGCTTCAGACAAAATTGTTTTCAGCAAGCAATAGGCTTATTCCCATTAAAAAATGGACACAATTTATTATCATAAGTTTTGTGTAAATTAACCTGACTTTTAGTGCATACACTTCCAAGTACACTGTTCAGGAAGTGCTGCAAAACAGCGAACTGCAAAAGAGCTTGTGTAATATTTGTTGCCCCTCCTAGATTAAAAAAAAAAAGGTTTCTCTGGTAAAAGAAGGGAATTTAGCCAATTATGTGAAGAGTTGAAATAAGGAACAAAATCAAACTTAAAGCATGAAATGATTCCTCCTGAACTTTGCAAATTTTATGTAAGGTAATATTTCAGTTCCATAGGACAAGTACAAGTATTGTTCCAATCTTCCTTAACAAAGGAGAAATTAAAGTTGTCAAGTTACTTGTTTCAGTAGTCTGGAAGAAGATTGCATTATTAATATCTTGCACTGGAAGTCTTGAAAAAGTAACCCTCTCTAGGGCTCCCCTCTTTGATGTATTAAGTTCCTTTTAACAGGGGAACAGCTTTCCACTTTTTGTAGCAAATGCCCTTTAATGTACATATTCAATACAGAATAAGCTGTGTGAAAGATGTCATTTGGAAACCTAAGACTTTATCCATTAGTATCCTATACTAGCATTTAGAAGATACTCTTCCATGCCAATATGCCTTCAACCCAAGTCACAGAAACCATCTGCACAGGAGGATTATCTATGAACATAAATACTTGACCCCCTTAATTAAAAAAACTGTATCCAGCTCCTTAAATGATGGTTCTGATTTTATTGCTTGTTTCTGTGCACGTTTTTTCCCTTTTTTTAAGGACTTTGTAGAGACGGACACAGTTTGTCTCTTCTGTAGATTACACTGGTTGTGCTACACATAAATACTTGTAGTCAGTTATAGCAGTGATTAACGTTTCAATAACAATGTAGGTTGAAAACAGTAAGGCATAACAGTGTGAGATTTGTAAATATTCTGTAGCTTTTTAGCTAAACACAATCTTTTCAGTTTGGGGGGTGTTCGTTTTGTTTTTTTTTAAATCAGTTTTAGTATGCTTCTCTGACCTTAGTATAATGAAGTGTTGTATTGTAAAATGGAAAGTGCCTCCACACTAGGATGAGTTTTCTGTGGCTGGAAAAACTTTCCCTTTTAAGATTTAACTATGCTAGATATTGTCTAGCACAGTGACTAATCTTTGTAGTTACTCCATCCCATGCATGTGCTAGGGGGTTCTGATTTTGTTTTGGAGTCAAAACAGAAGGCAACAACTACATAACATGAACTTCACTTGTGGCAACTCCTGTTACTTAAGTGACAGAAATGTTACAGTCTCAATTTGTATCTAGTTGAAATGTCTTCATCTTTTTTTCTGAACAAAGATATTCCTGTTAATGTTTATCACAGTGGCTCCACTAATCTTGTTTTATTCTTTTGGTTTCATTTTTCTTCTAGTAATGAAGCCTGGAGATACATGGGTGGCTTTGCAAAACCTGTCACCTTAACAGAAGTCTTTACTAGGGGACTCAAGTGGGGATTCGCAGCTTTCGTCATAGCTCTTGGCATTGAATATACACT
Organism: Burhinus oedicnemus; assembly: GCA_008921705.1. Classification (NCBI taxonomy): domain Eukaryota; kingdom Metazoa; phylum Chordata; class Aves; order Charadriiformes; family Burhinidae; genus Burhinus; species Burhinus oedicnemus. Next base: position 550,827 of record VFFE01006529.1, read on the forward strand.
GTTTCCTCCAAAGAAGAATGGAGGCCATCACTGAAGATCAAATATGACAACTTAATACTTACTCATTACTAAGCTCAAACATACATAAGCCTGCTGCTCACTCTGTACTTATAATATGCATATTAAAGTCCATCACAGGCAAAAACATGTTTCTTTGATTATATTATACTTTTGTGAAGGGATCAAAAAACATAGCCAGGGCCATTCACCTGACCAGTCTAGGGGGGGAAGAAAAAAGACGTACATATGCTCCTGGGTTTGCTGTACCATCCTTTAAAGAACAGGGGAAACTACCAACCCAGCTCTTTCAAGCCTTGCCAACGTTCTATTAAATGTAATTGAGAAAGTGTATTGCTTTTAAGAGAGAAATTGTACTGTATTAATTACAGGTAACCTTGTACGGATTGTTTGTTTTGTTTGGGGTTTTTTTTACATCTGGTCTCTTAATAATTTGTTTTAAATTTCCTGTTTTTTTCCTTAAATTATCTAACAACTTCTGGAGTACTTTAAGAATGCCTGGAGTGAGGACCATAGGAGAACAGGGCCTGTTGGCAGTATATGTCCTCTGCAGTGCTAGGAATTAGAATTGGCTGAATATCCTATTGTAAATTTTGTTATGCCGTTAGTTACATAAGCTGAGGAGGACAGACTATCTAATTTTTCAATCCAAACAACAGGATATCTGTGTCAATAAACAGAAAAGCTAAATTAGACAACTGAGAAACTTAAAATGCCACTAGACAATTACATAGTGTACTTCTATGGTGAAGAAACCAGAAAGTTTAAGTAATCACATCACAAATTGCAGGTTTACAAAAAACTTGGAAGGTCCTACCAAAACATGTCTAAAATATCTTTTTTTTTTTTTTCATATATATATTCCACACAACCTTTCTGAGTGAAATTATAAATTATTTATTTTTAGAGCCCACAAACATCTGCTATTGTGGGAGTGCAGCTGTACTGTTCAGTGGAGTTTGTCATCTCTGCGTGACATTGCTCAAGGCACTGTTCATAGGGCAAACATTTGTTTTACTAAACTTTTCTTGCCTAATTCTTTCTCCAGCATCCCTAGCCAGTTGCATCATTCCCTGAAAAACAAATCAAGAACCTACTGTGTAAGGCCTGTTGCACAAAATTTTTCCATGTTGTCCCTTAGGCAGTCCCACCCGGAATACATATTTTCAAAGGCTGGTATTCGCTGCTTGTTTTCTATCTGGGTCCAAAACTAAACTTCTTAAGATAACTAAATTTCAGATGGTTGTTCAGAAAAACAGTTAACAGAACCAGCATTACATGCACTATTGGTGAATCTTGTGCTTAAGATATGTGCTTCTTACTTCAGCTGCTCCTCGTCATTTTAATTTGGTGTGCAGTACTTGTGGCTGATTGGCTGCTCTCCCTCACCTCAACTGTGTTGCAGCTGTTCCAGAAGCGTAAGCCTGAAAAAAACCTTTAAGCAGTAGCTTCTGACCCATTTAGTTTCCTGTTGGGAAAGTTTGTTTTCATTTTCTTCTGTATGTGTGCTTTTCATTGGGTTTTTTTGTTTGTTCTACATCAAATGCTTCAGTCTGAGGTAAAGTTGCTGCAAGTTCCTATAGAACTAGTCTTTTAAAATGTTATAAGCCTGCCATTTCACTGATACAGTAGACAGTTTGTTAAAAATCAAGAGCTTTATTTACACTAGCTGAAAAGATATCTATACGTTATTTTATTTTCAAGCACTAGCAGATGAACACAGATTTTAAAGTTAGTGTAATCGTATTTTCAGCATACATAACCTTGGTACATTGCTTAGTTTATTTTGACCAAAAGATGTAAAATACATACAAATGCAGTTCGGCTACTATATAAACTAATGCATTCCTTGATAATTTTTTTAAAACAGATCATTCTGTTTATCAATACTTTATTGTATATGAAGAAAGTTAAGACAATCAAAATCTTATGTCTTGTAATTTCCGCCAGTTTCCAGAAAACTTACATGCAAGCAATTTCAATTTAATTTAATTTCCACAGATACTCTACTTTAAAGATTTAAAAATCAAATTCATGCATAAGTGCTGTCTTGTATAGGGAAGATCATAAGAGTCAGCCTTACCAACATTCTACATAAGCAAATAGATTGCACATATTCACTGTTAGACTAGACTAGTTTAGGTAAAATTCATGAATTTATGAATTAAGGTGGTATCATTCAATGGTTTAATAGCCAGATGGCAGCCACTGCCCTAAACCACTGTCTTATTTTATGATTAATGTATTTGGCCATTATTGTGGAATATAAAAATGTCTCATCATTTCCTGTGTATTAAAATAATAGTACCAAATCTGTCTTCACTGTAACCATAGCAATGGCTGTCCTTACATTAAAACAGCCTTTCTACCAGCACAGATATTTTACAGTGCAAAGAACAGGGTCACAAACAGCAGTGGCACCTGCAGGTAAGGAATATACATGATTGCAATACCACAGTTAGGAAGCTCTTTCTGTATTTTAAGTTCTGAAAAACAGAACTGATGATGATCCATTTTCTGAAACGCAGGTGGAAATCCCACCTCCATCAGTAGTCAAAAGAGCTATTTCTGCTCACCTGGAAAGATACTTGTGATTTATCTTTTTTTTTTTTTTTTTTTGCTAATGCTACCTATAATTACATCATTAGCATAATCTTCCAAATTTGTATGTTGCAGAGAAGTTAAAGCAGCTAAATGATTCTGATACAATAGTGACTATGTTGTAATATAAACTGGATGTCTCTGAAATTCCTATTTCAGAGCATAACAGAATAACGGTTCTCATAACGTGGGGCAGTTGCAGTTTAAATAGCAGACTATAACTGTCTGTGTTGTTAACCTGCCTTGAAATCTCTCCTGATAACCTTCCTACAAAAATCTTCTATGTTGAGCTCTCAAACTACAAGCTTCTATCCTGCAATTAGATCTTGGCCAGATCAGCATTTATTAGATAAGACTTTTTACATCAATGCAAGTGTATTTTCTATATGCAGCTAATTGAAGTTAGGAGTGTTTGCTTCAAGGGGTTTTACAAGGAACATACTCAGGACCCATGCTTGTCTTCCAATTCAGTTTACCGATTTCATCACGGGTATCAAAACATTCAGGGTTTCATCCAAACTGTTTTACATGTATGACAGGGAACTGATTTTACAGATGCTCTGTATGTCCTCTATCTTCAGTTGTAGGCCAAATAGAAATCTGGAAAACCTGAAAGTCAGATAATCCTTTTACCATTGTTCCAGTAGAGAAGAAAAACCCTTGAAAATAATCTCTTCCTTTAGTGACTTAGCCTTTTCCTTAATGATAATAATAAAAGCAACATCAACACATAACAAATGAAACTTAGTGACACCATTTATATATACAGATGGAATGTGCTCACCCTGATTGTACCAAGTCTGATTTTGGAATACATAGCATAAAAGACAAGTTCATAGTATTTTAGGAGGCATAAATTCTTAATGATTTTTTTTGTTTTACGTAACTAGGAGAATCTACAAAATTAAATAGATCAAATCTATTATGAAAGAATATCAAGAGAAGTATGTCCAAGCTAGAGATTTATATTCAAAGCCCTCTAAATTGAAACATACAGGAACATCTCTTCTCAATCACATCTAATCTTACTGGTATGCTCTATGTTCTACATTTACACTGATTTACAGTTCCAGTTTACATGAGAACCTGTCCATGAAGACAATGTAGTATTTCAACTTAGAAATGGAGTGGGGGAGGAAGAATGAAAAAAACTTGCACGCAACTCATAAATGCTGCCTATAAAAAGGTGAAAACTGTTTAATAAGCATATAAAAATGAGGTAAATTAAGGAAAAAGTGGACTAAGTAAACAAAAGAGTACATTGGTTGCTTAAGTAATGGCTGTGTTAAATTGGTAAATCATTCACTCAACCATTTTGGAAAAAAAAAAAAAAAAACCAAACCAAAACCAATTCTTCTTTCGCAAGTCTGCAGCCATACCATCTCCTTAAACTTCTTCTGTTAGCCTCTAGAAGTTTTTACATGTTTGTATAGAATAGATCCAAGTAGAAAGTCTACATACTGATTCACAGCAGGTAGCTGGTTTCCTTCTGAATCAGCACTGATGCAATGCTACGCCTTAATAGCAGGGATACTGTGATACCCTTTAATGATGATATTAAAGTGAGAGCCTGCCCGTACAATTTCAGTAAGAATACAGATATTTTTTCAGAACACAGAGCAGTAGCTTTGTACCTGACAAAATTCCAGTATGGGTGCTTACTTTCTGCCGGTTTTCCGTGCAGTTCTAAAGAGAGCATGACTCTCTGCACAAGTGTGCTATCCCAGAGTACTGTGCTTCTACTGCTGTATTTTTAGCAGCACAAAAGATTACTCACTGTTTCATAAATGCTTTGAAATCCATTGAGCTGGGAGTTAATACATGATGTGTCTAATTTCATCACATATGGAGGTGGCTTTTTTCTAGTTCAGCTGATAAAATAGTCCAGAATTTTGTATTTTAGGCCTTTAAGAGAGCAGCTCCAGCTACAATAATAGCACCTCAAAGTAAGCTGCTTTGTGGAAGTTGCTGGTTTATACCAAGGGAATCACAACACCCAGTTTACAGGGACACGGCATTACTTACTGAACATTATACAGCGGGAAGCATACAACTTTCACACACCTGTACAATATTATCCTCACAATGAATGAACTCAGAGTGATAAGAGCAAGACATGAAGCAAGTAAGGGCTTGCTTCTGTATAAACTCCGGCCAAAACTCCCTCAAAGTCTGTAATGGCTCACTGAAAAACGTTCTGTTACCATTGAATAGCTACTGGGGCCGATACAAACCTGTTTTGTCTGTCCTCGTATCAGCAGCAGTATAAAAAGCATAGTCCCGTAAATGTCTATACACATACCGAACTCAAGACCATCAGGCTGCCCAGCCTTTCTCACAGGGCTGTCAACGGCCCCGCGCCCCAGCCGGTCGGCAGCCATTTTGTCCGTAACCGACACCCAAAGGCGCTGACGGGAGGTTGCGCGCGTAACGCAACCTCCCCTCCGCCACAGCTCCGCCGCCATGTTGTGGGAGCTGGCCAAGGTCGTTTGCGCAGCTCCGAGTTTCATCTTCTGAGGTAGACTGTAAAGCAAACCGAAAAGCATAATCCTTCCCTCACCTCGCCCCAAAATACCTAACGGCCGGATTCACGATAAATTCGCGAGGGTTAAAGCCAGTTCCCTCCTCCCTCTGCGAGGGGAGATGTCTGCGTTGCAATCTACGAGCAGAGGCGGCTCCGCTCTCTCCAACAGCCATAAGAAATAGGAGCGAAAAGCGCACTGCGTATCTTACACATGTGAAAGAGAAAGAGAAGCGAAACTTGAAACCACGCCCGGTGCTGGGCCGGTGCCACCGCCCCCTCCTCCTCCCTGCTCCCAATGCCGGACCTGGCCCTGCTGCTATAGATGAGACTTCCCCGGCGCGTTTGGGTGCGTTATACCTTTCCCTCTTCCTTTCTCTCACAGCTCTCTTCCCACCCTGCGCCTTCAGTATAGGCGCCCCGACACACCGTGCTCCAGGATCGGGTCCTCCTCCCTGTCTAGGCCCGGGCCTCACCGGGTGCGGAGAGCCGGAGCGCCCGGCGTAAGTGGGGCCTGAGCCCGACCTTGCTCGTGAGGAGAAACGAAACCCGATGCTGCTCATCCGCCTGAAACTTTTTTTATCTTGCAGAGCGGAGTTTCCTCTCGCTTCATTTTCCAAGTGTGATTTAAAATGACGTAGTTAGAAAGTTGCGTGGAAATCTCCGTAAACTGCCTATGGTAAAAACAGTTTTAGGGTAGGATTTTATTTTTTTTTTATTAAGAGGACTGGGGTGTTAAGCTGGTGCATCTCTAAATGAAAATTTGCATAGTCGCTACTAGTTTGCACCGAGAACAAACTATTTAAGCCTAATACAGTAATGAGAAATGTGAAAGTTACTGACGGATTTCCTTGTTTTCCCTAAGTATCTTGTACCAAATCCTCTTTATAGGGAAATGTGAAAATTGTGGAGCATGCTCCAAACAATTCAACACTTTGAAAAATGCCAGATGATACAGACTCAAAATGCAGTTACCTTTGTGGGTTTCACTACCTCTACCTCTTTAAACAAAGCAGAGCAGAGGAAGCACAAAATGCAGCTAGTGCCTGCTGTTGCAATGTAAGCTCCTACTCTCTCCTTCTAGCGTAGGGGCTTCCACATGAGCTCATCTTGTGAAACACGGATCATTTTCCAAATCAGAACTACACCCACTGATGTTATATCCTGTTTTTGCTGCTGCAGAGATGAACACTCAAGAAACAAATGCTGTCAAAAATGACATCCAGTAATTGTAGACCGCATTTAGAGTGTGACATGTTTCCCTGCTTCTCCTGAAAGACCTTCCATATTAATATGAGGCCTGATATGTTGACTTATCATTGTTGATATGGGACACTTCTCTTTGCCTTGGTAATCATATTGATATTTGTATATCGTGCAGCATTTGTGTTGCAGACATGGGAACAAGGGTTTCATGTGTGCTATTAAACAGCGAAGAGTAAAATTGCTTGAACCTTGTACACGGATACCAGCCTCCACTTTTTAATGCCAGCAGGGGGTTACTGGGTCCTTGTGTGTCTTTGTGTGTGAAGTTTTAGTCTGTTGTTATTATTAGCTAATGAAGATACAGATGTTTTTCTGTCTGTTTTACTGTGGAATGGAAATTGTATGTGGTCTGAGGAGTAAATATGGTTGCTAATATTCTCAGATGTTTACCTTAAAAAATTTCTTCTTGTGAACCTTGTTTACAGTGTAATACCAAGGGTCAAAAGTCAGTGCAGACTTAGACAAATATGCCTATGACAAAGGTGGTTTCCTGTGCAGTATGTGAGAAACTCGCCACCTTTAAAATCTTACACTTTGTTCGGGAAAGTCTGAAAATTAACAAAACCCAGAAACTTATATTTAAGTGCAGTTTGGTATTATCTCCTCGAGATGTTTTCTCTTAGACCGCTTTTGGGGACAAGAGGACAGATGAGTCACCCTAGAATCAGTGATTTTTCTTCCAGAGACCCTGAGACTTATTTCCCAGAAGAACCCTTCCTCTCTGAAAATTTGGGGTGATAGTGAACTAAAATAGTCAGACTTACAGAAAACTCTGCCTTCCCCAGTCATTTTCCCTCAGTGTGCCAGGGGTTTTCCTTTGAATACAGGAGGAAAAGAGATTTTTTGTTGTTGTTCCATGTGTAGGCCTGCCCCTTTCACTCATTCTGCCCCTAATGTTACTGACAGCATCTTGCAGTATCCTTTTATCTGTCAGTGGTGGTGGTCATGTTAGACTTCAGCTATTTGGAATGATTCTGGATTTCTTATAAATCAGGAATGTAAATGAGAATGTGTAGTACTTTAAGTTTCTTTTTTCAACCGTTTTCCTGCTCTAGAAGCTTTGCATTGAAATCTTCACTCAATACATGAAACATTGAACTGAAGAGGAAAATCTTGAGTGTTTTCTTGCAGTGATACTGGCAAATTACACATGCACGTGAACACACAGGCTATTGGGGCAGCTTTATCTCTAATGACTATGAACTTTTTTCTTTCCTCTTGAGAAGACAAGCTGGTTTTCCTCTCCTCTTTATAAAGAATTTACCTTCAATAACTTTTCTTGGTGCGGGGCCCAAGTAATCTAAATTGAAAGCCAGGCTGCTAGGTTTTACACTGTCATTACTTTTTTCTTTTTCTTTAATTGTTGCAGCTATAGTAACTGTATCTGTGATGTTTGCAAAAGTGGTCATATCAGGTGGAAGGGTGAAGCACGATGCTCTTCACTTCTCATGGTGACAGGGGTCTGGCTCAAATTTATGCAGATGGAATGTATTGGGCTTGCCCCTGTAGTGTGACATTCCTACTATCAAAATATGGTAACATTGGTTTTGGATGCAAAGTTACAAACTGTTTTAGTTTATACTAAACACTTCATGTTGCTCTTACTCATTCCCCGCTCAGAACCCTGGGTGAATGAATTGTTATTGACAAATCACTATATGTGCACAGTTGTTTTTGCTTTTATTTGGAGCATCATTGCTGGTTCACTGAACCAGTGGAATCATACAGAAGAATGCATGATCCCAGGTCATTTTTCTTCTTTTTCCCTCCACTAAAATTAGGAAGTAGGCCCCAGCAGTAATTTGTGATGTTGATATTTGTCCAACAGAAAATGAGCTGATGTAATAAACTTTGTCTGTGGACCATCATTGGAAAATACTGGATGGAAACCAATGTGTGATGGATCTGGATCAGTGATTTGGCAACGGTCAAATGCCAGTCTTCCAATGTTCTTGTGGACAGATTTGCATACAGGTAAGAGAGTTTCGGCACTGGAAGTATTGATCAGGTATTTTTATAACGAGCATGCAATTTATCTTATATAAAGGAACTTCACAAAAATATATAATTCATATGTGTTTTTTAAAGGCAGATTATTTTAAAATAACATATAAATAATAATTTTGCATGTCTGAAATTTTAACTCAGTAGGAAATTCCTCCCTACTACACACAAACGCACACCTCTTTTTTTAACTAGTTTTAAAAGATTAGATAAAAATGAACTAGTTTGTTGTTTTTTTAAAAAAAGTTTATCTGAGATTTCTGAAAATGGCCAAAAGTTGTTAAATTCCCATCTCCCTTTAGAGCGAGTCATAAATATGACTTCCTCAAGCTCTTTTGAAAGTCCCAGCTGTACGTACCTGGGAGATGCTTTTATATGAGTGTTTTGTGCCTCCCCCTTCCTGACTGCATTATGGCATGAAAACAGTCCTTGTCTATCTGTAGAATTCTCACAAATGTTTGATGCTAGATTGAAAATAAGAATTTAGCAATAAATATGTTTTTCCTCTGATAGAAAACTGTACAAAAGACATTCCAGTGCATGAGGGGTTCCTCTGCTTATCAGAGGCCTGAAAATTTTCCCACCCTGCCCTTCCACCCCAGCTGTACAAGCGATAGCATTGCAGGTCCCTGTGTGAAATAGAACAGGTTCAAAAGTACAAATATTTTGTCTACCCAGTTAGTTTTGTTGGAAACAAAACTTTTCAGCTTGCTATATTAAAAATACTGTGGTGCTGAGTATTTGAAAGGGGGAGCTTCTACTGATGTTTCATATCTGTTTGTGAGCTGTTTTGCTGTTTGCACTGTTTACATTAGGGTTAAATGTTCTTACAGCAAACAGTACACTTAATTCTCTGAAGTTTATAAATGGTGTGATGTGATAAGGGAAAACACTGTGTTTGTGCCTGTCCCTTTTCCTTTCTGAGGAACAGAACTGTATCAGGGAGGATAGGTGTTGCATTTTTCTGGTTGTGTGCTGTAGCAGGAGTACTATAATGCAGTGTTTTCTCTAGGTATTTAGCGCAATCTGTGTAGAATGCACGTAGAAGGCTGTGACGGGCTAACCAGGGTATCAGCAAGCCTTGGTACTGTTAGTTGCTGTTCAATGCTCTGTGCTCTGAAAATGAGCCAAAGTGGCCTCAGTTTTGAGGACTCTGTTGCATATACATTATATCTCATTTACACTGTGGTATGGAAGTGCAGGAGTACTTAAACTGAGTAATGTTTGGGTCTTCTAATGTGGTGGGTTTATATTTATTTTACAGCTTGCCTGTGCTGCCCTTCCTTACCTCCCCCTTCTGTTTTGCTTCTCAAGGTGGGACCTTGAGGTCATAGCAGCTACTTGTGTTATAATCCCCTCATGATTCAGACATGCTATCAGCAAGATTAACAGTGCTTTTGCCTTTTTTTTTTTTCTTCTTAAATACTGATGACTTGCTATTGTGATTGTGAGCAACAGCACTGGAGGAGAAAGCCACTGCAGTTTTTGACTCCATAGGAAATATGGCTCACTGGGATAGATGTAGATAAAGGAGACTTTGGCCCAGGAACTTGAATTTGATATGCTCTTTTAGTGGGCAGTGGAACCCAATCCATGGGTTTAATCAAATCCAACTCTTAATCCCTTTCTGAGGGAAGTCAGGTGGCTATATAGAGTTATTTTTTCATTTAAAAAGCATTAGAATGAAAAAAAAAAAAAGGGCGCTTGTAGATGGGTTTCTCTCATCTCCTTAATGCATGGGCACAATATGTGACATTGTTGATTGTGACTTCTAGAATGTGTAACAGAAGGCTGAAATGCTTTAGAAATGTTATCCAGGTGCTAGAATCTTTCAGTGTATTAGACTTTGAAATCGAATTGGCCTTTGCTTTTCAGAATGGTTTAAACAAAATTATGCAGTATGGTGACTGAAATTCTTGTAAGGCCTAAGATTTGTCTTCAGATTGCTCATTTCACCTTTCTCCGTGTAGGTAATGGGGATCAGAGAAGGTTAGATAGAATTTCCGTAGTTGGTGGCAGTGGCAATAGAGCATAGCACCCTACTTATTTTGTTAATCACAAGGGTGGGGTTTTTTCTAGGTTTGAATTTTTATTTCAGTTTTCAGTATGGGGAAACATGAATGTCACATGAAGAAAAAAGCCAGTCTATGGCTTATCTATACCTTCAGAGTTAACTAATTTGCATACTTAAGGTTGGAATTTTTTCTTTGTGTGGTTCTTTGATCTTTTTGAGCATGGAGGGGGTGTGGGGGGAATCCTTAAAACCCCAGTAACTCATTCTGATTGAAATCACTTTAAATGATGCTGATCAGTAAGAAAATCTACACATTCCTGAATTTATAGATAATTAATGTTTTAAAATATTACATATTACATTGTGAATATTTCCTTTATTTTGACTTCATTTAAGGCAAATTGCATGCCTGATAGCAGGGGGTTTATATGTGGGGTTTTTTAAATTCTTTTGTCTACAATGTGTGCTTACACTACCTCTTAGCTCCCAAAACTCTTCCTGAAGAATGCCTTGAGACTTTTAGGGGAGAAAAGGTGGTGAGCAGGGGGGTGGAGGGTTGCTGGGAAGAGGTCAGAGCTTTAGACTTAAATTGCTGTGGAACTTAACTTTTATTTTCAGAAACACTTGAAATATCACTCATCAGCAAGCTGATGACTTTTGTTTCACTTCCTATGGAATTTACAGATTTGTGTTAAGGTAATTTTACTTTAAAAAGAACTTCCATTTCTTTCTGATTCGTATGACCTACCAAGTACTTCTTGTTCTGTAATGAACAGCTGGGAGAACCCCTTGAGAACAGGAGGTCTGTGTAGACTACATTGGTGTTTCAGTTGTGAGTGAAATACATCAGATCGGAGACTTAACTGTGAACTTGTGCAGCAGATGACTGATTTAGTACCTTTTAATTCTCTCTCACAGAGCTGCTTATGTAAAAATGCATCTAGTTAAGAATGAACACCAGAGAAGCGTTGTGGTAGACACAGGCTTCATGTCATGTTGGCTTCCTGTTTAAAAAACAGTAGGCTGGCAATTTTAAAGGGACAGCAACAAAGTGATGACCAGGTGCCAAGTGCCAGCTGTCCTTATTCACCAGATTGAAGAAGAATTGGATAAAGAAGAAGAAGAGATGATGGCTTTCCTATGCCGAGACCTTGCTCCTGACTTGGCCACTGCTGACCTTAGGGAGCTCTTGGTGTCTTTGAATGAGAGGGAGAAATTGTCTTTTCTTGGCTTGTCTGAGCTGTTGTACAGAGTTAAGAGGTTTGACTTGCTGAGGAGAATCTTGAAGACCGAGAAAGCAACAGTGGAAGCTAACCTTGCCAGGAGTCTCAGACTTGTCCCTGATTACAGGTAATACATCTATTTCAGATTTCAAGGCTACTCTATTTTGTTCAAGATATGTGCGGGTTGTTTTGGGTTTTTTTTTGTGGGTCTGTTTTTTGTTTCTTTTTTAAATATGTCATGGAGGTAAAAGAAAAGCAGAAAAGGGCATCATATCTAGAGTTATAGTGAAAAGAATATGTCGAATTTAGTCCCTAAAATAAGCCTCAGTAGCTTCTTACAAGTCATGGCATTAGAAGTATCTATCTTTAAGGAGTTTATGTATGTTAATCAATAAAACCGTGATGTTTCTACAGTTCTAGATTAGCAGATAGAAGTGAGGCTATAGAGGAACATCATTAATTAGAGTTACTTTCTTTTCTAGCTTGCTTTGGGCACGTAGCCTTATTGTATAGCTTTTCTCAGGGGACCTGTCTCTTACTACTTTTTACTCTGTGGTTTTAAGATGCTTAAATTAAGAAGCTCCAGCTATTTTCTTCGGAGATTTCAGGAAAAAATATATGTACTTATAAGGAAGATTTTCCTGTGTTAACTTCTCACTGAAATAAAAACCCTGTAACTACTACATAAAAAAGTTAAAGATGTGTTCTGTTGTCTCATTCTCTTACTTCATCTCTATTGAAATGTTAAGAAGACTTCTGTTTTCGTAGCAGTGGCTGTTACACAGTCAGTCTGAATAACTCAGGTGCTGATGAGCAAGAGTAGGTATTTTGTAATTGGATCTTGAAGCAGGGTAGGCTTTTTTCCTGTTGCTTAATTGGGAATGGTACATTAAGACTGGAAAGTTGGGTAGTTGGGCAGGGATGGGATCTTGCTGAAAGCCAATCCTTTAGAAATATCTCAACTTTATTTCAGGGTATTAATGGTAGAGCTTAATGAGAATCTGGAAAAGGAAGAAGTGAATTCCCTTGTTTTTCTACTCAGAGATTACGCACCTCGTATGAAAATGGCAAAAGATAAGGTAATGTCTTTCTGCTGGTCTTCTCTGGATCAATGAGAGATTAAAGCAAAAATGTAACTAGCTAGACAGCAAAGAAGGGGAGACTACTGCAAGGGATAGTGAGGCAGGAGTAGACAGAAGTCACGAAGTGATGAAGGAGCAGTGGTTTCTAGTTCATTTTTGTTTTTTAATTCAAGGAAAGAAGCGTGGGAAACAGTAAGCAGGAACAGCGAAGACTTGCTGTAGTGACATGAACCTCATAGGCAGAAGGCATAAAAAACCCCACTTCAATATTACTCATTTGAAAGTTCATATACAAAGGATCTCAAATCAATAATCATATGAAATGTATCTTGAATTACAAGGTCACTTTTTGTGTTTGTGCTCTGCTTCACTTACAAAAGAACAGTTTTATTTTAATTACGTCTTTCTCTGTACAGTTGCATTCTGCATATTTGTTTTAAATGCTCTGAGAAAGCAGAGATTCATTAGAGAGGGTTCAGACAACTTCACCACTGTGCATAGAAGACTGAAGATTTCTGTCTTCTTCCGTTGAGGTTTTTTCTTTTTCTCTCTTTAACCAAAAAAGAGAGGCCCTGCAAATTCCCCAAAGCCTTTCTTACATCTTGTGTTGTGGCATGTGAGGTGACATTCCAAGTAGCTGGCTTTGTAGCAACAAGGCAATGCAAAACTGTTTCCTCAAAAACTTTGTTTTTTAAGAATATCACTTCCTAGTTTTCATTACTCCTATAATACCAAGAATTCTTATACCTTCCAGATAATTTTCTTAGTGTTTCAGAAGGTAAAGTCTGTAGTTCTTGAATATACAACCTTTATGACCTCCCCACGTTATTTTCTGGGTTGCTTTGTTACTTACCAATAGAGAACAAATTACTGATATGACAGTTTGGTTTTGTGTTGCTATTCTAGAGTTTTCTAGCTCTTGTGATTGACCTGGAGAAACTAAATTTGGTGGCTCCTAATCAACTGGATTTGATAGAAAATTGTTTTCGAAATATTCACAGGATAGACCTGATTAGGAAGATTCAGAAGTACAAACACGAAGGTAACATGCTATTTTTGCACTGGTTACTCTTGATAGCAAGGATCAGATGTGCTCTTACTGAAGATAAAATTATGAGTTACAAGTCAGACTATTTGCATGCTTCACAGATTTAGGCTTTTAAAACAGTTGATATATCATGGTGTATTTCTCTGTGTGTTTCTGTTAAATTTTCAGCTTTAATGTCCCCCGTTCATTCTCAGCCAGTATATGTAAATGCACTTCAGGCATCTCTCCCTAATCTCAGTCTGATTGATCCTCCTTATAATTCAGGGGTAAGTATACAATAAATCAGACAGATCCTTTACTTCTAAATATTGCCAGACATTGAAAGGGGATTCATCTTTGCAGAGCCTAAGGAACGAGAGGTTTCTAGTAACTAAAATACTACTTGGTTTATTTCTCTTATTCCTTTTATTTGCTGGGTTTAGGGTCTGATTTAAATCTTCTGACTGAGAAAGATCCCTTTAAAGAGCTTCTGTGAATTTCTTCCTATTAGTTGGACATATAAAATCTGTATCTTGAAAGCTTTTTCTGCTACTCTGGGGAATGAAAAGTTTTGCTTTGACTGTTTTTTGCAAAACATATTATTCTTTTTTGTACTTTTGGACTTTGCAGGGAAAGTAGCTTTTTAAGTTTGGAAGCTGAAGGTTATGACTTTTTAAGGAGAGCTTTTCAGATCTTTTTTTGGTGTTTTGGTTTAATCTCATTTTAACAAAGACATCTCAGTATGTCAAGTCATCAAATCCTGTTGCATGCAGTATTCTTTATATTTGGGTTAGATCTGATACTGTAATAGAATGACCTTAATTAAAGTCTTTAGCCTTGCTAAATGAATTTGATGAGATTATTTCTGTCATGTATTCAGTAAATATGTATGTATAAAGCTTATATGCAAGACACCAGTGATGCAATTTGTCTTTTCTAGTGAAGCTACAACAGCTTTGTTTTCCAGGCTACTAATGGGAAAGACTTTGCATATACTTTCCATGTTGTTATAATAATATTGTTATAATTTCCTTTGTAAGTCAGTGGAAGTTCCTCTGTGCTGCTCTATAGGAAACAAAATTCACATCTTCAGAGCTGTTTGTTTGTCTTACTATTTTAGGATTTAAGCTTTTCTTTGCTGTTCATGGCAAACTAGTAATTTTTTTCTGAGGAGGAAAGATTCAGGGGGTTTGTTTGTGGTTTTGGTAGGGGTTTTTTACTTGTTATTTTGTAATTCTAATTAGCTGACAGATGTGAATCTAAAACATGTAATCCTTTTATTGAGGAACAAAAATACTATTGTCTTATATTTTGGAACACATGATTATTAATTTTTGAAGGAGAGAGGGAAAATACACCTTATCTTCATTTTAGATCCAGAATGTGAACAACGAAAAACCACAGAATGGACAAAGTCTTATTCTGGGTAAGAGCATTTTACCTGAGTTTTGATAATCTCAAAGAGCCAAATGATGCGTTTCATTGTATCAAAAAGACTATTGTTTGATAGTTGTGTTTATGGCTAATCCAGTTGATATCACCAGGAGCAGAGGGTATTTGGTACCTCTGAAAACTGAGCCTTGCCTTATTGTTTGCTCTTGTATTTGCTTTGCGTGTGCTGCCAGATCTTAAAACTTTATTGAAATTGTTTTGGGCTTTCACTATCACAACTTTTTAACAGAATAAATAATTTATTAATAAAATCATGGAAAAGGTTGACTAGCCAGCTCCGGAGGCCCACATAGTGCAGCTGTGTCCATTAAGTCTTGAGTGGGAGGTTTCTGTGTCAGTTCAGTGGTGGACTCTCCGCTAAGCCAGCCAGGAAGTTGTCCAGTGAGTACCAGGTTCTTACCATGTCTGTTGTGTTTTTTCTGGAAACCCAAAAGACCTCTCAAATATAGTGATTTTTAAAAGAGTAGTTGGCTGAATTCTGTCAGCGTAGGGAGAGATTGTTTGTTTGTTTGTTTATTCTAGTCACAAGAAATGCAGAATGCAATCCAAATAACATTGTAGAGGTGAAAATTTTGGGGTTTTTTTTCAACTTCAGTAGCATACGTAGAAACTAAGAGGTCCAGATGAGTGAGAACTTGGCTGAACTAGATAGATTCCTCTCTAACTGATTCGGAGCCAAAGAAATGTCACTGGTACCTATGTACTGAGATTACTTCTGTATGTTTCAACTGCAGCAGAACCAGTCCACATGTCTATTCAGGAATCGGGACCGGTGTCACATAAGGTATGTGCTTGTGCATATGTATGCATGAAAATCTAATAAAAGCCTCTGCAGGTATTTACCATAGTTTTCTTTGTGTTCCATTTTGAGATTTCCTTTAATTGAATCCAAACAGAAGGATGTGTACATCCATATCTTCCTCAGCCATAAACAGGTTCTATGAACTGCTTTTGCAGAATATATTTTAATTTTAAATGGAAGCAGAAGTGCAAAAATGGATGTACATATGATGTGCACACAGACTCATATATTTGTTAGTGGAGGCTAAGTCAAAATCTGTTGGAAGTCAGAACTCTTGTGGTCTGCATTGGAAATGGCAGGGCTTCTTGCATGCAGTAAATTGTGTTCTTTATTCTCTCCCCATCCCTTGCTCTCCGGGTAGAAGACAGACAAACTTTGGGTATTAATGATAAGAATGGACTACTGCTATTTTCACTAGCTGTCTTGTAGGCCAGGAACCAGGGAGCTACCTATAGCAAATTGATTGTAATTTTTTAAAGGGGAGAGGAATTGTGATAGAGTCATTACAGATTATTTAGGAACAAGGAGGTTGTTCCACTAAATAAGGAAATAAATATTGTTCTGATGAGCAGTGCCTGCTTGTGTACCTGAAGAATGCAGAAGTTCTCTACATTTATTGTGTTGCTAATATGAAGCTTATAGCTCCTAACATCTCAATAGCAGTTACACTTAAGGAAATTAATTTGGAAGTACTATAAGAAGGATCATTGCTGTCATAGTCCAGGTCTTTAAAAAGCTCCTCCACCCCATAGAGGTTTGGCTTTTTTGTTTTAGTTTTGGTTTGGTTTTTTGGTTTTTTACATTTGAAGGTCTGTCCAGAGTTAGGGTTCAGTCTCAAACTTGCTTCTTTCATTTCTGGTACAGTCTTAGTCTTTATTTAAGGACCACTATAGTAGTAAGATTGCACAAGGATGCAAAAATTAAGCCTGCACTAGAAACAGGGGGAAAACTCATTACTCTGTGTCTCATGTTTTTTTGTTTTTGTTGTGTAGATAAGACATACTACATCCCAGTAGACAGACTTCTGCTAGCTATTCTATGGAAAAATAACAGAATGTAATTGAATAGATCTGAGGTGAATTTGAGAGAAGAATCAAGTCTGTATGTTGAGAGAGTGACTTACTAACTTAGTATTTGTCCTTCACATTCCTCAGGTGTTTGATGATCAATACAGAATGCAAAGTCAACCTTTGGGAATATGCCTGATATTAGACTGTATTGGCAATGACACAGGTAAGTCTCTGGAATTTGAAGTTCCTTATCTTGTTAATCTTGGGTAATTAAAACAATTAGTATAAAGAATATGATGTACGTTTATCAGCCAGACTAGGGTAATGTTGTCCTAGTCAGCTAGTCTATCAATTCTTGTAAGTTTTCTAAAGCAGAGGGTTGGAAGGCCCAACCTGAGGTTAAAACCAACTGTCCTAACCATTGCAAGCAATGTTTTTTTGTTTTTTGGCACAGAAGCTCTAAATGAAAGAACTTCTGAGGGGATAGACTGAGTTTTGGGAGGGAGAAATAGGATGTTCAGGGACCAACAGAATAGTTAAACTACAGTCATACAGCAGGTTATTGGTAGAGATGGTAAAGATAGTGTTTGCCACTAGTTAACAAAACCAAAACTGTTGCGGATTTGAAGCATAATCATATTGGACACCACAGATTTTGAATAGCTGATAGCACGTGGTCCTTTATTAATAATGCGCTAGGCTTCTGTTTCATCTTGCACAGTTTAAGTGAAACCATCACCATAGCTTTATAGGGAAAGGAATTTTTCTTCCTTCCCTCTTGGTTAAGTTAAAAATAAAATAAAATAAAACAAAATTTGCATGTGCCATGGTTAAAATGTGGGTTTTTCCTGATTGCCTTTGTAGAATCAAAAGATTAGATTCTTGCATAAGCAAAAAAACCCCCACTCTCTAATCATGGGAACACATGAGGCTAAAAATGAAAATGAAGAGAGTAGTTGCAGTCAGTTCTGTATTAGACTAGGAGATGTAGGGGAAGAAGAGGGTTTGTGGACATACCTTTTTCTTATAACTAATGGTCCAGCAGAGGGACAAACTTAGAATTGTTGATGTAGTTGTTGAAGAGCAGTGGATGCAGAGCACAGACACAAAGTAAAATTTTGATGTTTGTTTGACAGTAGTATTTTAGGTAAATGATATAAATTAAGACAGTTTGCCATTAGGGTAACAGGAACTAGAACTGATTCACGATCCTGCCATGCATGGAGAAGAGTGACAAGGAGGGCACTTAACACAGTTACATGCAACTGGGAAGCATCCTTGGGATCTGATTTCCATCTGTCCTACCAAGTTCATCAATGACCTCTGGCCAAAAGATAAAAAAAAAACCAACAAGGTTGCATTTGCTGGATGCAGAAATTAAATTGTTCAATCTGAAGCACTTCTTCACTTCTACTCTCAAAAAAAAAACCAAAAAAAAAAAAACCAAACCTGACTTTGCCCCAAGAGGAAAATAAAACAAAGCCTGCAAAGGACTGAAAGACTTGGGGTGGTGGCTCTTGGGATCAAACGTTTTGCTCTGTCCTGTTGCCTGCTTCTTTACTTTCCTGTTGTTCTCTCTTTCATGGTAGCTTTAGAGAACAAAAGATCCTTTTGATGCAAGAAACTTATTACGCAGCCTTAATCTGGAGGGTAGCATGATAGTCTGCTCCAATACCAAAATAATTACTTATTACTTGGAGTTCTGTTTCTTAAAAGTAAATGCAAAAAGGATCGCTAGAGAAATTTCAGTGTGGAGAGCTAAAGAAAACATAAGGTGTGAAAATAGCCTTGTTTACAAAAAAAAACCCCACTTTAAATTTCATTGTCTCTAATGCGATATAGCATGTGCTGACCTGATTTATTGAACAAGAGTGTTTTACTATGCCAGGTCTGAGTTTTTTAAATGAAATGGTAAGTATAAAAGCAGGTAAGGCACGTACACTGGAGAAAACAGGAAGTAAAGAAGGAACTGCTCTGTCAGTTCATAATCACAGATACATAAATTGAGATCTACTTTTCCTTCAAAGGCACAGATCTTTTGCGCAGGCAATATACTGTGCAGACCCCTTTGTCATAGTAATTGCTACTAAATACAAAGATGTGCACAAAATTAAAAAAAAAATCAATGCATGTGCTCTTCATGAGCTCATACGGTCATTTCAGTAGTTATACAAAAACAGAAAGTATAAATATGATAGAGGAAGTCTGCTGACTGGAAAGGACAAAAATGAGTTACATGTTTAGCATCTGGCATGTCAGATACACCGACAAATCATGGCTCTGCTGCTGTTGTGCCAAAACCATCCAAAGCAAGTCTTAGTGTGCCTCAGTCTTCATGCATGTCTGTATTGGATGCAGAAGCCATTAAATCATGTGTACATCTCAGATGTTTAATGTCACCAGTGCATCATCAGCATTTTAACATGATAGAAAGCAAGACTTTTACTGAAATACGTTACTGTGCTAGTGAGATTCAGGAGAGGCAGGGCTTACAGCATTGCTTAAAGGAGTTTGTTAGAAAGACATTCACCGCTCTAGAGTTGTTATGCCACACAACTTCTGAAGTCTGAAAATACCAAAGAAAGAGAAGAGGGCAAGGAGAATGTTCGGAATTTTATCTGTGGTGTGCATTAGAGTCTGTAGCTATCCCAAGATTTAATCTGAGGAAGCTGGACCAATAATAGGTACTGTAGGATCAAGGATTACAACAACTGAAAACCCCCAGTGTAGACAGTATGAATTCATCAGATGCTGATAAAATTCAAACTGAAATACATCTTGTTGTTTTGTAAATAGCTGCTTTTGACTTCTCCATCTGGAAGCAAATTTTTATGCTTATGTTGTAAACAATGAAGGGGAGAAGAGGGTAATTATTTATGTAGAGTGGAAATGCTCAAAAATCAGTGGAGGTTTGTTGGCAGATGATTACTGTTGAAGAAACAGATGTATTCTGATCTCAGGTTGCAGCGTGTAATGCTGTGTTTCATCTTGCCTTAAAGTAAAATTGCTGTATCCAAAGCTTACCATGCTTACCATTTCTGATTCATTGTTAAACTAAGGTATCAGCTCTAAGTTTGTTTGGTTTATTTTTTTAATTGTGACACTTAGAGCGTGTGTATAGTCTAAGGTGATGCCAAGTGTTGTGTCTTTGTGTGTATTTGTACATGCTAGTGAGATAAGTAAACTATGGGAGAAGCACTCGTTGCTTAACTCTCGTTTTTCGTATGTACTACTGCCCTCTAATGGATGAAGTGCTTTATCGAGTATGTAACGGCTAAACGGTATTAATACTGAATCTTCCACCTGAATTTTGAGAGCATGTTTTATTGCCTAAAATAGAGGGGATTTTCCTTTCTATTTCCAAATAAAAAATGTCTGAAAAGTTTTTGAATTATTTTACAAAATTTAATCAAGCCAGCAGAACTGGAGTGAAACTCTAGTTGCTGTTTATCACCTCTTTTGTCTCTACCCATTTTGCTGAGAAAAGATACAGGTTCTGTTCCCCATTTTCTCTATGGGCTTTTTGAAGAGAACAGTGTGGTAGTACAACTCCTGCTTTGCTGCCAGTTACCTCTGAAATAGCCTCTGCTAATTAGGGATTGTTAAACTTTTGAAGTCAAAGAACAGTCTAGCTTGCTGTGTCGATAAGGCATTTTACATAAACATGGCACTTGATATTTCCTGTCATATCAGAAACTGTGCATGGGCAATGTATATGTGGTTTATACTAAAGATATGATGCTACAGGTATGAGTCATAGTAGTAGCTTGTGGTTCTCTGAACACTTAAAAAATACCTGTGGTTTTAACCACCATGTATCTGGTTTCACTCCCATATTAATAAACATCCAAAGTAGTTATTCTGAGCATAGCATGTTTTCCTGCAGCACAGGTTAACACAAATACAGTAGAGTTAAATCTTGATTTTTGGCTATCTACAGTTTTAATTTCTAACACTTTTAAAAGGATCCGTTGTCCAGCTTTTTTTTTCCCCTGAAAATGTCATTCTGTCACAGTTAAGACTCCAGTGTCCATTCTCTGCCTGGAACTCATCACTTAAAGTCTGCTTTATATAATTGGAAGCATAAATGACTGCAGTAGGTTCCTTTCTGACTGATGAAAGGGAGTCTCTGTGTTTCCTATGCAGTTCTGTACAATAACCATTCATAGTAATTTTGACAAGTTAAAAGGTGAAAGACATCTCATGCTGTCTAGATCACTCCTTATTGTTTCCAGAATGTCCTGTGTGAGGCATTTTCTAATGTTTTCTCTTGCCTGGTATTCTAAGTCCTAGGAACTTGGGATACTGGCTCTAAATGAAAGCATGCAAGTAGATGGGGAATTTGGAACAGATCACGTGTCAAATAATAGTTTCTTTGCTGTCATGAAGTACATAACTCATATTAAAGACAACATGCATGTAGCACTGTAAGTATGTAATGTATTGTGATCAACATCAAGTACTCCCGATTTTTTAAAAAACATTTTGTCACAGTATTCATCATAAATATTTTAAATATTTCCAGTAGCAAAATACTGTAAATACTGGAATTCAAGCTAGTTGAGATTGAGCCTTGATGTGCTGTGATTTAATTGCATCTTCCTTTTTTCAGATTTGTTGGAAGACACCTTCAGAGGCTTAGGCTATGATGTTCGTTGTCACAGATACTTAAATATGAACACCATGAATCAAACATTGCTTGAAGTTGCAAGGTTGCAGAAGCACAGAAATTGTGACAGCTTCATTTGCATATTGGTCAGCCGTGGAAGCCCTCAGAGCATCTTCTGTACAGACCATACCTTTCCTGGATTCCCTTTGGAACAAATAAAGAAATACTTCACAGCAGACTCATGTCCTGGACTTCTAGGAAAACCAAAGCTTTTTTTTATTCAGAGCTACATTGTGCCAGAAAATGAGCAAGAATGTACTAGTCTGTTGGAAGTAGATGGGAATGATGAGACAATCATTGCTAACACAAAAATCCCTTGGAAAGTCACTATCCCCCAAGTAGCAGACATCTTTTGGAGTCAGTGCAAGGTGGATGTGTCTACACTAGAAAAATCTCCAAGTCCATCCTCATATTATCTGCGTTGTCTGGCTGAGCTACTCCGCAATCCTCATAAAAGGTAAAACAAAACAAAGAGGGGAAAAAAATAACACTTTTCCTATGACAGCCTGCTGTCCTGGAGGAAGGTCCCATCTGGTCCTGAGAAGTCTCTTCATGGTGTGTCATAGGTTAAAAGACAAGTATACCTGATCCTGGAACAATAGCACAGGAAGGTAGTCTAAAGTAGGAGTGACATTTCTGATTCTGGACTGTAAAATGAAAGTGTGTTATGGCACTGGGGCTTGCAGACTGAGAAAGGAAAAACCTGTCCTGGGTAATGTATGTCAGTGCTTTACACAGGATTGGAAATCTTGCTTCTCCGAGGTAATGAGGCACACACCAGGCTTCTGTCAAATTGAGGGTTGCCTTTTATCATTTAGAAGGGCTCTGCTTGCAAATACAGAAAGTCAGTGCCTAAGTTGGGGAAAAGGCAGTTGAGAGGGAAGGCTTTTGTCCTTTCTTTAGATCTAATTAACCCTCCACTTAGAGAGCCACTAGATTGCCAATTTCTAATCTTGAATTTAAACTACCAGAAAACTTTAGTCTATCTGAAGGGATTATCAAAAGGAATCTGAGCAAAAATCAGGTATATTTGGATATGTAACTTACCAACAAAGGTTTTCTTTGTACAATTGATCTACCAGGGAGTTAGCAACTCTTTGTGTGGTTAACATTTAGTACCTTTTTACAAACCCTGAACCTCACAGATGAACTCACAGATCATCATGTCAGCATAACCAATATCACAATGGCAATTTGAGTTATAACAGATTGTCTCCAAAATGCGTAATCAGCCTTGGGTTTTAGAGGTGTAACCTCTGCAATAAAGACTGAGTCTAAAGTTGTCTTCTCTCTTGTGGATTCTGAAATGGTGTCTTGCTTCATTCTCTGATACAAAGCTTTTACTTTTGTTGCTACAGGAAACTCTCTATATTAGATATCCATACGGAACTGAACAGAAAAGTCTATGAATGGAATCAGACCACTGACCCAAGGCAACAATACTCTCTTCTGCTCCAGCACACACTGAGGAAGAAACTTTTTCTTTCTACCACTTAACTGCTGTTGGAAAGGACATGTCTGAAGTGGCTAACAAGAAATGCTTACTATGATCCAGACAGTTTCACACATGCTTTTACTTTATGCATTGTTATTGCATGTATATCTAAAGTGCCTATTGCTTCCAAATGCAGGGATGCAGAAGCATTTTGGTGTCTTAAGGCACTAGACTTTATATTTTAATACAGAAGGTTCTGAAAGCTTGGATGAGAATGGCAGCTATTATATACCACTGCAACAGATCTTACAACCAAGTTCAAGAGGTGAACAGAGTGGAAAGAACTCTAAACTGCATAACTGTTGGGTTTTCCAGGGTTTTGTGTTTTTATTGTTTCATTGGTTGTTTTTTAGCATGCCTATTAGCAGTGCACTGATCTAGGTTCTTCTGTTGATGCTTAAAACAAATACAAGCCAGTGCAAAACACTGAAATACTTTCCCCAGAATCTAATAATGGAAAATGTATCAGGAAAGAATGCCTACCCAGCAACGCCAGTTCTTCATTAACAAGTTCTGGCTTCCATGCCTCCACAGACTAGCAAAACAGAAGGAGAGATGGTCCTTTAAATAATTTGGATTCCATCTGCCTGCTGCGTTAAAGGAGGTGATTCACCCAGAGACTCGTGATGTCAGTACTGTCCACAGCACACAAGGGTTATGTGTTGATAAATGAAACAGTCTGCCATGTTTTGGGCTAACTATGTTTTTCACTGATGCAAAAAAGAGTCTACATGCAGCAGGGCTTTACAGTAATCTACCACACAGTTAAAAAAATGTGGGATTTTGGCAGATGTTTTGTGGAAGCTGGAAGATGATTCACACTTGTGGCACCAGGCATAGTTGTAAAAGTACACTTTATCATATTTGAACCTAAACATCATGTGGTAGCCAATGGCTCTTAAGACTGGATTGAATTCAACACCCCACACTCACTGCTTTTGCTTATGAAAAATGATATGTCTTTATTAATTGATTTTTTTTTTCCAAGTTGCCCTCGTTCGTCTGAAAAAGACGAGAGTGAAAATTGTCCTAAACACAGAAATTTTTCTCCAGGGGAGCAGATGCCTAACATGAAGAATTCAGTTAACCTGCTTGTTATATAACAGTATAACCTGGATGAGTTGTATTGAAATTTGTCGTCACTGAATTTATGGCATTCTTTTCCCTCCTAACACAGGCCACTTGAAAACTTTGAATACTCCTAATACATTCTCCTGTCCAGGAAAAAAAATCAAGGCCTTGGCATGCCTTGCTTGGTTTCTGCTGTAGCTACACCATACATCCCTCTAGCACGTGTTTCATCTAAGCAGAAAGGAAAGGGGGAGTTTGCTAATACAGGTTATTCTAGTTCCTTGAGCAAATATACTGCAAAATATTTTTTGCTAGTGTACCCACATTTGATTTGAGCAAAAAACAGGTGTGCCTACACATAGGTAACTTCATTAACAATGCTTTTCATTGTAGACCAAGTCTAACAGGCAGCTAGCCTGTTGATACTATATATTGTATACTATTAGTATACATTAGTATATTGATAATAATTAGGAGGCTTAGCCAGCAACCTTAATCTGGTAGCAGTGACTTTTTATTCCTTGATATTATGTTGTACTACTTAGGTGTTGGCTTGACATCATTTTTATTAACTTTTTTTTCTTTAAACCAGGCTCCTTAAGTTTCATTCAGAAAAAACCATGAGTTTTTAAGTAGCTTCTACAATTGAAAGTAAAAATCACTTTTATTCGGCAAGGAGTAGATACCAAAGTCTAAAAAGTTCTTAGGAGTCTTTCCTTGTTATGTGATGTAGAGCCAGTCTCTTCCTGGCTTAAGAGGTTCCTAAACTGCTCATTCATGAGGATTGTTAAGAGTATACCAAGAGGAGAAACCCACTAAAGAAGTTTAACCTTACAGTCTTTATCCATATAAAATGTTAATATTAAAATATATATTTATTTATATTAATGTACCATTTTGTGTAATATATAAAGCACATTTTATATTATTGTGATTAAATCTTCACTCTTTTTTTCATTTTGTATTCAGTTTTATTTGCATGTTGATTCTAGAAAGTTACATACGTGGTTGTGATAAGAAATTTTTGGACAATGTAAAAAAATAATTCACCTGTATTGCAAGCCTATGCATTCCATACTTTTCTCTTTCCACTTCATAAGCTATAGTGTCCTCTTTAATAAAAGTATATGGAAACATTTTAATAGCTTTGAATTGGGAAATGCAACCCAAAATTGTATGTTAAACTATGGGTACATGTGTTATTTGATTACTGTAATTTTATGTAGGCACAGGCATAAGAGGAAAAATAGAAAATAATATTTTGCAAAATTCCAACATTCTCTAAAAGCTTGTTCTCTATGAGCATTAAAGTAAAAATATTAAATCAAATTTCATTATGTTATAGGTGTGGAAATAAATGCATCATAGTGGGGCAGGGAGAGGGGGGCAGGTCTTCCTTTCAGTTTACTGTTTTCTAAGAAAGAACTGTTGAACCGGTCCTTTTCTTAAATTAGTGTCTTATTCCTTCTGACTTTAAAAATACTTTGTGTCTTAAAATTATCTTCATATGCATTTCACCATTCCACACACATAGAGAACTTACTGCATTCCAGCAACAGAAGGGTCTGTATTATATGTGATAGGTAATAAAAATAGCATTCATTTCTAACCCTGAATACTTAATAACTGACTATCTTACAATAAAATAAAGCACAAGTGTAATTTTGAAATTCTACCTTGCTTATGTTTCATGGGGTAAGAGGAGGATTATAAAATGACAGATTTGGAATCTTAGAAATTACTTCCTGTAGTGGCTGGTAAATGAAGCTAATGGTGTGAAACAAGTATGGTTTCTGTGGTTGTAGAAATCAGATGTGATTCCCAGTTATCATATATATCTATGTCATGGTAATAACTGTGATTTCTTTCACAAATTAACTTCACTTTTTCCTATTTCCCTTACTAGCTTTTGCATGTGATGAGTACTTCTGCGGCCTTATAGACAACCAAAAGCAGGGAGAATGTAACCAAGAGGAGGCAGAGAGATGAGGGAAAGAAATACGGAAATTTCAAGCAGGAACAAGAAGGGGAATGGTAGGGAGAACCAAGAGAAGAATGAGTAAGGAAAAGAAGATTTGGAGGAGAAATACAGCATCAGTATTGGAAGCAGAAAGAAGTAAAGAGGAGAAAAGGGAGAAAGGAAGTAAAAATAATAGTGGCTCTCCTTACAGGATCTAACGATGTGATGGGGTTTTGTGGGTTGGTTGTTTTGGGTTTTTTCTGAGTGATGCTATATACAACTATTTACTTAAAATACTAGCAATAGGATATATTCTGTTTCTGATAGTTTTGTGACAGTATAGGTTTGGGGGTTATGAAGTGTACATGTTCTTCACCTTAGTGCCTGATGCAGTAAATAAAGTCCTTGTCTGCTTCCTTAAGAAATGACGAAGAAATGCTGTTTTGAAAACTGTAGAGGCTCCTGTAAGTTAGTTACCCTTGCAGTGAAAAAATCTCTTTGGGGCTGGCTGCTTGGGGCAGAAGTGATCACGGCCCTCTAATGACTAAAGAGTTGTGGGGACATGTCATCTATTGTGCAGCATTCATGGATGTCGGATACTGATTTTCTACACTGATGTCTTGACCCTCAGATTCTTGAACCACAGCAGTGCTCATTCTGTAATTATTCATCCAAGTATTTACTGCCTTGACATGTCTTTCAAGAATGGTGCGTGGGTAGATTGATTCCCTGTACTCGCTACAGAGTGAAAAGTAGCACTGAAGTCAGTATGTATTAACACACAGGAGTTTTGTGATGCCAGAAGTTGTCTGTCACTTCCCATAGCTTTTTGTGTCCCTCTGTACAGGTGATAGGGACTGTCTGTTCTTACTGTACTGTGCACCTAAAATTTGAGCCTGGAAAATGACTGGATGCAAGGCCTAGGTTGCATCAAGTTGTATATGTATTGCAGATAGAGTGGTTGAGTGATACCAAACTTCCGTTCAGTAGCCAAAAGAACAGGGGGAAAGAATTAATTCTGGATCCATCATGAGTTTAGGGTGTTAGCACAGGAACATGAAAAGTGACATGCTGGTGAAATTTTATGGTCACGGACTGCAAAATGTCTAGTTTTCAGAACTTGCTGTTGAACAAGATAAAACAAGCCACTCCTCTGTTCCCACATTGTTGGTGCTTGGAAGAAGGCTGTCAGACTTGCTGTTCTGTGGCACTGAATTTCAGTTTTGCTTTCTGATCACTGAAATAAACATTTGTTGTACTTCTGTATATATGGAGGAGGGAAAAGAGAATTGGCAGAATATAGATGATGCCTTTCAGTGGCTCCGAAGGTATACCCATGAGGCCAGAGATTCTGTGGTGTTTTGCACTAGACTTAAGTTGCAGGATTTCTCTCGGCCACCTACATTAACATGACTGAGCCATAAATCCAGTTTACTTTGTACTGTTACATACTTGTGTCTTACAATGGTTGCCAGCTCATTATCCAGAAAAGAAGTTATTTGTGTTTAAGAGGAAGTTCTGGTGCTAACAGTTGTAGATGGAGCATGCTGTCTGTCTGTCCCCCCTTTCAACTCTGCATAAGAAATAACAGTGACTCCTGTTACAGGTACCTGAGTCAGAGAAGCTTTTTATGACAGTTTCTGGTGATTCTTTTCTGTTATCCAGAGTTTTATATTTCTGACACACAGGATGATATTGCTGAGAAACTGCCATCTGTGTGGATGATCTGCTGATTATGTTCCATTTAAACTGTATCTCCTGTACTGAATTATTTGACAACTTTTCTGTGGCTGTTTTGGAGAGTGTCTTTTTTTCAGCTTCTGTGTTAGACTCAGTAAGACATTGCAAGTCTCTTAGGAATTCTGGTTTTGTGGATTATGCCTTTCTGTACACACCGTATTTTCAAATTTGTGTTATTCAGAGTGTATTTTCAGTGTTTTGTAGAAACACTATAAGAAATGTGATTTGAATCAGTGCTGTTACTAAAATAGCATTATGATTTAGCAAAATTGGTGCTGTTACTGCTACTACTAAATTACTACTAAATTATAAATGCTGGATTTCAAGCTGATTTTCTGAAGCAAATTTCTGCATGTAGACTGATTTGTCCTAGTCTCACTCTAGACCAGAGAATTAACTCTTGAAATTCTTGGTCAACTCATCTTGTAGATCTCTATGTCTTGTTAAATTTGGCTGCCAAAAAAATGTTTGGGGCTCTTTTGCGATGTAGCCTGCTTTAAAATGGCTTCAAAGCAAAAGCGAAGGGAGTTACTGGTCACTTCTTGTATTTCGTCCTGGAAGCGTTGTCGATTGTTTTTTTCTGACTATCTAGCGAAGTTCCTCGGCCGGGGGGACGGGTAGGAGGTTCACAGGCCCCGAGGCCGAGAGCTGGGAGGACTTGGCAGGGCCCCGGCCCCGGCCCCGGCCCGAGGGGAAGGGCGGCCCCGTGCGGCCGCTTCCCGGCGCTCGGTTTGTTTCCGCAGGGCTCCGCCGCACTCCGCGGGAGCTGCCTACTGGCAGCGGTGTCGGGCTCCGTGGACGTGCCGCCAGTCCCCCCCGATCGACTTCGTCCCGCTTTCTGCTCCCGCTACTGTGGATGCCGCCTCCTTCCTGCACGGCAGCGGGCTGGCAGCGTCCCCGGCTCCGGTGGGGCGCAAGGCTCCACGCCCTCCTCCAGCGCAGGGAGGGCTAGAGCCGTGACTCAGCGCTCAGGCGCACACCGCCGGCTCGCTGCTGGCCGGGATATAAACCGGGAAGCGGTAAGCGCCGCCCCTAAAGTAGCTGCTGAGAAAGGGGACGAGGTGGGAATTCATGTAAGAGGTAAGAGAGAGGGGACTGAAGTGGAGCGAGAACGAAGGAAGGCTTCAGCTCTCGAGTCTGGAGCCTAAATCCCCGCGCCTTCCTTGCGGTGCTGTGCGGCTCCCTCCGGGCTACCCGTGGGGCCGGAGCTGAATACTGCCCTTGCTTGTGGGGCTGCGGGCTGAGCCTCGGCATTCTCCTGTGCACCGTGTTTTTGCGTTATTCTTGCATCTTTTAGTCTGGCAGTGTCCCAATCGATAAAACTTTAATTGAAAAAGTAGTAATTGGATAATTCTCATTGCTTATTTTACGTGATTTTCCTTCTCTAAGGATATATCGCAAAACGTAAATCAGAGACACTGATCCATCGCCTTTCTGTGTGTCGATGTTCTGCCTGCTAATGTCCTGCTAGTTCTAGCTGTAAGCGTTAGGGTGAGCCGCGGCAGACCTGGGCGCTGTGTGCGTTACGGCTGGGTGTTGAGCGACGTCTTGTTTTACTGGAACAGGGATTGTTTGCTTGTTTTCCTTCTTTGCTTTAGGACTCTGGTTTTTACCATGGTGTTTTATAAATAGCCTGTAAAAGGCATGAAGTGATAGGGGGGTTCTAAAGACCCCGAAGCAGTGAGCTGAGCAGGTAGTGAGCCAGCAGCGTTTCGTTTGGTGCTGGGCGAGAGGGACGGCCCAGCCTGCCCTCGGTACAGAGCCGGGGAGAGAGGGCACACAGCACGCGCTGGGAGGTCTTGAGGGTGTTCCAAACTCGGGCAGGAAATTTTTGGAGTGAAAGAAAGCTTTCCAAGCATGACAGCAACACAGACTTGAAACCTGTTTTAAAGGTAGATGAAGGAATTTGTGCTGGATCTTGCTTCAGTTTGATTTGCTGATGAAATGACTACACCTGGTGTATGCGCAACTTGCCCTGTTCTCCTAAAGCAACAATTTCTTAACTCATCTAATTGAAATAATTGGCTCTAAATTCTGAATTGTCATAATTCAGTTTGAACCTGGATTATATACCCTCGTTAGTTTAGACAGGATTCAGTTTAACCTAAATTATTCTGCTAAATTTAGTTGATGGAAGCATCTAGATAGAATTTTAAAGTAGCTTTTAGCTAAATGAATTTGAAGTCTGATTTACTGTGAAGTGATAGTTTCTGTGTGTAGATAACTGAGATCTACACCTTTTTGATAACAGCTTAAGTGAAGAGGGTATCACAACAAATGGGATTTCATATGAGGAGAGGGAATCTGAAGAACAATTATTGAGCTATGGGAGAATAAGTCTGAATACAGGAAAAAGCAGTCTGACCTTTGATTTTGCACAGACTTAGACTTGTGACTTAGCGACAGGACACGATTCAAGGTTCCTGGGTTCTGTCAAACCTTGTTTCCTAACTGGGTGTTGTGTTTTGGGCTGGACTGGCCACTGAAACGAACTACGGATCCTCTCCCCAACCTCTCCCTTCAGGGAGAGAAGGATGAGAGAGAAAGAGACTTATGAGTTTAAAAGAAACTGAACTACTTTAATGAAATATTAATAAAATAATAAAAATAAAAGATAATAATATCAAAAAAGAGAATAATGAAACATATACAATATATACAAAACCAGTATCAAGCTCCTAGGATGACAGTCACATCACCGGTAGGCACTGGGAAAGTCCCAGACTGGACTCAGTGATGGATGGGAACTGAATTCCGGATCTGGATTCAGGAATGCATGGATTGGGGTCAAAGGCAGATGAACAGACAGAGTCCTCCTCAGACACCGGCCACTGAAGAAAGAGGGCTGACCCTTTGATCCCTCAGCTTTTATACTGAGCATGAGGCAGATGGGATGGAATACCCTGTTGGTCAGTTTTGGGTCACCTGTCCTGTCCGCTCCTCCCTGCAGGTGCGGCCCCTCTACGCTCTTCCACTTCCAACCCTCCAATGGGGCATGTAACAAAGTTAGATGACCTTGGTTGTTATAGCAGTAAGTATAAGCAGGAGCCTCTCTGCATACTATTCTTTGGTATTAACTACAAACATCAGGCCTTATCTCCACTAGAAGTGGATACTGTCTGAAAAAATATGCTGTTAATTTCAGAGAGCACAGTGAGTTAGAAGAGACTTAACTGAAAAGTGAAATTACTGAACAGAAACTTGGTTCTGTTTTACCTCAAACCAGGACATTGGGCATCTAGACTTGGGGATTCTATTTTCTGTCTGCCTCTGAACACAAAAATGCAACAGTCTCTTCTTTGTGTCCCCATGTGCTATGATACTTTCTGTGGTTTATCTGCTGAGCTGTCCTCCCAGATGGTTCAGAGGCCTCGGGTTTTGTCACTCCACTGCTCTGATTTTTTTCTTGCGCTCCCTCATGTAGAAAGCTTTGCTGCTTCCAGCTGCTCTAAACAAAAGGTTAAAGACCTGCCTGCCCATTTGGGCAGAAGGCACTGAAGCACCTTTTTACCTATATAACCTTCCACAGGCAGAAATGAACTGCCTAGGCTACACGGATGAAGTTGGTGTAGTGGAAGGGTGATTAGTCTATTAAATTTCAGTAAGGTTGAGTTGCTTGTGCAGAGCCTGTTTAGACTTGCTTGTGCAGAGCCTGTTTAGACTAAGCGCTATTACATTTTAGTTGACATTTACTTATAAGGGAGGCTTTAGGGTTTTCCTATGCTGAATGTGAAATACAGTCTGGTAGCAAGATATGACTGAGAGCAGATGGATATTCCACGGTTTCAGGTTGGGTGTCAGGCTTGTAAGAGAGGAACACCTTCCTGCTACACCCAGAGAAGAATGAGCCCTCAGACTACAGATTGAGGAATATATATTACAACTCCACTGAGACTTGTAATAAATTACTGCAGGGACTCTTCCTACCTACAAACAATGGAGAGAAGCAGAGATCTGAAAGTGGAAGATGTTTGAAAAAAATAGAAGAACTTGGGGACCTCTTGAGGTTATATAGCTGTTTTCTGCTCAGAGCAGGGCTAACTTCAAATTTAGTCTGGGTTGTTCAGAGCTTCTGCCAAATCTGGTCTTTGTTGTAGTCTTGTGTTTGGAGAAGGAAGCAAGTTTCAGATTTATTTAAAAGGAAACTCCTCTTCTGCAGAGAATTCAGGGCTTCCAAACGCCTATTGGATAAAATCTTATTACAAGGATTGTTGTACTGAAGATTCAAGCGTTACTAGTGTTTGCTTTCTACTTTCAGGCGGACTGTTAGTTCCAGCAACATGGAGAACGATGTCAGCCTGAGGTTCCGTCAGCAACTTCTGCTCATTGACGAAAATCTGGTGGCTGAAGATGTAGCAGCTTTAAAATTTCTCTGTACTGACTTGCTCCCCTTCAAAAAACTAGAAAATGTGAAGTCAGCAGTGGACATCTTTCAGCTTCTCATGGCTGCAGAATATCTGAATGAAGAAGATACTTTCCTACTAGCTGAACTCTTATACAGAATTAAATGTCACTCCTTGCTCAAGAAACTTGGTTATACCAAGGAGAAAGTGCAAGAACGTCTGCCTGAGAAGGGAAGAGTGTCTCCGTACAGGTAAGCTTGCAGTGGGATTCTATTCTCTCCATTACTGCCATCTATGCCATACTGTTTCTCTTTCCATTTTTAAATTCTTAGATTGCTTTTAGTTTCTACACCATCTTCTGTTCTGGTTTTATCTCACTGGATCTCTGTTACAGGCAGATGCTGTATGAATTGTCAGAAAACATTACCAATGAGATGTTGAAGGATATCGTATTCCTCCTGCAAAACTATCTTCCAAAGCGACGGATAACTCTTGTATGTGAGGAGAGAGCGGGAAGGGAAGAAGGAGGGGGGGAAATAGGAGGAAAAGTGTGAAGAGAAAAGTATTTGGCAGAATACGGCATAATCTGCAACTAGGCTGGTCAGTATTTGTAGGGTTAGCAAGGAGGAAGCTGTTGACAGCTAAGTGTGGAATTTGGTGCTTTGTGCCAAGGTCGATCGTTGACAGTCCACAGCCTTGCATTAGATCATAAAAGGGTAACAAATCAAATCTTTGCCCTGCTTGAGGCATGTGCAAAGGGAAATTCATGTCCTTATGTCATTGGTACCATTTCACAGCAATAAAGCCTTCTCAAAGCCAAGAGTTGTTAATATGGTTTGGGTGAATCTGTTTAAACAAGGCCATACCAAATAATCATGCAACTAGTAGCTTTCCATGGAGCAACATTTCCACCTCCAACAGTGATGTAAAATTGACTGTTTGGACCTTGTTCCTAGGAAGCAAAGCAGATAATAGCGTGATTATTTGAGGCAGACAGGACTGAGGCAGGTTTTGAGTTCTAAGGAACAGTAACTAAATTTTTCTCTCTCCTTTTGGCTGTCAGTCTGCTCTGGATTTGCTGATTTTATTGGAAAAACAGGGCCTTTTAACTGAAAACAATGTACAGATGCTGGAGGAAGTCTGTATGAATGTTTCACCTGATCTCCTGGAAACAGTAAACTGCTACAAAATGGCAAAAGGTGAGAAATTCAGAGTCAGGAAGTAGGTTTGCTAAAATGCAGGAAGCACTAGAAGGGTCTGGGCAACTGAACCTCCGGGTCCTATGTGTACATTGCTGGAACAGGAGCTAGAGTGGGATCACTCATCTTCACACACAAATTTGGCAATCCCTAGCTTGTATTACTTCCTAGCTGAATTCCAGTAGTGATGTGCTGGAATATCTGAGGCCACACAGAGCAGTCCAGCGCATACAGGATAGGCTGGGAAACTGAAAATCTATTTATCGTTATGTCGCGCTTCCCCATTTCCCCATGAATAGTATTGAGATGATGATGACTGTCCTGTAAAAGGCACTTTGTGATTTATGAATGTACACTACACCAAGGCAGTTGCCTGCTAATAAGCTGGCGGGGCAAACTGTGTGTGCATGTGTGTCTGATACATGATAGGCTTTATTATTAAATGCATGATTCACATTATCGGAGTTATACTGCAGTTTGTAATATTCCTTCATTTGTGGAGCGGCTATAAGCATACTGGGAAAAGTTCTATTTCCATTTATTTAAGCACTGGGAAGCACATTCTGGGAAGTATAAAACTGTGTCTCCCTAGTAGGTGCAAGGGCACTCAGTGTTTCATGAGTTCCATTCCCCCATGGTTTCTGAGTGTGCTTCAAAGTTGCTTTCTATTTTAATATATCTTTCAGTAAGTATAGATGCATTTGCCTAATGTGCAGATTCATACTGGTTTAACTAAAAGGCACTTCTCTCATTTTGTCTCTTTCTGCTCTTAGTGTCTCTGCCTCAGCAGGAGAACACTCTGCCAGTTAAGGAATCTTCGCTGTTTCACACCGGAGATATCAGAGTATTCGCTTCCTCACAGGTATGCTGGACTACATACTGCCAACTTGGGGTTCAGTGGTTTGGGGGGTTGTTTTATTTTCTTGCCTTTATTTTGAAGCCATACTGGCTATGAGATTTTTTTGCCAAATCTTCTTACGTGATTTAGGAAGGGAACAAGCATATTTGTTTAACATGTAAGAAATATAGCTGCATATAGTATCATATAGTGGAAATCAAAAATACTACTATTCATCATGTACAACTGAAGAAAAAAATAATGAAATTAGGAAGAGAGATGAGTGAGAGAAAAAGCTAGACAGGTGCCTTCTAGAGAATGGGTCAGTCAGTTGGTGCTGGTTTTTAAAGTTTCGGCTGATCAACACTAAACTATCTCTAAAGGCTAACACTGTACTTTGATGGTCAGTTCAAACTGCTGCTGCAGTGGGAAGTGGTCCCATTTTCTCAATGTACCAGTCCTTCATCAGTTAAAACCCTCCTGCAGCTTCATGATGAATCAGATTGGGAAACGTACCAGGGCTATAAATGATCTCTTTTTTGGGGGAAGAGGAGACAAAGGGAGGGAGTTTTAACAGTTCTGAATGAGGAAAACCAGTGATCTTTCTAAGGATGCTCCTAGAAGTGAAGTTCTAGTAGGCAAGAGCTGAGGAAAATGAGTTATTTAATATCAGAAGGGTTTGTATTACTGCTGCTTTGAGCTCTACATGTGTAGAGAGTTTGGGGAAGCCTTCCTACATAGCACTTGACATAGTAAGAGAAGTAATGTAGTCTTAGTAAGAAAACATAGATTTAACAGAATTGGGAAAAAAAAAAAAAAAAAAAAAGACTAAGAGACTGTTTCCACAATCTTGATGATCATGTTTGATTTTTCTTTAAAACGATGAGAGGTTATACACTTTTTCCATGCTGTGTAATAAACTGTTGACACTTCCTGCTACAAGATGTCTCTTAGGCAGGACTAGAATCACTAATTACAATAATTTATACTCAAATAATTGCCTGTCAAAGAGAATTGGTATGGGACTATGTTATTTTGTTCATAGTGACTGCCTACCCCTATAGAGAGAGGATCATTTGGAAGTGAAAGAAAATTCTTTGCTGTTCTCTTTATCCTTAAGAGAAAATATAGTTGTTTCCCGCTGTGTGAGATTTGCTGTAACTGGGGATGTCTTTTGTAATTTCATTA
Organism: Burhinus oedicnemus; assembly: GCA_008921705.1. NCBI lineage: Eukaryota > Metazoa > Chordata > Aves > Charadriiformes > Burhinidae > Burhinus > Burhinus oedicnemus. Next base: position 586,350 of record VFFE01006529.1, read on the forward strand.
TTAAATGCTCTGCTGCTTTTAGGAATTTAGTATTTTTCCTACTCGGTACTTAAAGAGCTTTGTATTAAGCCTATTTTGCTAAAATCACTATGAAAACTTACTATACATAATAATGATTTTTAACGTGGTATTCCCCCCACTCAAAAAACAGGAGACCGCAATCAAATCTGTCGGTTCTAATATCAATGGTAAGAATTTCTGAAAATGTTTGGGTTTTATTACCTGTATATTTAATGTTGCGTTCCTTTACTTTCTCTGGGAAATTTCTAGCATTTGGTTTAATGCAACACAATTACCTTGCTGTCTTCTTGGAAGCGTCTTTTGCTTTCTGCACAAATAGATTTGAAGGATTTCTGTTCTTACGTAAAAGAGGCAAGAGAAAATTGCCAAATCCTATGTACTTTGTCAGTCATTTACTAGAAACTAACTAATGCTTTCTGGGAAGTGAAATAAGGCCTGGTCTGATTAGAAGCAAAAAGATTAATTCTTTCCTGAAAACAAACAAGTTTGCTGTTTAAATATCCCTGAGAGGACAAAAGAATGAGACACTGACTGTTTATAAAACTGAGATATTAATTTTTTGGGTGCAGGGTTTTACCTCTGACTTCTTTTGCTGTATACATTATTATGTTGAAGAGCCTGGAAGTGTTGCGTGGTAGAGATGGATGTTTTGAATGCATTAAATGGTGTATAATTTGTACAAAAGGAGATGAGTGTTTTAGGGCATTCAGAAGGAGAAGTAAATAAAGCAGCAATAAATAAAGTTACATTTTGGATCAGATATCTGAAGCGATTCTGTACAAATAACAGTAGGTAGTTTGCATCCATCTTTTTGACTCCACGTCAAATTGACCAGTTGCAAAGTATAGCAGTACAACATCTGTCAGGTCTTTTCCACTTTCACGCTCTGTCAGTGCAGCCTTGCTCTGAAAGTTGGTTTGAGAGTTATTATCAGTGATTCAGGAACAACAACAACAAAAAACCTGTAAAGGGAGCTTCAGTAGTAACATTGCAGATCCTTCTTACAATACAGTTTATTTCTGAGCTGATTTTCAAATGAAAAATTGATTTGAATGTCTCAGGTAGAATCTATCCTTGTACCATGGATATCTTTGTTCCACAATACCAATACAAATAGAAACCTTGCTTTTGTCACAACAACAACAACAAAATAAAACAACTGGAGCCATGTTCAGAATAGGTCCTTTGAACATGACGACACTATCTCATACAGAGGAATTATTCCTTTCAATGAAACAGTATTTCAAATACAGGAAGTGCCATGTTGTAGCTAAACTCCTTTTTGCTACATCCACCAATATTGGATTTCTCTTCATAAATATCTATGCTGGGTTTTTTTCCTAGATAACAAAGCAGCTAATCTTACACAAGGCTTCTCTGAGATGAACCTGGAGCTGCCTGGAGAATTCAGCAATGTGGAAAGTGAATCCAAGGTTTGAGACAATCTCTTAAATCCTTCTTTTTGAATACCCGGATGTGTGAGGTCTTCATCCCTGTAACGACATTTATCATGCAAGGACATGTGAGATGTCTGTGTGTCTCAAAGTTTTTTGAGTTACCTGATCAACTGGAATGTTTCAGAGAATACTGCAATCTGGGAGGCCAAAAATTTACCAATATTGAAAGGTGTGGAGGAGGCAAAACAGGCATAATACCTTTGATGTTATCCACACATCAGTGCATCTGCTTGTCTTCCTGATACAGGCAGAACGTTTGGCATTTTCTTATGTTGTGCATTTTGGAGATGGCAGCAGAATGTGCAAGACACAGAGACAAATATAGCTTCGCTGTTCTCTCTGGATCTGGCTTAGAAAAAGCTTCAGGGCATCCGGAAATTAAAAGCAATAAGGGGTAGCATGCAAAGATCTTGTGAGAAGGATAAAAGAAGGGAAGAGTTTTTAGTAAGCTATTGCAGGCTTGTAATGATCTTCATCAATAAATCAGAGGTCTTGGTACAGGAGAAAAGATCCCTTTTGTGAGATCCCTTCTTAGAAGCCTTATGTGCACTTTTTAACCTTGTACAGCAGTGTAACCACTGAATTCTCCCTCTAGCTTTTTTCTTCTGATTAGCATGGATATTGAGGGAGCAAGTTACTGCATTTATTTATAGTTATTTAATGTCGATATTCTGTGCTGTAACATATCTTTTCATCACCTGATGTTCAGACTGCTGTAGCAAAAGTACTTCTTGCTGCTGTTGAAGGAGCTTGGAGTGCTGCCTTCATTTTGTTCTACCGAAATGCACAAAAGCAGGTGTTTGTTACTCTCTCTAGTGAGCAGAAAGGAACTGGAGTGGTGGGAGTTTTTGATTTCTACCTGAGGTTGGACTTGAAGAGATGGTACTTGAAGTTTTGGTGACTTTTCAGTTTTTAAAACATTCTTTCTTAAGAGTGGGAGAAGACTTTTAAGTCATAGCAAAAGTGGTAGTGTGGCAGGTTTATGCACCTTTGAGATCTGTCTTCTGCTTGCATCCCTTTTCAGTGAATAAGTAGGAACCACCTGCTCCAAGTATTCATCACTACTCTTGAAAAAAACAGCACAGATACCTAACATCCTATAGTTTCACTGTGAACCTCTGCCATCCGAAGTTAAAATATTGTCATGACATTGGAAGCAGTTTGGGACTTCTATCCCCATCACCAATTCAGCTTGTGGAGTTTGGCTGCTGAATCCTCTCTTTTGCATGCAGATGACCAACCCAGCTGCTAAACCTTTCCTCTACGGTTTGATAGTATAGTGACAGTGTGCTTGAGGCTTCACCCATGTCTTTTCACACAAGGAGGCGCCACTGAGTTCCAGCTGCTCAAAAGTAACCCACAGTCTTAGGTGCCTCTAATTTTTGGATGCCAATTTTGAGACATGTTAAGGAAGTACGAGTAAGTTGAATAAATTTAGTGAGGCTGTAAGCTTTTTCCCTCTTCTTTCTACAGAAGATGACAAGCTACAAAATGGATGGACCCCACAGAGGATTTTGTCTTGTTATCAATAACGTTGAGTTCGATAAGTCTCTTCGGGAGAGGAAGGGTTCTTGCAAAGATGCTGGTAAGTTACAAGTGAGATTTTTGGAGGATTAGTCTTTGTGTTTCCCCATGTGAGTTGATTGTCTAGTATTACTCTGTATTTTATTGTGTGTATTTTAGCTAGTTAATATTCTTAAAGAGTAACATGTTTGATATGTGTTAAATTATGTCATTTGTGTATCGTAGGGGAGGAAGGGTTAAAGGATGAGTAACCACTGAGTTTCTGATGCAGTTGGATCATTCTTGAATCATTTTAAGAATCTGTTATTTAGCCTTTATCTGTAGCTATAATAAAGAACTAAAACTAAACTAGACCGTTATTCTGCATAATATAATGTAAAATTCTGTCATCAAGCAACTCTACTCTTACTTTATTCTGTTCCTTCTATTTATGTCTTGTGTATGAAACTCTAATAGTCAAAACTGCAACTGGAAAATAATGATGTGAGGAAACTTTTGAAAGATCTAATCTGAAACTTGGGGGGGGATTCCTCATTCTCAGGAGTCATTTGTGAGCTCATTTAGTGTATCATTATACATTGTAAAATGTCATTGTATTTTCTGAAACTTGTCCAGAAAAATTCAGGAATTCTGCGTTTGAGCTGATGCCATCCTTTTTTATGCCAGTTAACCTCTAATTGATACTAGCATAAGGATGAATCTGCAGAAGTGTGAGGGTAAAAGGTCTTTCCCAGTTCAGATTAGCTTGCATGGTGACTTCATAAAATGGTTTTCTACCGCCTCAGTTTTTCCTTTTGTCTTTCTTTTAATTACAGAGGAACTGGAGCGAGTATTCACATGGCTTGGTCTGGATGTGAGGACTTATAAAAATCTGACGTCTTCGCAGATTAAAAATCTCATGCAAACTTGGCAGCGTTTGCAAGATCACAAAGACAGGGACTGTTTTATATGTTGTATTCTATCTCATGGAGAGTCTGGGGCGATCTATGGGAAAGATGAGAGACTTGTACCAATTCGCGTACTCATGTCCTACTTCACTGCTACACAATGTCCACAGCTGGTTGAAAAACCCAAACTCTTCTTTATCCAAGCATGCCAGGGTAAAGAGATACAGCGTCCTGTATATGTTGAAGCTGATGCACGAATTCCTGACTTGTCTTCCATGCAACAGAGTGTTTCTCCTTCTGAAAGTATTCCTGAAGAGGCCGATTTCCTCCTAGGCATGGCCACAATTGATGGATATGCCTCTTTTCGGCACGTTGAACAGGGTGCTTGGTATATTCAGGCCCTGTGCAGCAAGCTACAGTTGTTGGTACCAAGGTAAATGCTTTGCTTAGCTCTTCCATGGAAAAATTGGAGGAACTTCCCCCTTTTTTGTCTCCAAAGGCAAATTCACATAGGAACACTAACCCATGTTCTGAGGTGGACAAAATTAGTTAAACTGATGATTTGTTTGCTTGCCACTGATAAATTTACATTAACACTGCTAGTACCATAGAGATAATCTGGAGAATGTGAAGTTCATTGTAAAAAACCTCAGAATTTCCCATCTGTATTCTTTAACGCAGAGCCATCTGTTTCTTGAGTGGATTTACGTAAAAATATTTTATTCCATGATTTTTCTGGTTGAATCAAGCAAGACAGAGCAAGAAAAGGTCTTTTGTTTTTAATATGACTCAAATGAGAACAAAAGATAAGAAATATGGAGAAAAGAATGTTTTCTTTTTTGTGTTTTAAATATTTATACTGTATCTTCTAGATGATCTGGGAGGTGTTAAATGGAGTGCCATCTGCTCATTAATAAGTCATTTTTTTATTTTTGCTGTCCTTCTGGCTGTAGGGGTGAAGATATTTTGTCGATTCTTACAGAAGTTAATGAAGATGTGGGCAGACGTGTTGACCGCTGGGGGACAAAGAAGCAGATGCCCCAACCAGCATATACCTTAAGAAGAAAATTTATATTCCCAATACCTAGAGACCCTCCTCCTTCACAGCAACATTGAGGCCTTTAAAATACATCCTTTTATCAACGCATCTCATTTAAATGCAATTTACCACACTACCTGTTTTAAGGCAGTTACCCTGAATCCTGAGGAACTGTTAGCTTCAAGGCAAGACCTCATAAATCTTCTGCCAAACAAACTGTGAAACTGGAGGAGACACAATTAAAACAATCCATGTGCCAACTGTTTACATCATCTGTACATGCAGAGTTATCAGGGTTGGGAGAAGCGTGCTTCTATCATGTTAAATGTTTTTGTACCTGCACAGACTGCCGATATAAAAGTGGTTTTTTTGACACCATAAGGGTTGCACGTAGGCTTCCATACCTAAACCAGGATTGTTAATGGTCTGGTTTAGGCTCATTGTGTTTTATTTTCCAGGGTAACAATTTTAAATCCTGCCTCTAAATCCACTAGCTATGTTCATAGAGAAAGACAAAGGTGGGAATGAAGAGGAGAAAGCTTAAGTAGTAAGTGGAAATGGATTTCTTCCATGTCTAAATTAAATTACGTTTAACTTAATGGAGAACCAGTTAACTACTGATATCAGTAATTCGTTCCACAATGCACACTGATACCATCTAATGGCTAACATAAACCTCATGTACAATGAGATCTTTCCAAAACTGAGTAAAGCCAAAATGTTGTGTAGTATTCCCTCTGTGAAGCCTTGTGAACTGTCATTTCCCTTTTACCTCTGGGAAAAAAAGTTAAGGTAGAAGATTTGCATGATATGAAATATGGCATTCAGCAGTGTATCTGTATAGGTTTATCAGATTGATCAACTTCGTTAAGCATTAAATTTTCTGATTATTGTTTTTTATTTTAAGATCTAAAATGCAGCCATATGACAAACAAGGCTGCTTGTTGATTAAACTTCTAACAGAGCACTTTGTGAGTTAACTGAATTAATGTCATGTTGTTTTGTTATGAGCATTTTAGTATGTATGTCTGTGTCCTTCCTGTTTGTTACTGCATTAAATTCATACTTCTTTTTAAGAGCTTGGTGAGATAAAAATTATGTACTGGGATAAGGCTTATCCTTGTTTCTGACTGGCCCTTGCGTTTTGTTGGGCTGCAAGAATCAGTGGGGTTTTAACTGCCTCAGGGTTTAAGCGGAAGTGAAACTTCGTTTCTTTCAGCAAAACTCTGATTGTTATATATGATTACTAGCCGTAAGTTAGGGTGAAGATTTGAAAGAGTACTGTCTAGTGCTGCTGGACGCGGTTTTTAGCTTGCACTATCCAGGATTTCTAGGAGGGGAGTTTTGCATCATAGAGAGCACTGAAATGCCGCCAGTTTGTCAAAACAGTGGTCACTTTTTATCATGATGAATTGATAGGTGTGTGACCCATCGCATTTTGAATCTCCTGAGTTAGTATGGCTGCCACGCTTGAAGTCACATTTGTGCCACAGATAGAAAGTGTTTTGTTTGTGAGTAGAATATGTAACATTGTAATAGAATCATTAAGTTTCTGGCTTGCAATTAGCGTTCAGACTTAGTGCACTCTTGGTTTGTATGTTCAGGTAACAATTGAATTTTTACCAATACAAACACTGACAACAATTTTAACCTTGTTTTGCAGGATCTTGTTTTCATTTTTAAGTTTGGTAGACAGAACATCATCATGTTGTCTCGCTTATTCTCTAGAGACTTCTGGCTGGGAATCTCCAGTTAAATCATTGGTAGGATAAAGGCAGTCGGAAGAGTCTAAGCTGGCTTCTGCCTTGAGTTCCCTGGGGAGAGGGATCCACATTGGCGAAGTATGAAAGACTGGTAAAGTCTCCCTCACTCATAATAAGGTTTGTTCAAACACAGTTTACGCTACCATGATTTATACTATTCAGTGTGAATATTTTGCTTGTGTGTGTTGAGGGTTGTGTTTATGTGGCTGCACACCGTAACGCCTGGGTGCCTGCAGTGGCACTGTGTCAGCACAAGCCCAAAGGTAGGGTAGGTTTAGCACTATCACCGCAGCTGCCATTCAGCAAGGTTGTTGGACATTTCTGCGTGATCTCCTGTGGTGTATCGTAAGACAGCAGTTTGAAAGTCTTGGGGGAGAGCAGGTGGTTTTTATACAACTTCAGTGTTCATCGCACCTGGCCGTCCACGCTGTACACCTTCAGCACGCCCGGTCATAGCTATGCCAGAAAGAAATCAGCCTAAAACAAACAAGCAAAACGTGGTTGGTTTCTGTCGAGGCTTACTGATGGCATACAGAAGCACAGACACATCTGCATGCTCTCCACCTACAGGATTAAAGAAGGGTTGTGACTTGTGCAGGGCTCGGGTGGTGGTTTAGCCCCAGCCGGTGCGGCTGCTCGCTGGCTCCCCCTGCCCCGCGGCGGGATGGGGGAGAATCGGAAGAAAAAGGCAAAACTCGTGGGTTGAGGTGAAGGCACTTTAACAGAACACCAAAGGAAAGAGGAAAACACCAACAACGGTACTGATAAAGGAATATACAAACGCGATTAACGTACAACCTCTCACCGACCGGAACCCGGAAAGCCCAGTCCGCTCCCAGCGGCAATTCCTGCCCCCCCGCCGGTGTCCCCTGCCAGCTCCCTGTGAAAATTAACCCTATCCCCGCTGCTTAGACGGATTTAAGAGGAACTAGTGTAAAAAGAGTCTGTTGGGGACGTTGGTATCTTGGGAAGATCATGATCTTAAAGTGGGATTTGTAACGTCCACAAGTCTCCGGTGTCCTATCCCTCCTGATTGCCAGGTTTTGTGCAGGAGCTGTGTATCCTGCCTTCTGCCAGTTGAGGCCACGGTCATTACAGTTGCTGAGTAGTCAGTAGCCTCAGCATTTTCGCTTCCCCAAGACCAGTCTACCAGCCTTTCTGGGAGGGATTAATTTTTGGGAGACTGCTGTACAAGGAATAGACTGGGTCATCGAGACAGTTCTAGAGGAAGCCGGAGGGACAAAACCAGGGTACAGGAAAGCTCAGGGAAATTGGAGAGACTGTAAGTTAACAAAAGGACAGGAACATTTTGGGGAAGGGGCAGAGAGGAAGAAATAAGAAGTGAAACAGTAAAGACAAAGAGGAAGAACAGTGCCAGGAGGGCTGGACTTTGAAACTGCTGCATGATGGGAGAAACCTCTGTCCGGAAAGAGCCAACCTGGGCTTGGTCTTGTCCGCAAACATTTTTCACACAGTGGTGATTACGGCATGCTTCCTCTTTCGGACGCCACTGGAGTCATGATTCAGTTAAGAGAGAGGAACTGATGCAGGGAGAGAGACGCTGAGGCATGGGCTGACAGGGAGACAGAATAATTTTGGACCTGAAGATCAGATGGTGCTTGTGGTGTCCCTCTGTGCTCTTCCAGCCTTTGGATAAAAGGACTAGTTCCAGTGAAACAAGTCACACAGGTTTTCTGAACTGTTACTAGCGTGCACCTTTTGGAAGGAATTTGTATGTCTCATTCTACTGAGGGGTATGTTATAATTTTGAGTTTATAAAGTTGGATAGGTTGAAATCAATGAATGATTGTTTTCATTGCAAAATTTTAACAAATTTCAGCTCTCCTAACTGTCTCTCTTCATAACGCTGATTTCACAAGCTTCAGAGAGTCTGGTAGCTGTACTGATTGCAGCAGGAAATATATGATCAGCAAGGAAGACACTGGTGACCACCAGATCACACTGGGAACCTTACCATTTAAGGCAGAGTTCTATACTTCAGAGAGGATGAAAATGCCAAAAGTTAATTATTGCTTAAATTCTCTTGTAAATGAGGAAGTATATTATATAAGTAATTTCAAAGGAATGTTTCGCTGTTCCGTTCCCTGTATTCACTGAGTTCTGCTACTGAATTTGGTGCCGATAGTTGACTTTTTTTAAATTTGGAAATAATCTTCCATGAAAGCGCATGTTAAAAATAGACTAGAGTGAGTTGGAGAGGGCCTTCAGAGAAAGGAGGTGAAGTCATGGAGGATCTGGTGATGCAGCAGGACAGTGGCACTGAAATATTTTTAAATGGGAAGATATAATTGATTCACCCTTCCTTCATTGTCTTTTAATTAGGACTTATGTATGGGATCAAATATACTGAGCTGTGCTGCATGCTAGGGAGTCCTGGCTATGCTGCTTAGTGTGTCCCCTTAAAACAAAAGCAAAATGTGGTTACTTTTGTGGGTTGTTCACCAATTTTTCTCACAAGCACTGTAATAATTAATTTTCTGAAACTGGAACCACGATTGGTGGAGTAGGGAACTGCTGCATTAGGACCACAGCTTTTTACTTTGTTATAACATACTTTTTGTAAGTCATGTGACGTAGACCATAGTACAAAAGGTAGTACTTTTCCTAGAACTTTAGACACTATGGCTGCCTCACTTTTTTCAGAGCTGTTCCATCATTCCTTGAGCCGTTCCTCCCATGTAAGTGGTGTAAAATTTATATTATTATTATTTATTAGTTTTATTATTATAATAATAATAAAACAGTTTGCTTGTTGTATCAGTTGTGTCTTTAATTTAGTGAGGTGGGAGAAAAAGAAACAGTTAAACATTTTTTTAGTGTGCTCCCTGTATTTACAGACAGACTTAAATATAGTGTGTAGGTGGCACATCTGTTCTAATTGCAATAATGTTGTGGGTTTGAAACTTACAGCCTTTGAGAAATAAAAATGAAGATTTTCTTTATCAGAAAGACTTACTTTTATAAGCACATGCCTCGTATCTTAAACAAAAGGCAATTTATGTGAGAAAGAAGATAACTTGTAGCTAGCTACCAAGAAAATATTCTTCTCTTTCCTGTGTGGATATAAAAATATACAGTCAGATCTGAGCTCATTGAATCGTGAGGTTAATCACATATGATTCATTCAGATACTAGTGGTTTTGTGGTGATACGGGCTGAATGGTTTGGATTCTAGTCCGTTTAAAAGTTCAGTTTGAATAGATTTAAATAAAATCTGGGCAGAGCATGAATTGTATGTGCTGCATCACAATGCATGTTTTGCTGTTTTATCAGGTTTTTTGATAGACAAAGGTTTAAGATTCAGTTGTATGTTCACGCTTGCTAACTAACAGAATGCTGACCAAGGGCATGCCACAAAAAGCTGCTTTGCTGTAGAGTGGTCCTTGGAGGAGAGGGAAGTACAACTGTCTGCCTTCTTTTTTTTTTTTTTTTTTTAATATTTACAGTAGTACTGATTCAGTTAGTCAGGTGGGCTGCCTTGGAGTTATTAGCCCTGGTATTGAAATATTTGCAATAGCAGTAACATTAAAATGGATCGCCTAATATTCCGGTAGTGTAGGAGTAGGAAGTTTTGATTTGCCATTGTCAACTTTTCTGTCTCCAAGTGAGTTCAGTGGGACAAGAGACCTCTACTGAATGCATTCCTATAGAGTTTCTCTTCAGAAATTCCTAGGTGTCTTAGATCTAAGGCAGAGAGACTAAAGTGGCAAACGGCTCTCTTACCAGAGAGGTGGTGGAGGCAGGCCTTTTAAGTGTCAGGGTGAGATAGTTCGAAGGCTTGCAGTTGGTATTTTCTAACTTTCTCTTATACTCAAAATTTGGGTCCAGAAGGCAAGTTTAATATTTCTAAAGCTGATGGAGGAAGTGGTGGAGAAGGGAGGTGGTATTCGATGCTCAGTGAAACAGAACTAGTTTGACAATAATTTTCCTGGTCTTTTTAAAAGGGTTGACATGTTTTGTATTTGATTTGGGTATTACAAATTGATTGAGAGCTGGGAACTTAGTTTTACTTGATGCAGATAATACAAAACAGGAAGAGGTGCTTTGGCTATGCTGGCCAGGGTCGGAAGCAGTGTATAAAAAACGGAGAAGCCAGATAGCTTAGAAGAGTTATACTCATGTGGACTCTTATCTTTGTGATGATGTAAAACCTTTATATTTGTTACGGTATAAAACTTGGCGGTCTCATTTACTACATAGTCTGTATTTCAGACTGGTAAGCGGCTCTTGCTCCTAAATGGGATCAAACCTCAAAAAAAAAAAAACTAAAAAAAACCAAAACAAAAAAAACCCCAAACAAACAAAAAAAAAACCCAAACCAAAACCAAAACAGCAGCAGCCTTCCAGGATTGTACGTCCTGTACATTGGTACTTCCCGCTGGCAAGACACACCACAGGAAGCAAGAAAGATCTATGACTTTCTCTGTCAATTTCACATAGTACAGTTTTTTATGTTAAGTCAAGAGAACGAAAAGAACTAAGCTTCAAAGGTATGATAGCAAGACAGCCTTTCTCTGCTGAAGTACTTTTGATTGCGTGTATTTATTTTGGGCGATTCTACATGATGTGATAACTTTTATAATTATGTTGTTGTACTATTGTTACTGACAAATAAAATCAACTTCCATCTGTGTTTAGATCCAAATGCTGATGTGAAATGAGTGGAGACTTCCACAAACTCCTTTTTGACATTTCTGAGGCTTTGGTCACAGATGAACTGGCGGCTCTGAAATTCCTAAGCCTGGAGCACGTCCCCATGAGGAAGCTGGAAGCCATCCAGGAGCCCAAGGCCTTCTTCAAAGTGATGCAGGAGAAAGGCATGATCGAGGCAGGGAACCTGTCCTTCCTGAAGGAGCTGCTCTACCGGATCAATCGGATGGACCTCCTGACTGCCCGGCTGGGCTCCAGCCGAGAGGAAATGGCGAGAGAGCTTCAGATCCCAGGCAGGGCAAAGGTGTCAGCCTACAGGTAAGCACAGAAGTAGTAAACTTTTGCATGCAAAATGTACAACAGTTCTGTTGTGTACTGTCTTGTTTTCCGTCTGCACTGTTGTCTTACAAATATCCCAGCATAACTGTATTTATTACAGCATGACTGCTTGCCATTTTGAGTTTTACGTTTTGCAGTTCAAATGTATAATTGTGGTGTTTCCATCTCATAACTTTCTTAATCCATCTTTTTCTATTCTTTATTGCCAGGCAACTGCTATATGGAATTGCAGAGGACTTGACTCCAGAAGATGTCAAGTGCGTGAAGTTCCTGCTCCAAAAACAAATACCAAAGAACAAGCTCCAGGATAATGCTGTATGCAAAGTGATCTTGATAAGTTTCGTGCAAGGCTAGTTCAGTCTGCTAGTTCTTGTAAGAAGGGAGGAAAGAGAAAGCAGTCTGCTCTCACTAAAATCTGTTGTTGAAAGAATTGTGATGTTAGCTTATAGCTGCTGTGTGAAAGAATGGACCTATTTTCTATCTCATTGTATCTTTTCTTTGCCCCTTCTTGTTCTCCTGTTCATGTTTTCCCTCCACTACCCGTCTCCCTAATCTTTTCTTCTTGCAAAATCCATCATGCTCTTCCTTTTGTCTTTGCTTGGCACTTGTAAGACATTTGTACGTATGCTGTATCTAGGAAAAGTGATGTTTGCTGGAGGAGAAACAATGTTTTGGAGACAGAAAATCGAGTTCTAATGTGAGTTCAACCACAAATTTTTGTGTGTCATTGGATATGTTTTCTTCTTTATTGTAATTTGGGGTAACAGCATTTTGTTAACTTCTCGACAAAAGTATTAAGAGGTTTGATGAGCTAGTTTAATACTTGTATTGCAAATAACGAACAGTGTTATTAAAATGCTTGGTATTATTAAGAAGCCTCCTTAAAAGTCCTATTTGTATTGTGGCACCTATAGGAAAATTAGCAGATTTATCTTCAACTTGGTGGACTACTGAGCTTTAAAAAACGAAATTAGCCCTGAACACCTTTTCTGTAATAGAAAATGTAAAATGGCACAGCTGAATGGCTTAACTGCACTTCATCTGAACACAGAGGCACAACAGGGTGCCTTGATGTTATCCACATCAGTGCACTGCAACACAACAGGATAACCTAGCCATAGGCAATTTCTAATAATCCTGTCTTTATGTGAGTGATGTGTTTCTTCAGTTGCATTGCATCCTGACCCTTGTTTTAATGAGGTGTGGAGGAAAAAGAAATTGGTCTTCAGCTGGTCAGTCTCTGGGAATGAGGATATTGTCTTCTGCTCTGTCCAGAAGTGCCTGATACTGCAGTTATTGAAGGTCACTGTATGAGTTTGGCTTATGTGTTTTTGTTTTGTCAGTCGATGTTGAAGGTTTTACTGGAAATGGAAAGAAATGAGATCATTAAAGAAGATGACCTGGCAGTGCTGAAAGATATATTGAAGGGATTTAGAGCTGACTTAAAGAAAAAAATTGATACCTACGAAGAAAAAAAAAAAGGTAAATTACTTAATCTCCTATTTAAGAGTAGAGCTGTTTTGTGATTTTTGTGACTCCATCCTTGGCAGCTTAGGAGTCCAGAGATAGGAGACAGACCTTACGGTATCCTAGGATAGGAAGAGCAGCTCTTGGTACCTGTGGTTTCTGAAGTTTTCTGCTACTTCATTATCCCATCATACCTTCTTGCATCTCTCCTTAAAATACGTTCTGTGCCTTGTAAATGGTCTGCTTCTCCCTCCTCTTTGCCTTAAATGCAGTTTTTCTCTTCAGGAAACAGTGCAGTGCTGGTTTTGGACCAGGATATCTTTTTAGTTACTGAAGGGACTGGAAGTGACAGTCACCTTGGGGAAACTTGTCAGCTTTATTTTCTGTTAGCCAAGCTGTTTGCTCTTAGTCAAAGCAAAAGTTCCAGGAGACCAGGTACTTGGCTAAAGTGTAAACATTAGCTTTCTGTACCAGATGTGAAATTTCAAGGACTTCAGTGTATCTGGGCTGTTGCAGCTGAGGTGGTGACTTGTGACACCACAGCTGGGCTTTACTCTTTGGGAAACAGGATGCATCAACCAACAACAACTGAGACCTACACAGTTTTTCCCTAGAACCTCGTTTTGGATGACCCAGAATGTGTGTTTCCTTAGGCATGTACAGCCCATGCAGTCCCCTGCAGGGATACTGTCTAGTTTCCCCAGGATGTCTTTGTGGTGCTGACCTGTGCTTGTGTCTCTAAAAGACCAGAAGAAAATTGCTAAGGGTGGCTAGTGTAAGCATGCCCTGTGTCAAGGGAATGGCTTTTTAGTAGTATTGTTATTATTTTGCCCGCCTTGATAAGTAGAAAAAGAGCATGTCTTATAGATCTTGTTGCCCTGACAATTACCATTTAAACACATCTGTGTATCTTGTAAAAAGGGTACTGTGATTTATTTCCTTGGGTAGAGTCATGGGTTTGATGATTTCTTCACTTATTTCAAGCAGTTGTATTCAAAGAAGTGTTTGGTTCCTTCCATTATGCTGGTATTCTGCATCCTTGGTGTGTCCACCCAAACAGTAAAGGTCTCTGGAGGAGAGACAATGGCCTCAGAAGTAAATGAATTAGCTGTAGTGTACCACTGTATAAAAACGGGTCTCCTCTTTCACTTACGTATCCCATAGTGGAGATGCTAGTGAATGGCTTGCCTGAGGTGACTACTCACATTCAGCCTTTTATTATGTGGATCTTGCTACCAGTAAAAGAGCAGAGAAGAAATGGAGCACAGCTCTGCACAGCTTCAATAACCAGCAGTCTGTGAAACTGGAAACCCTGCTTGGCCCAGCTCTACAAAACGATGGTGTCTCAGTGATGTGGAAACCACCCTCCACCTCACGCCTTGTACTGTTTTTTTGAGTGTTGACATATGCACAGTGGAAGACTCATCTTTTTAGTCCTGAAGTGTTCTGTTTATCTTCTTCCTCTTAGAAAATGAATCTAAGGAAAAACTCCACTATCCGGTGTCTGTGCATCCAGCAGGACAAGGAGCAGAGGGAGAGACACCACACCCGGTGAGAAATAACTCAAGATTACCTTTAAAGGGGACATAAATTCTTAAGGCTAAACAGGTGGAAGAGCTGAAAGAGAGCAGTTATGTCTTTATATGTAAGCCTTGGAACAATTCCTGTTTTCAAAACAAGACCAAGCCTTGTTGCTTTGTGAGGACTTGGCTGTCAGCAACCTTTTAGGCAAGAAATTAAGGACTAGCTGTTGTGTGAAGAAAACCAATCAATGATAATTGAGACTGAGACATTAAAGCTCTGGCCAGGATACTCCTGAACAGATGGGAAGGAAACAACAGAATCTGCTACCTCACTAGACTCTCAGAGGGAATGATACGGTACAGGAACTTTTCCTTTGTACGTGCAGATTTTTGTTTCTGGATATGCACTTTCCCATGCCAAAATCCTATCCGAACCACAGAGAGAGAGGAGGAGGAATTCAGGGAGAGAAAGCAGATTCCTCTCCCCTGTAGCTAGCTTGTATTCTTAGGCTTTTCCTTTCTTGTATCTTGGCCCTCATGATTTTTTTGCACTTTGACAAGAAGGACCAACAATCTGTGTATAGCATATTGCTCTTTTGGATGCTTGGCACTGCTTTTTTTATCTGCTTTCTTCATTTCTACAGTTTGTGGAATCATATAAGATGAAAAATAACCCCCATGGTTACTGTGTGATTCTTAACAACTACATTTTTAAAAATCCGTATGAAGCCAGAGAAGGAACATTGGAAGATGGAAGTAAGTACTTTTTTAATCCAATTACTGGTTTGGTTTTTTCTCTGATAATTATCTGAAAGAATTATCTAATCTTTCCTGTGAAGAAGAGTCATGCCCACTAAGCTCCTTTGCCTCAAGAGTAACTGGAATGACAGTCACTGTAGATATTGGAAATATGCCACTTCCAGCACTTTAGCTGATGGGTTAAAGAAGGAACCACAGCATCATCTTAATTGGTCATATGTACCAAATAGTGAAGATTACTATTCCACCTTTTAACTTTTTGATTGTTTTTAATTCTTAGCTATCACAGAGTAGTATTTTTAAGTCCTTAAATTCTCTTTAATACTCAAATAAATGCTACTGCTTTATAATTTTGCTTAAAGTCTGTCTTCCTGCAAGTGTCACTTTTAAGATAAACAATAGTTTATTTTAAAAGATAAACCCCACCTTCCTTCTTGCTGCATTGATCATTCTCACAGAATGAGGGACCTTCTTCATTTAAGAGTGGCAGAATTTGTCATTCTAAAGAGGTACCTCTTCTTTAACTTGCTAAGTGTTGTTCTTAAGCACAACATGCAATGAGCAGTTAAAGCTTGCTTTAAAACAGTAAGCTTCACTAATTTGTAGCGATTAGTCAGATAATCTGAAACCTGGTTTGTTTTAGATAGGGTGATGCTTAACCCAGTTGTGTTTGAAAAAAATAGTATTAGGCATTTGAGTTTTTCTAATTAGATTCAGTAGGCTAAGAGTCAGTCAGGTGAGTTTATTAGTGGGATCTGAACACCTCTGCTAATATCTGTTCTACTACACAGACACTAATGGTTCAGCATCTTCCTTGTCACTGTTTATGTTTAACAAGTGCTTTCTGACTTTTTTTTCCCCAGAGGCTGTGACAAGGGTCTTTGAGTGGCTTCAGTTTGAGACAGTTGAGTACAAGAATCTAGAAGCAAAGCAAATGTATGCAAAACTTAAAGAATACAGCAAAAAAGATCATAGTAACATGGACTGTTTTGTTTGCTTCATTTTTTCCCATGGTGAAAAAGACAAAATAAAAGGCGCTGATCATGAGTTTGTAAATATTAAAGATTTAGTCTCCTGCTTCAGTGGATCTAATTGTCCTTCTCTTGCTGGCAAACCCAAGCTGTTTTTCATCCAGGCTTGCCAAGGCTCTGTAGGTCATCCAGGTGTCAGAGTAAAAGAAGATTTTTCTGGCCATCTTGAGACCGATGCTACACCTCTGACTTCCATTCCTGACCAGGCTGACATTCTGGTCGGCATGGCAACAGTGGAAGACTATGAGTGCTACCGCTGTCCAGAGACTGGCAGTGTTTACATTCAATGCCTCTGTGATAAGATGGAGTTGCTTTGCCCACTGTAAGTGCTATTTCTAATCCATGTACATTTGGGGTATTGCAGACATACATACTTAAGCGTGCTGTGCTGAAACATCAGTGTTTTGCATTTGTGCTGTGTAATGCTTTTCACCTGTGGGACAGTGCAGAACAGTAATTATTCTTGAGTTGGGCGCTGTTATTCTTCTACAGATGAACCAAAGTACAAGTAACTTCCCATAGTTTGCCTGTGAGAAAACCAAGGTTGTAATGCTGGAACATTACATATAAACAAGAGTGTATATGTGTGTGCATGTTTTTTAACATTTTTTGACTGATAAATGTTTTCCAGTGACACCTGATGAGAGGCGAATTTGTTGAGTGATTACACAGACAAAAAAAAAAATCAGTGTTCCTTAGTCATAATATTCGTTGTTCCTTCCCTCCTGCTCATCCCATCATAAACTTGATTTAGAAAATAGAATTTCTTTTCAGACATCACTTTCTCATGGTTTCCAGAAAAGGGCATAGGTTTGATTCTGTTTCATCTTAGTGCGTTCTTCTGACTATAACCAAAGTAGGGGACTGCATTTGCTGGTAAAGCGATGCTACGTGGAGGTTGCCTTTTTTCCCTCAAAAACCACTGAATTCAGTAGTTACGCAATGGAGTGTGCAATTTCAGTGGCAGTCAGGGTGAGGGGAAGATGCTGCCTTTCCGTGAGATACCACTTTATTGGAGCAAACAGATCAACTTCTTGGACTAGCTGCAAGTACCATGTATTTCAATGTAACTTTTCTTCATTTTTGTTCAAGCCACAAGGATCTCATAACCATCCTGACAGAAGTGAACAAGGAAGTGGGAGGAAGAGTATTAAATGGATGGAAGCAGATGCCAAAGATAACATCAACCCTACGGAAGCAACTGATCTTCCAAATTCCGCAATCTCAGTCAACTGGAAAGTAGAAAAATAACAATACACTCAGTTAGGAGTCACATATGGAGTGGGCTTCCACAGGGAAGAGAATTTGCAAGAAAAATTATCTGGATCTGTGTAGTAAGCCCCAGTCCTTCAAGGGGCCATGGGACCTATATTTTCCAATTCCTATGTTTAGTCAGTCTCCTGGCACCTGGATGTGTAACAGTCTGGTAAGGCTGTGGAGGAGTACAGATCTGTCTTTCTGCCCTGCAGAAGCAGTGAAGCCTGTTCAGTCTGGGTTTCAAGTGAAGAAGCACTTCCAAGTAGTATGATTTTTAAGAGTTATTGGAAATGCCAATGCGAGTCCCATTTCTGTCCAAGTTGTTGTAAGTCCCTGAAATCTGAAGAAAAGAACAGACAGATTCAGAATGCTAGATCCCTTCCTGGGGAGCATGTGTAAGATTGTAACTGATATACCCAAAGTGAATCATTGGCTGTCTCTGGAAGCTGTATCATTTTTCATGGAAAATAACATCCTTGTCCAGAAGGACCAAAAAAAAGGTGATTATGATAATACAAGTTTGGTTCTTTTCCTCCAAATATTTGGTTTGCTTTATGATATTAATTTACTTGGCTAAACAGCACTACTGTTTATTTTTTTTTAATAGTAAGTTTTCTAATTGTGTTTTTTCTCAGAGCTCTTAGGGAACAGTCTCTTTTGAATAGCTGTTGACCACTGGAAGGAAGGTCCCATTTCATTAGATCCACTACTCTGAGGTACCTTCTCTTCCTGGCAACTGGCTGTAGCTCCTGTGGACTCTTGTTTCTGTGGTAATAAATACTCTTGGTTTTCACATCGCCTTTGTTTGTGGTGTGTTTCTTTTTTGGATGAGCTGACTGAGGGACGGTCAGCATGAGGAACTTCATGTCCTAGTTTGAGGTAAAACACAACCAATTTTCTGTTCAGTAATTTTACTTTACAGCTAAGCCTCTTCTAACTACTGAAATTAACAGCATATTGTGCAGAAACTGTTCACTCTCAGAGTGATAAGACTGATGTTTAGAGTTGATGCCAAGGAATGGTATGCAGAGAGGCTCTTGCTTATACTTATTGCTATAACAACCAAGGCCAGCTGACTTTGTTACTTGCCCTGTTGGAGGGTCGGAAGCCGAAAAGCATAGAGGGGCCACACCTGCAGGGAGGAGCAGACAGGACAGGTGACCCAAAACTGACCAACAAGGGTATTCCATCCCATCTGCCTCATGCTCAGTATAAAAGCTGAGGGATCAAAGGGTCAGCCCTCTTTCTTCAGTGGCTGGCATCCGAGGAAGACTGTCTGTTCATCTGCCTTTGATCCGGATCCATGCATTCCTGAATCCAGATACAGAATCTAGTTCCTATCCATCACTGAGTCCAGTCTGGGACTTCCCCAGTGCCTGATGATGACATGATCATCATCCTGGCAGCTTGATGTGGTTTTGTATATATTTCATAATTTTTCTTTTTATTATTTTATTATTAATATTTCATTAAATTAGTTTAGTTCCTTCTAAACTCATAAGGCGTGCTCTCTCTCTCTCTCCCCCTCCTCACCTTGAAGAGAGAGATGGGGAGAGCATCTGTCATTGCCTCAGTGGCCAGTCCGTCCCAAACCATGACACTTCAGCAGAAGAAGTTATTTTGCTCTCGTTGAAGTATTCGATGGCAGCCACTCTAAGGGGTAGCATATTGTTATCCCTTCATTAGCTGCTGGAGAGATGGTAGGAAAGAATAAGTTTAAGTTCAAGACATTCATGATAATAGCAGCTGATGCCAATGAGGCTGTTCTTACCTGGCATCCTCAGTAATGTACAGGTGGTGTATGGGAGCTGTATGGAATTCTAACGGCTACATTCCTTTTGAGTTTATAACAAGATAAAGGATGGATTTGAGACACTTTGTAACTTACTTTTTTAGTGTGTATTTTTTGGAATTCCATGTCTAGCCATAAAGCAGGGGTTCTTTATTCAATCTTGCTTGTGTTCTTGAAGCAAAACTTTTTTTTTTCAAATCCCACACAATGTGTTGGCAGTTGCATTTTGCTCCCCTTACCCTTTTTCACCTTCCAAGTAAAAAGAAGAATGCCCACTCTTAGAATCACAGTTCTGTTCACACAGGTTTCATAAATAATAAATAGATGTTACAAGCTGTCCTGGTTTGAGGTAAAACACAACCAATTTTGTTCATTAACTTTACTTTTTAGCTAGGCCTTTTCTAACTACTGAAATTAACAGCATATTGTGCAGAAACTGTTTGCTCTCAGAGTGATAAGACTGATGTTTAGAGTTGATGCCAAGAAACAGTATGCAGAGAGGCTCCTGCTTATACTTATTGCTATAACAACCAAGGCCAGCTGACTTTGTTATTTGCCCCATTGGAGGGTTGGAAGTGGAAGAGCGTAGAGGGGCCGCACCTGCAGGGAGGAGCGGACAGGACAGGTGGCCCAAAACTGACCAACAGGGTATTCCATCCCATCTGCCTCATGCTCAGTATAAAAGCTGAGGGATCAAAGGGTCAGCCCTCTTTCTTCAGTGGCCGGTGTCTGAGGAGGACTCTGTCTATTCATCTGCCTTTGATCCCTATCCTGAATCCAGATCCCAAATCCAGTTCCTATCCATCACTGAGTCCAGTCTGGGACTTCCCCAGTGCCTGTTGGTGACGTGATTGTCATCCTGGGAACTTGATACAGTTTTGTATATATTTCATTATTTTTCTTTTTATTATTTTATTATTAATATTTCATTAAAGTAGTGTAGTTCCTTCTAAGCTCATAAGGCGTGTTCTCTCTTTCCTGCTTCCCTTTGTAGCGGAGCAGGAGAGAGAGCGAGCATCTGTCGTTCCACCTCATTGGGGCAATCCAGCCCAAACCACGACAGAAGCACTATGTAGATGAGAGTGCTGTTTGTGGCAAAAGCTACCAGAAGGTGTTACCAGCTATGATACAGTTCTGTGGGTGACATTTGGTTAATCATTTAGGAAAAGTGGCAACAACTTATTTACATTTGTATGTTTTCATAAATGAGGCCCTGATATGAAGCTAGTAATTAGATTTGTGAATGTTGTTTTATGATAAGGAAATACAGCTTAAATGAAATAACTGCTTCCTCTGGGAGAAACTTGCTGGAAGGTGGCTGCTGTTCCAGTAGCAAAGTTGTGAATTTACAGCATGTCTGTTTTTTTCATAATTCTCTGTGTCAGAGTTCAATACTCAGACCAAGTTCTTTCATATATTCCACATGAGGAGGAATTGGATATCAAATTTACTTATTTGGTATATTTGGTGCTTCATGGGATTTTGATTTAGTAGAGTGATACAGCAACATAGTGAAATCACAACACAAGCTTAATTGCGCAATTGCAATATTTGGTTGAATCACAACACAATCATGATTCTCATTACCCATCTCTGTATGTTCACCATCGTGACATTGGGCATCCCCAGTCACGATGGAACGTGTGGGTTGAAGCCAGCTCAAGCCCATTGCTCTTTTCAAAATTTAAATATTTTATCAGTTGTCCAGTTCTTACACTTTTATGTTGGGCTGAGCCACATATTCACACCCCTCCCATGCTGGTCTGCCTAGCTCAGGAACACATTATTCTTTGTTAATTGTCTTGGGGAACCTGATGATTCACAGGTGCAGCTTCTCTAAAACTACGGTTACCCTCCAGTCTCCCTGATGTTGAGGTGAATTGAGCTCTCTTTATGATACATTCTTCTCTGAGATCATTGGATTTTTGCCCTGCTCCTCTGAGCTGTCCTCCACTGGGGGGGGGCAGTATGCTGCTCAGTCACACCCTGTCATTAAATTGACATGGTATTTTGTTCTACCTGTTAAAATCAGGCCACCTCCATCGCTAATGTTATTGGCTGCTGCTGAAGACCTACTAGAAGGGAGAGAAAACCCCATCAAAATCCTCTAAAGGACCGCAGGAAGTCGCCACACTGTGCATTTGTATGTGGCTCATGCAGCGATCAAGGAAGGAGAAAATACACTTTCAGTTTTATGGTTCTGAGCAAAGTATGCTCACGCAGCCCTGCGGCAGGGTGGCTGATACGTTCTTGCACGTATTTGTGGCCCTCCCACAGAACTGAGAGGTAAGAAGGAAGTTCGATCTCCAATTTTCTCTTTTTTTTCCCTCTGTAGCACCACTTGGAGAATGGTGAGGGGCCATCACCCTTCCTCTCTGAAAGACCCTCGGCGACAGTTACTTTGCCGGTCCTCCCTGTTCTTCAGCTCCTGGCTGGGAGGCCAAATGCTACAGCAAAACAATCCTGGCATTCAATTCTGTGTTTTGTTTTCAGCCAGCAGAACCGCTACCACCAGAAAGTACAGTCAGAAGGCTGGTAGGAAAGCAAAGTTGGTGAGTTGAAGTCCTGCAGGCTTCAGCTGAAAGCAGGCAAGGTCAGAGTGATGCTGTTTGAAAAGAGAAATGCTTAGAAGAGTTGGGGAGGACTGTTAGCTGCAGAGGCGGAAATAACGTTACTCAGTGGCACGAGTCACTGTCCGGTCATTTGCATCGTGCCACCTATTTGTTCAGTTTAACATCGGTTTCCCAGAGAGCTGTTTACGCCACCTCCATGGGAAGTTTGTCATTCTCTCCACCATAATGGTTTTAGAATGACTCATTAATGTGCCACTCTTGGGATGGGTTAGCAGTACGCGTGAGGAGCCTGCCCGTGTTTAGATCGCTGCCAGCTTCTCCCATTGCACAGGCTGCTGTAAGTACCTGTTTTCCCACCACCTATGTAAGGGTTCGCTCTTAGTTCTCAAAGTGGTGCAAAATTCAGGTATTGCGGAGATTTGAACTGTTGGCTCTGCCTGTGAGCTGTAAGATCTCCTGCAGGAAATCTTGAAGCCCAAGGAGAAGTGGAAACAAAATACACACCATTTAGGAGATTAAGCTATGCAGCAGGGAGTCCAGAGCTTGACTTTTCGCGGGAGATGTTGAGTGTTCAGCCCTTGCTGGTTACCCTTTTTATTCTGACCCCTAACTAACATGGGCACATTCTCTTTGAAATCGTTCCGATCTGCCTCTTTTCAACTAGAGCTGTGTCAAATTATGCACTGAGAATGGCATGTTTAATCTGCAAGGACTTCTGTGCAATGCGCTAAAAAATATAGTTGAGATCTTTGGGAATTCCCAGAAACTCATTTCTGTGTGTCCTTTCTGTAATTGTGCCTTTACTTGTCACTGTATCTGTTCTGTTATTGACAGCCACAGGAATTCCCCAGGCCCCAAACGTGGCTGGCTCTTGTGGGTGCCAACTGTAACACGTTTCTGGCTAGGTGGAACGTTATTCTGGACATGTCTTCTGAGCTTGGCCTAGGTCTTTTACATTAGTTTTATATTTGTGCAGCCACTTTGTGTTTAGGCCTGATTTGTCCAGGCATATCAGTGGGAAGAGATGGATCCATACCTCCTTCAGTCTATTTACGAGGAAGAGCTTGTTTTAACATGACTTGAGGGCACGTTAGCTCATGAACTGTTAAAAAGTGTCTTGCCATATTCAGATTACTTCCACCTTTGACCCAGCTTGCCACATATGCAGTAACCAAATACTTTGCGTAGGATTTTGAACATTGATAGGCCACTCCTATGATAACAATGTAAAGGTCTCTGCTTAATATATTGTCAAACTAGTTTTTTTTTCTGGTTTTTTGGGGGGAAGGGACTCTGGTTTTTAATCAGTGCTTAGCGAGAAACTGTGTCTTTATTTGGAGAGTATGGATGCTCTGAGGGTGGCTCTCCTGCTCAAGGTGAGCACTAAGGTGTTAATGTTCATTTTCAGAAGGATGAAATGCCAACTGGTAAAATCTCTTCACCCCTCCCTCCCGTTGTTGTGAAATACCATCTATTGAGAGTGCTGCACCAGAAGGTGTATCGGAGGTGCTGCACCATCCCGGGGTCTAACGCCTCTGCCCAGCGCTCCTGCGAGCCTGCTGCTGTTGCTAGAAGGGTCTTCGGCAGATCTGGGAGGGCTGGGAAGGGAGCTGGTTCCGTGGCCAGTGGCTGTTAGGGTACAGGGCCGAACATCTGCACTGAGCGTGCTGCATTGCCCGCCAGCAGCCCCAAAAGGCTCGCGAGGAGGAAGTCGAGTCAAGTGGCGTCATGAGCTTCTTTCTGTTTGTATTAAAATGGCAATGACTTGTGAGAGCCTTTAAACTAGAGAGAGGCGATTGCACGAAAATCCCGGGCAGAGGGAGACCTTTTGACCTGCACCCGTAGGTTCAGTTTTCTCGAGAATGGACTCAAGAATAGTCGATGATTCGTAACTGTGAACGGAGGGGGCCTAAAATGCGTCTGCGAGAAGTCCTCTCGGGCAGACGCGCAGTTTTTAACTTAAGTTTGCGGGGTTTCTTTGTTTAAGTTAGAAATCCAGGAGGAACTACAGCTCCCAGGGGCCCGGGCGCCGCCGCTGCCCGGCGGAAGCGCGGCGGGAAGTGCGCCCTGCCTTCGCCGCGGGCTGGCGCCGCCGCCGGGCCATGGAGCTCCCCAGGCAGCGGCTGCTGGTGGTCAGCGAGGAGCTGGGCGAGGCCGAGCTGGCGGCTCTGAAGTTCCTCAGCCTGGAGCACGTCCCCATGAGGAAGCTGGAAGCCATCCAGAAGGCACAGGACTTCTTCGAAGCGCTGAGGGAGAAAGGCATGATCGAGGCGGGCAACCTGTCCTTCCTGAAGGAGCTGCTCTACCGCATCAGTCGGATGGACCTCCTGGCTGCCCAGCTGGGCTCCAGCCGAGAGGAGATGGCGAGAGAGCTTCAGATCCCAGGCAGGGCGAAGGTGTCGGCCTACAGGTGAGTGACCGGCGGCGCGGGACGGGGGGCGCCGCTCGGCGGGCGGCCGGGCTGGGCCTCGGCCGGCAGCCCGCCCTCCGGGGTCGGCTGCCCTTCGCCCCTGGTCGGTGCAAGCTTTCACCGGCCATTTGCACACCAGGCTAAGGTTTGGAAGCACACGAGGATCTTCCGAGAGAAAGCAGGTACAAGCCGTACGGGAAGTTGACGTTTCTGTCCCGTCAAAGGGGGGGAAACTGAAGCCGCACCTTTCCGGAATAGTTAAGACCCCCCCGGAGGCCTCCCTGCCCGGGTGGTGCGTGGTGCCGTACCTGAGCGGCTGCGAGTCTTTGCTCTCAGCTGCAGGAAGTTTCCGCGTGGTTTTTGATTTTAGGAAAACTGAGATCTTTTTAATTGCAGCTGAAAGCGGTTTGACTTCAAGCTGTTCTGGGACTGATGTCCCCCCATTTAAAAAGGAAAAAAAGGGGGATATGTGCTTGCGGGGGTGCAGTTCAACAGTACGGTGTTAAATTGTGCTAAGGGACGCGCTTGGGAACGCGGTGAAACAGTGTCCTCCACTTCTTTTTCTAGATACCTGCTCTTTCAGCTGTCAGAAGACATCACTGAAGATGAGCTGAATTCTTTCAAGTTTCTTTTGGGGAAAGAATTACCAAAATGCAGGCTAAACCCTAAGACTGTAAGACTTTCTTTAATACTTTTTTTTTTTTTTTTTAATGATTATTATAATCCATAGAGGCATTTGGGTTGCTATGAGGGGAATGAGTGTCACTCTTCTTATGGTTAAAACACCGTAAGAAAAAGACTGCACCTGGAGAGGGATTACAGGCTGTCCAGTGCATGTGGGACTTGTCTCTGCGCAGTTTCTGCAGCAGTGTCACAGCACAGAGCATGGGCCAGCCCTGCGCCAGGCACGGGGGCCTTTCGTGTCCCAGCACCATACAGGTCTTAAGAAACTCAGTGGCTTTGATCAGCGAAAGACTGATGAGCACATTCATTCACCTTGCCCAACCGATTTTCTTTTGGCTGCTTTCTAAGCCATTATCAAACGCAGAAAATCACCCACTGGGGCTATTACTTTATGCTTCTGTTCTTTTTATTTCCAAACTTAGAAAATACAGATCCAAGCAGCAGATCCTTACCAAGGCTAAGGCCCAAGAGCTTGGAGTTTACAAACAGCCTTGTGGTAGATCCAGCCACTCTTATACTATCTCAGCTTGCAGTTCTGACTGATGAGTACTTCGTTCTGTCTAATGAGTACTCTTGTAGCATTTTCCCTCCTTTAGAGGAGAGACTGTGACCATCTAGTGATAGCGATTCTGTTAGGGTGACCACTGTGCTCTGCCGCTCGCTGTTTGGCAAGAAGAGCTCCTGTCCCTTGGGTCCCCTTTTGCTTCAGAGCAACTTCTACACCATACTTGCACTGTTTTTGCCGTTGCTCAAGATAATCGCTCCAGTGATTCTTGTGTTTCAGTTAAATGCATGAGGTAGCCACTGGAAGTCAAATGAATGAAAGCGGTCATTAAAAATGACATTATATATTCCTGTATGATCACCGTTAGATCTCCTGGATTAGATCTTATTAGATCTAAGTATCTCTGAGCTGCAGAAGGGAAACGAGTATGTTTTGAGAAGATGTTTGTACTTACAGTACTTGCAGGTTTTGTTGAACTGGGTTTAATTGACTCAGCTGAGGTCTCAACTGAGGTACCAGTCAGCTGGACTGACTCTGTGGGTCGCATGTGCTGTCAGTACGTTAAAGCTTAGGTGCACATGCACATGCTGCAACTTCCCTTCCAGTGGCAGCATGGATGTGCCCTAAGAGCAAACTACCTCTCTGATTACCCAGACAATGCTCGACGTTTTCATTGAGATGGAGAAGAAGGGGATTTTGGGAGAAGACAACCTAAGTATCCTGAAGCGTCTCTGTGCAGAAATTAACATCAGCCTGTTGAAGAGAATTGAAGAGTATGAATTAAACCTATTTGGTAAAACAAAACAAAAAGGCCTCTTTCCCATAGTTATTCTTGAAGTCACACGTAGGTATCATATAGGACTAATAATGAATGCTTTTCAGGTGAAGCAGAGATGCTCATCACAGAGGAACAGAGGGGCAGCACAGGAGGCCCTGAAGGTAATGGAAACTCAAAAAATTAATGCTTAGATTTTTCGCTCTTCTTCAGCTTTTGGGCTCTCTACACCACTTGCGTCTCACTTCTTTACACAGGTGCCTCTCTAAAGAGTGATAGAGTATCCAGTTACTAACTGATCACAATATATTTTACTCCCTTTTAATTGATTATCTAGTGGGTTATAGCTAACAGGAAAAGCCATTCAACCACAATTCAGTGTTTTCAGAGAACAGTTTTACCCCAGTTTTATCTCCCTACTTGTGGAGATGGAGAATAGGAACAGAGCTTCTCTCCTTTCTCTGGTGCTACATTCTGTACTTAAAACTTTTTTGTCTGTATTCAGCCCATGCCAGATGGCTGGCGTCATCTGTGGCACCTGATTCTCCTGGCAGTTGGACTCAGTCTTCCCAGGTAAGTCAGTTTGTTTCTTAGAACCATCATCATTTTGTCATAGAAGACATCCTCCCGCCATGAGGTGAACAGTTATTACAAGCCCAACTGTTGAAAGCATTGTCTAGAAAAAGAAAAATGCACCACTCTGTAACATCCTTTATTCAGAAGTGAAGTCAGAGCAGCAGCTGCTGCAGTGTTAAAACTTCAGAAACATTTGCAAGGGTAGCACGATAGTCCAAATTTATTACACCAGGAAATACGCAGTTGGCAGACAGCTGGGCATGAAGCAGGTGAGCCCAGCACCACATGTGTGGGCTGAGCGTGATGCTGTGGGTCTGCGGGGGTGCTGTCATGCTGTGTGCAGACTCCCAAAGACGGTGGGGCAGTGCATTGCCAGGTCCTGGGAGCAAAGCTGTATAGGGAGAGCTGCCCGGGGAGAAAGCCAGCTGGCTGTTCACCCTGCTGGGCCACTAGCAAGGGCTGAGAAGCACCTGGAGGACAGTAGTAGTTTCACCAATAGTCTTCCTTTTCTGCAGCTCGAAGCTTACAAAATGACTAGCCGACCCCGTGGAGTGTGCCTGATCCTGAATAATCACAGTTTTGCAAAAGCCAGGGAGGCAGTGCCAGAACCCAAAAACATGAAGGATCGGAATGGGACAGATGTGGATGCAGGTACAATGAACATTAAAGATGAGTTTGTGTATCTTCAAAGATAGAAAGCTAATTTATTTTTCTGTACTAAGGGTCTGAATTTCAATCTTCCCTTCCTAGGATACTTTTGTTGTAGTGACTGAGTCGGCTCTGTTTCCTGTGCTGACAAACCCTAATCAACTTATCAAGCTTTTACTAGCTGACTCAGAACAATTCATTAGCATTTCTCTGTTCTGCTGAGTTTACTGCAACCTTAAGCAGCAGCCTCAGCCTGGACTTTATGAGCTAGGCTAGCTTTGTGTCAGCCTTACGCATACTATTTCTAAAACATGCAGAATCAGAAACAGATTTGCTGCTGAACCAGAACTGGGTGTTAGTTGTTTAACATCCAACTTAAAAAAAAAAAAAAAAAAAAAAAAAAAAAAAGAGGGGAGGGAGGATGTTGGAATTTAGGGACTTGATTACCTTGCTATTCAGGGCTCCTGATTTTAGCAGGCTGTCCTGCAGCTGCACAGCTCATTGCAGGTCCCAGGGTCTGTGAGTTGGGTGTATTTGCACTACCTATGCCAAGAGGTAAAAATCCATCCATGGGCCTTCCCTAATTGAATTGAACTCCAACTTAATTAAAGAGTCAGAGTGCAAGATTTCTCTTCCGGTGATGCAGGTGCTACCCAAATGGGCAGTGCCCTCTATTCTTGGGTAAAGCAACTGCACTGTTCAACACCTTTTGGGAGATGAAGGGACTAGCTGTAAAGTGGATGGGGGGAAAGAAGTACAGCTTTCTTAATAGTTCTGCGTGCTTTCCAGACAGAGGCAATACTAAACAGCAAGATTGCAAGGAAGCCTTTTAATAAGAGTTGAGGGAACTCAGTAAAGATATGATTAGTAATTAGACTACTAGATGATTTTCAGAGTAGGAGTGTAACTACCTGGATAGTAGCGTAGCAGGATTTTAAAAAAAGATCATTTATCTCTAGAAATGCAATTTGCAATTGCAGAGTCCAACATTCATATAATGAAATGGCTCCAATTCCCCTTCTGTTTACTTTCCAGCGGCTCTGAGAAGAGTCTTTAGCAAGCTTCATTTTACAATAGCAGAATATAGAAACCTCACTGCAGAGGAAATCCGTAAGACTGTGAACATCTACCAGTGCGAAGACCACAAGGACAAAGACTGTTTTGTTTGCTGTGTTCTCTCTCATGGGAAAAAAGGCATTATATATGGTGTTGATGGGCAGGAAGTACCTATCCAGGATCTGACAACTTCTTTCACTGGACAGAATTGCCGCTCACTTGCTGGAAAACCAAAAGTCTTTTTTGTTCAGGCCTGCCAAGGTGATGCTTGCCAGAAAGGTGTGACCGTCGAAACAGATTCTGGAGAGCAAGATTCTTCTGTAGAAACAGATGCAAGATTTCAGCTCGACTGCATCCCCGCAGAGGCAGACTTCCTCTTGGGCATGGCTACCCTGCAAGATTATGTTTCCTACAGAAGCCCAAGGCAGGGGACCTGGTACATACAGGCATTGTGCCAGCACTTGGAGTACAGCTGTCCTCGGTAACTATGTTTCCATAAGCTTGTCTTTGGCAACACCTGTATTTCCCTTCCGAATGGGAGGAGTTTGATTTGGATGCAGAGGTAGATGATACGCAGTGGGAGTACTTGCTCGGAGTGAAAACAGTAATGTAGGACAGAGCAATACCATGCAGAGTTTTCAAAGCAGCTTAGCTAACTGCTTTGAAGCCTGTTTAAAACAGGAGCCGTTAGTATAGGTATAGATCAAGATATATGAGAATGTGGCAATTTTTCTGATGTTAACTGCCTCCCTAATACAAAACCTACTTGTGTTTTTGCAGAGGAGAAGATATTCTTACCATTCTGACAGCAGTGAATCAAGAGGTGAGCAGAAAGACTTGCAAGCCAAATGCAGAGAAGCAGATGCCACAGCCCAGTTTCACATTGAGGAAAAAGCTCATCTTTCCTGTTAACTAAATGGGAGGGAACTGCGTGGCAGAGGGAGCTGCAGCAGGCTGGAGCTGCAGCAGGCTGGTATCAGCTAAGAATTTGGTAAAACATAATGGACTTTCAGTGTCTGCTCTTACCACAAGAGCAAATGTTTTTATTGAAAATACAGTTGAGGAGCAAAAGCCTTAAGAAATCAGTGTTAATATGTATGACGCTTTATACTCAAAAGGATCTCTGAGCTGGTCTCCATATTGTGTTTTGCTAACTAAAATACTGTCAGTGTCCTTTATCAGCCGTACGGCATTGTTGTTGCTTTAGCAAGGTATCTTTCCAATGCAAATTTTTAAGATAACTGTTATGAAGCCTTGTGTGTTTTATGCCTAACTTGTGCAAAATAAATGGGGGGGGGGGGGGGGGGGGGGGG
>VFFE01006529.1:616439-664011 GCA_008921705.1 Burhinus oedicnemus
AGTGGGGGGGGGGGGGGGGGGGAGCGTGCTGCAAATTTTAGAGGATATAATCAGCTCCTATCAGTGTGTTTTGTTACTTCTCCCCACCACTTAAAATTATTCATTTTTAGTGTCTTGGTACACCTCAAGGAAGAGTCAAGCCCTTGACTTCCAGCACCCCCAGCAGGATATGGCTGTGACCTTTATTTCAGAGTATCCTCTACACAGAGTAGTTCTAACAGTGAAAATCAGTGTTTGAAGGTGTCCAGTTATCCTGTGTTTACTTTCCTCGCTGATCTTTCAGTCTCAGTTCTAGGCACAGCAAAAGAAGTTGCTAGACAAGTACCCAGCTCCTTAAAAACATTTTTATATTGCCTCCTGTGATTAGTATGCATGCAGAACAGGGAGTTTTACAAACTCTGAGTAGAAGCTAAAGTTTTGTTAGTCTCTCTGGTTTGTTTTGAATGAGATGTTCATTCTGTTACACCCTTGTTACAGCTTTCAGCATTAGTAATGGTATCAATGTAGGTCATTATTTAACAGATAGATCTTCACTGGAATCATTTTAAGAGCCTAAAAGTCCTTCCTGGACTCTTGTGCTGAATACTTCTCTCTTTGGTACCAGCTTCTGTCTGCGATAAGGGCAGAGACATTAAAGACTGAGAATGATGAGAACCTTAATAACTGGCAGATGCAGCAAGCAGTTACAGAAACAGGCAAATCTGTCCTTCCAAATTCTAGGAGTAATTTTCCAAGGTGGTTGGTGATACTCATTTAGGGATTTATCATTAAACTATTGAGAGTTGCTCTGAAGCAAGGACAGCTGATATACAGAAGTTTGTTACTTGGACGTGGCAAACAAGTGTACTACCCCATGGGCAAAAGAATTAGTGCAACCTGTTTTATTGTGGATTTTCTTCCTACGTCCTCTCTCTCCACACATACTGCTCAGCACTTTACCTTTTACAAGTCACCTGTGTTCTTCAGCAATTTCCAGTTGGGTGCATAGATTCTGGGCTCCCTTCTTCCCCCACTACACTAACTACCCTGCCTGTCATACTGTGGATCCAGCCAGGTATCAGGCAGAGCAGAAGTACCAACAAGATTACACAAAGTTTTGGCAGTACCCCGCTTTTCTTTAGCAGCTGCTCTCTTAATCTTCAGTAATTTCTGGAAATGTTCTTGGAAGGCAATGACTTCTGATCTGTGAGCTTCTTGAAGCAAGCTGTAAAAGCAACATGTAAGAAAAACACATGCATGTAGATCTCTTCACAGCACAGTGCTCTCATCTGCCTGTTGTACTGCTAATAGTTCTGATGATTACACAATGCAGTGAAGGGGATGCAGCTCAGTGCTGCACTTCAGTTTGGCTATGTGTTCCCTTTCTGGCAGTTCCCAATGACTCAGTTGGGATGAACAGCATTTAGCAGTCCTTTAACTAGGAAGTTTTCTTTGTTAGCGTGAAATGCATGAGAACTTGTGAGGTAAGTTCAGCAAAATGAAACAGAAACAGGTTGTGATTTAACCCCGGTAGGCAGCTCAGCCCCACACAGCCACTCGCTCGCTTCCCACCAGTGGGATGGGGGAGAGCGTAGGAAGGGTAAAAGACGGTTTAAGAGATAAAGCAAAAGCCACACACGCAAGCAAAGCGAAACGAGGAATACTTCCCATCAGCAGGCAGACATTCAGCCATCTCCACAGAAGCAGGGCTCCATCATGCGTACCAGTTGCATGGAAAGACAAACGCCATCCTCCTGCCTCCTTCCTCCTTCCTCTCCCAGTTTTATTGCTGAGCATGATGTCATGGTATGGAATATCCCTTTGGTTAGTTGGTGTCAGCTGTCCCAGCTGTGTCCCCTCCTAACTCCTTGTGCACCCCCCTGTACTTGCTGACAGGGCACTGTCAGAAGCAGAAAAGGCCCTGTGTAAGCACTGCTCAGCAATAAATCCCTATGTTACCAATCAACACTGTTTTCAGCACAAACCCAAAACATAGCACCATATCAGCTACTATGAAGAAAATAACTATCCCCGCCAAAACCAGTCCACAGGTTTTCTGTTTTTCCAATTCATTTGAAAATTTCTGCTAAAAGCACATCTTCTCTTGGGTTATCCAAAGCTACACACTGAGAGCTCAACTGCAAGAGTTACAGGTATTTTCAAGCGGAGACTCTTAACGGACACAAAAGGCCTTATTTGTATTCACTTCTCCATTGTATAAAATGCTATTTAAAGGCCCTCACTCCTGGGAGACTGTCAAAAGTCTTTCTTTTAGCAGTGTGACCAACTAAAATGAAAACAAGGAGCTCAAGGCATTTCGAAGTCTCTCATCTGTGCAAAATCACTCCAGAATTGCTTTTCAGAATTGCCAAAGTCCCATTGATTTAGGTGGCTTAATAAACCTATTTTCTTGTGGAAGGTCTTCCTTGCACCTTCCTCAGGCATGCCTGTGGTTAGCTCTAGCTCTTTTCCTGCAGCTTCAAAGAGGTTACAGCTCTCTTCCCTTACTACATCTGAATTGCTAGAGAACAAGTGGAAAAAAAAAAACACCCTCCTCAAACTCTTACACTCATATAGCATGTACACGCGGCAGCCAGCTGTACTCCTTGGACTGAGGCATTTTAGGACAGCTGAAAGCTCTTGAGTTCAACAGGAACTTGTGTATTGACATGCATTTTCTTTCCATATGCACCATGAACAGCTTTGATGCAGAGAGAGCATGTAGCCAGAAATCCCAACTCTACCAGTATCTAATGTTCCTCTGTGGCCATTTAGCTGCCTATGGCTGTAATGCTTCTCCATTGTGGGACACACTTCTGTGATGTCATTACTTAAGTTGGTAACACAGGCCTTTGTTCTGAGGACATGCAAATACAAATGCAAACATATTAAGTACTCATGTGCATAAATAAACTTAATATTAGGAAACGGTGTAAGTTACCTACGTGTTAGTGAAGGAAGCTTGGTCAAGGTCTCTTGCAACCCAGATGCTGGTGTTCCAGCTTGCAGCTCAATCCTGCCTAACCATTTATAGGTGTGACAATTACACAGAACAGTGGGAAGAGAAGGTCTCCTCAAAATGTGCAACTCATAAGCTTCAGCATATGAAAAGTTGAGCTGAAAAGTCAACTTCATTCTGACGAGAGTGCAAGTCCTGCTCCTCCTTCTCATGTGGGAAAAATAAGGAAGCTAAATAAATACAGGATACTTACCATAGGGTAACAGTAGTTCTCAGTTCTTTGAGAGGTAATGCATACAGACTACTAGAGGAACCACTGTCAGTAACTGTTAGACTAATTCAAGTAAGAACCTGTTAACTGCAAATCAATGTTGTTCCCATTCTGTACCACTGAAGGAACTGAGTGTTTTGGGGAAAATGATCAGAACCTCCCAGCCTGAAATGTGCTGAAGGTGGTATGCCCAGCCCCACGCTGACACGACTGGCAAGAATTTGGCACCTCTGTGCCAAGAGAACTTCAGTGAGACCTACACCGAGAGTACTCTTCAGGGGTAAGTAGCTTGGTTTCAAGCTCTACCCCCATTTTATCACAAATATGGAGGGTGGACGCAACATCAGCTACTGAGATGGAAACAGTGTTCTCTTAACAACAGTGTATAGATATTGTATACACTGTTGTATAATAGTGTTGTCTAACACTGTAATGCTAGAGAAACATATTAGCTGCTGTAAAATAACAGGAAGAAAAAAACCCCAAAACACCACACACACAAAAAAATCCCGAAGTACCAGAAAACATGAACACATTCATTTAAAGTGAGGCTCACATTCAAATATTCTCTCTAGAGGTTGATGAGCTGTTCATTTGTGAAGTTTTTCATTCTCAAGTAAAAGGCTTGTCAAACTGCAGCAGAAGGTACTCTGTAAACATTCTGTTCTAGATTTAAGCATCGCCCATTTACTGTGCAAAGTCAGACTGCAGCTTGTACTGCACATCTGCCACCTTTAACTGCTTAAGTATAAACACAACAGCAAACAGCCCAGCACAGCCTGATCAAGTTTCTAAGTCAATTTCTCAGCTTTTACAGCCATGACTTGTGCGGATACCAACTCACTAATCATGTGTACAGTATAACAATCACTAAATTTTAGCCAAAAAAGGCCTAATTTTAGATTTATTACAGAACACTGTAGTACAGAAGATGACATCTGGAACAAACCACACAAGATAACCAATATATTGAAAAATGGCATATTATACATGTTTATTATCAAATTTACATTCCACTATGAAACAACAGTAAGTTGCAAAAAGCAGATGAAAAAAATACCATGAAGTTCCCGGATCGTTCAAACATTGTGTGTCACCTCCTCATGTAACAGCCAAATGAGGCTCAAGCCCAATATTCTCCTTCTCTCTCTGCTGCTGTTTGACTCTAGTAGACTTTTAACTTTTATCACAGGTATTTTGTGCATGCAGGCATCACTGAGTTTATCAAAAACAGTAAAACTAGAAAGCTATAAGTTTGTGCTTGGTTTAAGCCAATCTTAATAAAATTAAATACAAGAATTTCCTTCTGTCTCTTGAAACTTTCACAAGCATGGGTAAGTCCTTTCTAGCATCTGTTTTTGTCTCAAACCTGCAAGATATCAGAACTTTTCTGAAATGCAATTCTCCATTCCTCGTTCTACCTCCTGCTCAACCAAACCACATTTGTGCAGGTTCAAAAGATCCTGTGCAGGATCTCAGCTATCTTAGTCATGAGCGTTGTCTCCTTTCTATAGGAAGCAGCAGAAGCCAAATCAGTTCCTAGAATGATGGCAACTCTTAATATGTTCTCAGAAACCTGTGTTATCCAGAAAAGTTTATCCTCTAGGTTTTGGCAAAAAAGAGTAAACTTGGAAGAAGTACCAGTTTTCCCTGTTGCTGCAAGCTAGGCACATATATACAAAATGCGTGTGACCATCCAAAGGTATAAACACATTGACAGAATTTCAACAACGCTGCACCACTGCCTCAATCAGCTGGATAAAGATACAAACACAATGGTATACCGATTCTTCCATTTCCTTCTTGCCTTGTGTAAAGTATCTGATGATACATTATCCTACAGAAAACAAACCAACCTCTCAACATATCCACAGTATTGTTTGAACTGAACCAGTTTATATTGTTTGGCTACGGAATATGGAAGCATCCCAAAGAGAAATGTGCATTTAATTAATGTGCTTTTAGATTAATTTTAACTGAAACCTAGTCTGCTAAAGGAATTCTGATATAGCTGATTTGCTACTTCTGCTGATAACACACAGAATGATCCAATGGCTGGAGTTATCTAATGAAGCTAGTTAGAAACACAGTGTAATACCTTCAAAAATTTATCTGTAACTTACAAGTATTACTATAATAAACACACATAAAATGGACATACTTTGGACACACTTTGGACACACTATACATTTCTCTGTTGGTACCAAACTGCCTAATCTTTTGTTAACTCATTCCTGTTGGTTCCCTAGAAGTTACAAATACACAGCAGACATACCCATCTTAGTTCACTGGAGAGCAAAATTGCCTCCCCCCCACTCCTTTCACTCTTACCTTATTTAGCTAGGCAAGATCCCATGCGCAGCTATGTATGTACAAACATAAATACTTACATGAAGAAATTAAATATTTTTCATTTAAAAAACAAAATTAACCCGTATATAGTATTTTAAATAAAATTCACCTTTTATAAGTGTAAGATTTTGCTTAGAGAGCAAAAGGCAACTCCAGGAGTTCCTGAATATTTCTGTGCGCTGCTGACACACAAGTTTCTGCTAAGAATCCCTGTGCGAGTTTGCAGTGGTTACTCCTTTTCCTTTTAAAAAAAAAGACTGTTACATCAAAGAGTCATCACAAGATCTATAGAACTGTAAAAGCAGAAAGGCCACGTTACAAATTTCCTATAAACCAGGTTAAGAAGCTTTCTTTTCCTCCTCTACTCCACTCAACCTGCAGCAACAAGGGTGCTGATTATGTCAGACGTGCCTTACAGCAAATGCAAATCAATGTAATTACACTGATGCTTCACACCACGCACCCAGACAGGTGGCAGCTACGTCCCACGTACACTGTAACAAGGTAAACTTTGACTGGTTTATCTAATTTTATGGAAACTAAACTTTAAATTATTTTTAAAATGTATGGAGACTAAACTTTAAAATAATTGTAAAATGTTGATAGGTACGGTGAAAAATTACATAAAGATTAAGAACCTGTTTCCATTCAGGTCACTAGTGAAGACCCATTCCTCCAAGGAATTTTGGGCAAACTTTTTTTCTTCTTTAAGTTACACTATAAATCTATTGTACGTTATTCAGCTATGACTAGAACCTTGAACAGGAAGGAATCGAAAAAGCAGCATGGGCAGTAATATTTTGCTGATTATCACTCAAGAAATCAGATTTCTAAAATGGATTTCTCTTTTGAGACGGAAAGTCTGCCTCAGCTTTGTTCAGCATCAGGTTCAGAACCACTCTCCATCATCAAAACAAAGGATTTCAATGTAGACAAAATTGATTTATGTTCATTAAAATGCTACAAAGAACACTAGCTTTCATGTTCCTGTTTCTGAATGTAGACTGGTAAATTTTGCTCTTAATGAAATCTTTTAAACAAAATCCTGCCTAAAATCAGAAATAAGTGAATGAAAGGCATGAATTTTACTGCAGAACTCTCAAATATACATAATGTATACCTGTCAAGAAAAGTGTCAGGTTACTGAATTTCCGACACTTGTCTTGAAGTAAATGCTCTCCACTAATGTCAAATAAAAAGGAACCCTGAATCAAGCACCTATTTATTTCCTTTTGCAACACTGAAACGTGCCTGAGATTTTTTGGTGTGTGTGCAAAAATACCTTCATTTAAAAGATGCAGAGCACACTTTGGAAAGATTTCTTAGCTTGAAGTTTTCACCCTAATACATACTTTCTTCTTAATTCTTATTCATTGCACCTTTCTCTGTGTGCTTCAGAAGCTCTGGAAAGAAATTAACTTCTGTTAATACCTTACTAGCACAATGGTGCTCTTTCAAAATATAAATCCTGACCACCAGTTTCTGTGTTTGTAAACAGAAGTATCGTTTTCTTACATAGAGCGAAAGGTTCTCTCCCCTGCTTCCCAAAGTGGGGAGGAGTTCAAGAAAGTATAGTTTCTGAAATGGAAAATAAAAGAATAAAAAAAATAATCCAAGTTTTCATATTTGTTTGCTACAGAGAGGAACTTGGACCAATAATGCTGGTCAGACTGACTGTTATTTTAATATTATATTTAAATGATACAGCCTGACTGCTAACAACTAGTAAAATACTATGGTTGTATGGTGGGAAAAAATAGAACAGCACCTGCAAGACAGTACTACAGTTTAAAAGGTTACAATACTGAGAACGTCACAGTGGTCTTTTATTTTTGCTTAAGTTAAGACAGATGCTGAAGGGGGTCTCAAAACTAAACTTTGGTTTCTTCTTTCTTATATTCCACAAAAGCCGTCTTCCTCAAACCCAAGCAATGTTCTTTTCCTCCTTGATCCCGACACTTCTCTCTCCCACATCTTTAACATGCACATGCCTTCTCCAACTCTTCTGTAACACATCTAACGATGCCTGTACTGGATGTTTGTCCCTCATGTATTATTTACTATGCTAGAAGTCAATCATTTTTCAGACCAGTCAGTCCTCCTTTAGGATATCCATTTTCGATGACTGTGTGCAAACTGGAGCTCCCAACGCTCCAATCATGGCTGGAAGACTCTGGTTTCTTCTCAGTCCTGCCATTAAGTTGCTACCTGCATTTAAAAACACAGCTGAGTCCTGCCTCCGCAAGCTAACCTCTGGCTTCTGATTCTTTCTGTGGTCCTGTGTCTCAGGGGGCTTGATCACCCTGGCAATACCCAGCCTCTTCAGTCTGTCCACTAGGTTCATCTTCAGCTGGCCTACATCAGGAGCATTACGGGAGGGCTTTAGGCCATACATTTCTTGCAAGAATGTTTCTGCTGGTCGAGAAGCCAGGAAATTTTCTGAGTGATGCACTCGAGGCTCAAATGGTGGAGGGGAAGGACAAGGTGAACGCGAGGGAGAATTTGGTGGAGTAGAAGGAATGGGGAGAGTTCGAGGGGGCTGTAGCAAAGGCAGTTTTTCTAATACAGGGCTATCGTAAACCTTGGCAGAGATGCCTCGTTCTTGCAAAAGCTTAGCCAGACTGCTCGTGCTGCTGAAGGTAGTAGTTGAATCTCTTCTGTTGGTGAGAAATTCTCCAATACTAAGCCTGTAAGACACGGCTGGAGTGCTCACTACTGGGTTTCCAATACTGTTGCCAGTATTTCCAAGTGAAAATGGGGCACCCATAGAGCTGAAAAAAAAATTAAAGAGAGAAGATGCACGCATTAGACATCTTTATACTTGCTCTGCTCTATATTTGCCTTTTAGTATACAGAAGGCTCAAGAAAAAGTAAACTATTGCTATTAGCTGTGATAGTTTCAGCTTTTGTAAATTCAGAATTATTGTTCTGCAAAATATTTAGAAGATACTAGGCTGACAGAGAGGTTTTGGTGTAAGTACCAATGAATTTACCTTCTGAGGTCACCTGTATTAGATAGATACTGTATTAGATAGAGTATCAACATAGATATCCAGTAATAACTTAGTTTAAAAAGCTATGACAGAATCAGAAGAAAAAATTATGGTAGTATCATTTTTTTTTTTTTTTACAATAGGTATATGACACAAGGCATTTGCTATTTAAAAGTATAAATTTACTTCCTTTAAGTTACTCTAACTTGTTTTAACTCTCACTCCAGAGAACTTCAAGTCTCCCCTTTGTAATTACAACTATTTGTATGAGTAACATCCAATCCTTGGTATTTTTTAAAACCGGTCCATATACCAGAAGCCAGAAAGCAACTGTTTAATCCTATGCAGCAACATTTAGGATGTCAGCAGTCATCATACCTGGGAGTAACTTGAGTGACATCAGATGGGTGAAGGATCCTACAGGTAGTAAAGGTAAATGTGGAATTTGTGGAAGACAGACACTTCCCTGGATTCGAGGCTGCAATGTGGAAAATTTACATCCATTGAGGGCAAAAATAAAGACAGACAAGGACTAATCAAAGCAAAGTTTAAGATAATGTTATTATCACTGCTTTTTTTTTTTTTTTTTTTTTTTTACGTAAAGAACAAAGACAGCAAAGATAACATTGTCGCAAGGTCAAATACTTTCCATTGAGAAGATGACACTGAAGAAAAAAAAATAAAAAAAGAGGAAAAAACACTAATCCTGCTTCTTACCAGTGAGTGGTACTGCTGCTGAAGTAATAGGCGGCAGGAAAATCCCTGCCACTGGCTTTGCCACTGTACACTTCTTTTCCTCCGGGAAGGACTGTTGCACTTGAAACGTTATACCTCCTTCACCTTCTTCCTCATCATCCTCCTCCAAGTCAGAGATGTGGTACACAGTATCATCAGACAGAGGGGTAAAACCTTTTGTAACAACACCTGGTCTTGGGTCAAGAATGGTGCCCAGGTTGGGTCGAGCAAGCTGCTGCCAGTGAAAAAGGGTCTGAGATCCTGGTGTGACAAAAGAGAAAAATCTGAGAGTGCTATTACCTACTACTGTATTGAGTTATAAGAATTCATGATCAAAACAAGTCCAGCCAACTGGTGCTGACACTGTGATACACATGGCATGCTTGGATGGCAATGCCAAGAAAAAGCCTAGCATTTAGCACTGTATAGAAAACCAAGTAGAAAGTGATACTGATGAGCTAGTTGGCATGTAGCCTAACAAATACTGCTTCCTCTTACAGCCCATCATACCTAACTATAGACACACCAACAACGATTTAGTTGGCAAATTAATGTAAAATCCTTTTCCGCTGATGAGAGAAGGAAGATCATCCTCTTACCTTCAATGGGTTTGACAATTTGCAATTTTTCTGGTAGGAGGACACGGAGATTACTTGAGCTGGCAGAGAGATCGGTGAATTCTGAGTTTGTACCCAGGGAAAAACAGCTTTCTGTCGGTGTACTACAGCCACTAGTCCCTTCTTCCTGCTCAGACAGCAAATGCATTTTTCGCTCCCATTCATCCTCAAAGAACTGCTTCTCACTCAGGAAGTTCTGACGACGGAGGGAAAGCCTGTGCAGAACTGTGACTAAGTCATCGTCTCCAGGGGTTCCCGGCTGACCAGGATTATGAGTGTCTCTGTGAGAAACATCAAATAATAATAGATATTAAGACCACTGAATTAACTATTTCTCTCTTACACAGCAGAGCCCCAGTCTGGATTTAGTTTTGAATCAGTTAGTTTAGAAAGAAGATAACAGGCTGTGTTTCCTACTTCAAATTCTTCTCAGAGCTGCTCCTCCGGGCCATCTGTGTGTGGCTCTCCAACTGGTGTATGCCAGACTGAAAGGGCTTTGCTGTCATAACAACACTTGACCGATTAGATCCAGGGATTGGCAATGGGGCAGGAAAGGAAGAGGAGCGGCCACGAGTGACATTAGCAACCTTGACAGTGTCAAATACTCGTTTCTGTTGATCCCTGCAGGCAAGACAAGCAAACAAATGTGGTTTTCAGAAGCATTTTGAAAAAGATACAATAAAGAAAAAGCTCTGAAAAGACTTTCAAAAGTCTGCAGAGCCCTGACTAAAAAGACTTAAGCCCAGAAAACCAGGATTGCTTAAGACACTCATGTTTTCAGGAGTACTACTCTATTAAATATCAGAATTACCACTTACTTCAACCTGAAAGACCCGAATCTCTATTGATAACCATGTGAGAACATTCAGGAACATATATTTTGCTTATTTAATTTATATATGCTTTCAGAAGCATATATTTAATTTATTACTTCTTGCTTAGAAGTAAGAGATCCAGGAACAGGTCAGCTTTGGAAAATGTAATCAGTCTTTCAGCTATAATGTCATTTGCCTGAGAATTTTTCTATAAGCATTAAAAGGGATAAAACTAGTGCCATGAATCAAAGAATTTGCATCAAAAATCTCTCAAATTAAAGAAT
This sequence comes from Burhinus oedicnemus, assembly GCA_008921705.1. Lineage (NCBI taxonomy): Eukaryota > Metazoa > Chordata > Aves > Charadriiformes > Burhinidae > Burhinus > Burhinus oedicnemus. Next base: position 627,445 of record VFFE01006529.1, read on the forward strand.
GAAATAACATCCTTTTAGCAAATTCCCAACTTCCTCATAGAATCAAATAAGAATAGTAGGTTTCAAAGTTGAAAAGATTACCAAATACTACAAAGCTTTTTTTATTAAGTTACATAGAAAACTTATTATAGAGGGAACATTCACATTTATAGATTTCCAGAAATCAGTTTCACCTTACTTAGTGCAAGCATATGGAAAAATATTGCAATAGCATGCAGAGATCTGAAAACATACTTTTGCTTGGAGAGAACAGATTCATCACCCTGACTCAATTCTTTCCGCATTGTCCCTTCAATTTCTGCTGCAAGGGAATCCTACAGAAAAATGGAAACCAGAAGAGTTGACAAATTAGATTCAAGTCTTCCTTCTAACAATTTTAGCAGAAAACATCTCTAAAAAAAGACTCAAAAAATCTCCATTTGTTTCCCCAGTATTAGCATGTTTCAGACAAACCCTCCGGTCTCTGAAGGAAGGGCACGGGGGGAAGTTTTCCACCATAACTACACCTATGTATAACCAGTATGGGTTCAGTTTTCATTAGCAACATCTGCTTTTTCTTGGTACTCTTTGTGTTGGTTTCTTAAGTTAAGCTACAATTTTAAGAGCACTTCTTACGTGGCAAAACATGTATGTGAGGGATTCTGTACACACAGAACAACCAACCGAAACGTGACAAATTCCCAGCACAGCCCAGAAATTTTTGAGAGTACCATAATCAGAACACACCCGACACTAATAAGAAGAGGAAAATAAATGCCTTTAACCCTTTTCCATTGGTTTAGTCATCTCTGGCAATTAGTCTAGGGTCATGCATTTCTGATGATGCTTAAGATTCAGTCTCAGAAGATAAGGACATAAAATTACATCATAAACTACATAAATTAAGAAAAATACTCTTTGAACTCTTGAAAAGATGTTTTGTTCCTTCAACACTGTCAAGTTATAAAATTCACATCAACATTGAACAATATACTAGCACAACTGAGTACTAGCTGTAGAACATGCCAATTCCCGTATTTAACGGAAAAGGCATATAAAACGGAAAGATAATTTTAATATCACAATATAGCCAAGTGAATGACTACTTTCCTAATATATAAACTTCTCAATAGTGTACACATTAAAAGATTGTAGTAAAACCATTAGATCAGCTCCTTTGCCTACTACAGAATAGTTCCTGCTGCAGCTCCTGTAACCGTTGTTTTACTCATATAGTTGTATGCTACTACAGGCCATGTGTGTCAGTAGGTGTACGCCACGCTAGCTGTATTTAGTACCACAGGAAATGCTCCACATGACTGGGAGTGGCAGAGACAAGCAACAGAGCTGGCTCTGCTGCGCAGCAACTTCACTTCTTCTTGTGATTCATGCAGCATCCCTAGACACTCTGCATTCCGATCTTGCAACTCATGTAGCTGAAAGAGAAAAGAGGACATCATATGATACCAGTAAGCTTCAAAGAAAAGACAGAAGGAAACTGAATTCACTCCTACAGAAACTTGTATTGACTGATTCAACACTGTAACATTTTTCCAACTGCATGGCATGTGCCAACACCTGGAATGGACAATGGTCAGCGCAGCACCCGCACTAATTTTAGTGGTGAAGCATGAAGTCCAAATTAAGACTTGAAAGAGGAAAAGGTATGATAAAACCCAAACAAAAATACATTGAAAAACTCTGCAAATACAGTAACTACTGATGCAAAAGAAGCAAAAAAGAGAACTTCCTTAAAATCTAATAAGCTACAGTGTTGTTGATATAATCAGTAATATTCACACTAAAACACTCTTTCTCGTAACTATTAAGAATAGTAAGACCTCCCTACTTGGAACACCTTCCTTGCTTTTCATATTCCTGTGAACTAAAAAAATATTTGTGAAGACTAAATAAAATTAATTATTCTTTTCCTCCGACCATATGACTCCAACCACAATGAAAAATGAAAAGCCCTACATAATTAAAAAGCAATAGTTCCCATTCTCTCTTAGTTTTCTTTCTCTTGTATTCTATTCTAAACATTTATCTAAATGTATATATATATATATAGAACCCTTAAGTACCTCTGCTGTCAGTTGTCTCTGAGCATCTTTGGAAGCTTGTAAGTGAAGTTTCAGCTCCTCCTTTTCAATCACATGCTGAAAGCACAAAAAAGCGTTCATTATTTTCTCAGCCGATTTCCCTGAGAGAGTTGATCCTCTGCCATACTTTCCTGAAACAGCCACTCTCTTGCAGTGTGACCCCTGGCTTGCAAGTCAGTTTTTACCTTCTGTAAGCACTGGTGTGCACATCCGCACACATATACACACATGCACGCGCAAACGCTCTTCATCAGCATTCCCTTACTTCTTTGAGTTTATGTTGAAGATCAACAATCTGAGACAAGAGGGATGAGATCTCTTCCTGGTAGTGAACCAACTCCTCACTCTTCTCTGACAACTCTTCTGTTATTCTGGAAATTTGAGCATTTGTTTGCCCTACAAAACATGAAAGGAACTTAGTAGCAAGCTTTTCCCAACACATGACAAAAAACCAAACCAAACAAAACCCAAAACCCAGAAAAGATCAGTGAAAGTCAACAACAATCAGCAAAATGACCAATACTCTTAGGAAATCAATTCATAGTATATAAGACTAGGTGCCTTAGAACATCTGTAAGGAAATGATAAAGAGAAACATTGGGGAGGAGAACGAGAAAGAGAGTTAACTTCAAATGCAGGTGTAACATATTAAGAGCTAAGTATGCAGAACCTGAAATACATAACACAGGTATGTGAAATGACCATAATAAAATTCAAAGCAAGCTGCTATAAACGATTTCAAATGACATACTGGCTCATGACCAAGGCCAGACTTGGAATATAGTGAGGAAGTCAGGCTCTGAATTGATCTTGTTATTAACTACCGTAAGCAAAGGCATTTTGTCAGACCTTGTCAAGTGTAACATACACCTATTCAGAGGGGATCTCATCAATGTTCATAAATATCTAAAGGGCGGATGTCAAGAGAATGAGGCCAGACTCTTTTCAGCAGTGCCCAGCGACAAGAGGCAACAGGCACAAACTAGAACACAGGAAATTCCGTCTGAACATAAGGAAAAGCTTACTTTGAGGGTGACAGAGCACTGGAACAGGCTGCCCAGAGACGTTTTGGAGTCTCCTTCTCTGGAGATACTCAAAACCCGCCTGGGCGCGTTCCTGTCCAACCTGCTCTAGGTGAAAATGCTTTTGGCAGGGGGGTTGGACCAGGTGATCTCCAAAGGCCCCTTCCAACCCCTACCACTCTGTGTCTCTGTGATTGTGCTCTTGATTCTGGTCACTATCTATTCCCCAAAGACCCACTGCATACAATTTCCAGTTTCTTTTTTTCTTTGAGCAAGCAATTCATCAAATGAGATGACAAAGCAACTCAAAAAGCTGGAATACACTTATGCAGGTAGTATTGCTTGTATACTTGCCCTGAGAGCATAGCAAAGTCATAATAAAGTCTAATCAACCTTGCATAAAGGTCACACTACAAATTTAGTGGTTATTGTACATCACAAGTTTACTGCACAACAAGGTCCTGCCCATGGGCGTGTAGGCATTTAAGCTCACAGTCAAATACCCTTTTTCCTGAAGACATATTTTAAAGTTGTAGACTAGACATCCTTTGGGAGAAGATTCTTTCTGTCAGTATAAATTACCTAGCATGCCTATATGTGCTATAGAATTGGACAATACAGAACTCACAGACATTCTCATTGAAGGAAAATAGGAGAGCTTATATGAAATAACTTATATTTGCAACAGATATATATTTTCTCAGAGGGAATGGAGTAAATTAACAACCAGCTGTGTATCAATTCATAGTGTTTTATGGTCATCTGGAACAAGAAAAATTAAGCAGCAACCCAGTCATCTTTATGGTGGTTGTATAGAGAAAACATCTTAAAATATAAGCTTAAGGTTATTAGGCACAAAGGAAGTAGCACACATCAAATGACTACAGGTAAAAAATTGTACCACTGGGTTACACAATCACCACACAAGAAAAAGGATTGTTCCTTATTGTTTCAGAATACTTACATGCATTTGATAAGAGTAGCTGCAATTCTTTGCAAATAAGTAGTCCCCAAAGGAAATATGGGCAACTGTTCCAGACAAATCAAAACACTTGCCAATCTAAATGCTTTGGTTTATAATATATATTTTGAAAATAAACTGTGTTCATAAATATACAGCAATTCAGAATGAGCATTTAAGAGCCTATGCACTGATACATTTCAATGTTATATGTGCAGAACACTCTACATAATGAGTATATTATGTTGATTTTCCAGTGTCTGTAGGCTTCAGTTTAGGAGGTTTATGAACATTAGATTTTGTGTTCATTTTCTCTCTCTAAACACAGTACGTATAACTGAAGTTTAATGTTAGAGGGAAACTTGATGAAATACAGAAACAATTTTGCACTTGGGTAAAGAGCAAGACTTGAATAATTGCCATAAATTACTGAATTTTTACTCATTTTTGGATTCAGGGATAACTAAGAACATGTAGGCACTAGGTATTTCAAATACCATTTTACCATTGCAAGATACAGCCTGGATACTCACGGAGCTCTTTGACACAGTCATTGACCAGCTGCTGCTCCTTCTCTTCATACGTAATGGTTTCTGTCTTCAGATGGCAAGCCTTCAAGAAAATTATTGGTATTCCAATTTCAGTTTATCTATACATATATTAATGTTATACATTTTTATTTCTGAAATTCTTGCAACTGAGGAGTCTCCTCTCTATCTATCTTTATAATTTCTATGCATCTGGTCATAATTCCTAATCATTTTTTCCACTGTAAGCTGTTTCCCTGAATTGCATAGGTCTTTTGAGTGAAAGACACACAGGCACATGAACAAAACCTGATCTCTCTCATGCCTCTACTAAAAAATTGTTGCAAAAATATATGATTTGGTAGGAGAAGTAAACCAACACAGTAATCAGAAGTGAAAAGTTGAATTAGCTTCAAAACTTCTTACGGCAAAGAAATCTTGAAAACTGAATGATGTTAGCCAAATCTTTTATGGCACTGAAACGCTCTCAGCTTTTCTCCATATTCCTCAACCAGTCTATTTAGACTGTAAATTTTCTGGGCCAGAGACCAAATATCACAACAGGTCTAAACAGCATCGAGCATACTGGATTCCCACTTTTGTTTTGATGGTGAGGATGATAATATTCAACTTTGCATAGATAAGTCTAACCCTAACAGGACTGTTTGCCAGTAAGTGACTCACCATAAAACTTAGTAAACGGGTTTAAAGATTATCCAAGCAAGTAGAAGTATAGCTACACAACTGCAGGCAAACTCACTTCTTTACATAATGCTATCACATGAAAATAAATAAAAAAGCAAATATAGGCTCGATATGTTTGAGGCTATTTCAAGTCAGTGAAGGTTATGTTATATCACAGAATGATAGCAGTCTCTTTTCAACTCCATTTTTTCACGCTAAAGTAGACTAAGTCCCTGGTCTGTAAAGTTCTGTAATTGTATACAGGGTTAGGAGCATAATAAAAGCAGTCTGATCTTCACTACTAAATCATCCATTTGGTCTTAGGGAATTTTAGGAAGGATGTGCATCTCAGGCTGAATATTTTGGAAACAAAACAGAGGGAAGAGTATATTTTGTTCACGTTAAAGGAATCTAGTCTCTATTGTACTGCTGTAACAAGTTTATATTGGGAAAGGCTCACATAAAAAAACAAAACAAAACCAAACCACACACACTAAATAAACCCCCCCACACCTTTCTTACAAACAACACCCCCCCTTTTCTTAAAAACAACAAAAGAACCCACTTTTAACCAATCTCCTATTTTACAAGCTCCACTCTCCACCTCTGAAGAAGAGACACTGCATTCCAATTCTTGTAACCTTTGCTGTTGGTTCTATGACTTTTATAGCCATTATTTTGTCTGGCCATTTAGTCTCTATCCTAATAAAGGCCCAGTGCCTGTATTCATGTTTTATACACAACTAAAATACAGAGACTAATCACATAGTCAAAACTAAGTCTGTCTTTAAAAGAATTTGAGTAGAAGCTTATTAACCCTTAATATTGGATACAGGCTGACAAAAATGTAATGGTAACACAACAGAATTCCCAAAATGCTACTACTAATCACAGTCAGATTTATATCAAAACAGGTCGCACAACCTTGAGGGCCTGATGGGTACGAGTACTTTTGCTGGGTGCTTACATATGTTCCCATATTCTTTCACATACCATAAAGGCATTGAGGAAGGACTACTAGAGGACTCTGGAGATAATGAGTAGTAGTGAAGGAAACAGAAGGATATGGGGGCTGGAGGGAAAGTGTTTGGTTATGATTTGTATACAGTGATACAAAATAGTCATATGCTTCAAGAGAAACCCAGATGCTGGATTTTTTAACCACCTTGATTTATTTCATTCCCAGCATACACAGTATACACCGTAGGTCAGATATACCTTCGATCGGAGAGCAAGGTTCTCCTCTTCCAGCTCCCTGAGTTTATCTTGCAAGACATCCAGCTGCAACAGATCATGTGACACATTGAAAGACTCATTGAAACGAAGTGGTGTGGAACAGCTGGAATCTGTTTCACTCTCCTCTGAAGCAATCGAAACAACACGAAGCAAGTCATCCTTCTTTGACAGTTCATGCTGCAGCTGGTTAACCTATGACAAAAGAATATCACCAGCTTGTGAAATATACTTTAGCTATACAATATTACAGCGTATTATTTATGCAGCCTCTTGGAACATCACTGTTCCAGTCTAAAATGAAATTAAAAGATAGCTCACAGGTCATGACTTATTTATTTATATTTGCATAGAAGACTCAACCTCCATTTATTTTATAGGAAGTTCACAAAAATCGTAATTTTAACACTGTAAGGGAGACTGAAAATTCAAGATAACACAAGAATGGACAACAGAATATACTTTTTTAATAGTTTACTTCAAAATAATTTTCCAAGTGCTTTGATACATGTTTTTATTTTAACATGCTAACTATCATTTTGATTATGAACATTTTTTTGAACTATAACCTTCTGGAGAAAGACTGATAGATCTACATGTATAGATTAGTACTCCCCAGTCTATACATTAAATGAACTGTAGGACAAATAAAAACACGAGAAGAAACAGATCTCATTTAGATAAATTCTATTTTGCATATCCAAGTGTTTATATGAATACCTAAGTTCATGCGGTCCTACAGCTTATTATTTTTTTATTACCAGCACGCTGTTTAATACAGGCAGCTGAATCCATTTCACTGTAACTTAGACTACGTCTGTTGATCCCAGGGTAAAAAAAACTTGGGATATTTTATTGTTTGTCAACTATTTCATTATTTTTTAAGAAAGAAAACCAAAGAAAATATTAGATGAAGAATCTGTGCTTAAAGGAAGAGATGGAGTGAAGATCTTGAGCAGAATTCAGTTTTCATTACATTTTAGTTATTTTTTATTCTTAGTGTAAGCACCCCATTAAGCAAGCTCATTTTCTGGCTGTTTCCTCACCTGTGAAGTTGTTACATAGCAGGTCATGTCAAATACCAGCTACTTATTTTGACTTAGATCATTAGACTCTTAGTTTAATGGTGGGATATCAGACTGATGGTCAAAATACTCGCTTTGAAAATGCAATCCTGCTGTAGATATATCATAATAATACCTAACATTTTCATAATTTCTCAGTAATTACAATATGCAGTCTTCATAGTTAATTCTTGGACTGAGAAAGCTGATTGAACAACGACAATCAGGAGAACAACATCTAAGTATAATTCTGTAGCTTGAGAGCAGCTATCACCTACTTTCACAATGAAAGAAAATATTTTTATTAATCCTCTTATTATCATCATAAAAAGAAAAAAAGAAGAAAAAGAAGAAAAAGAAAAAAGAAAGATCACTCACTCGATCTAGAGTTTGTCCTAACTGTTCTTCTAGAGCTTCATTCTGTTCCGTCAACAGATGGTTTCGCTTAAGGAGGGCTTGTCCAATTCGCGCTGCCAGTTCCAGGTCCCGATCTTTCTGCTCACAAAATGAGAACAACTGTCTACTTTTGACCAGATAACGTTTAAATTCAAGTATTTTTAGATTTTCCTAGCTATCGTTTAATGCATCACCACTCTGAGATCCCCCTTCACTCTCAAATGGATCAACATTGTTAGAAGAACGATTAATGCTTCATCATTTGGATCCAGAACACATCCATAACTACATTTCTTGATATAGCACATTCTCTTCCACAGTCATTTGCAGTAACAGGGATAGGGGAAAGCACCAAACCTGAGGACAGTTTTGGTTTTTGTGCTGAGTACTGGAGAGGTTACATGGGCTCTGCTGATTCATACAAAGAAGCCACATATACTTAGGCCTGTGGTCTTCCAAGTGACACTTTCTACAGAACAGACTCCTTAATTTGAATAGCGATGAGAGGGTAGAAGCAAAGGAGCAACAGGAAAGCAGAAGAAAGCCATTTCTTTCTTACACCTCACTGGCTCCATGGGTGCCCACAGTTTTGCTAAATTTTGTTTCTGAGATGGTGCAACCAAATGGGCAGCTTCTCATTTCCCATGTGTTTGATAAGCACCTCCCGAAGATAACTGAACCAAAACTTCCAGCAGCTGAATAAAACCCTTCCTCAAATACATGTCCTCAAATATATTAACATAGCACTACAGAGATGAACATACCTCAGCTAACAGATGTTTGACCATGTCAGCATCACTGCAAGTTTTCTGCTCCATATTATCCGTGCTAAGAACTGAGAAAAGAAAAATATACTTACTGTCGTTTATATACAAATACAGTACTCAGTTGATGAACTAGCGGAAGCTATGAAAATGCATCAACTTCAGAAATATGAAACAATACTCATCTGGGAGACTGATACAATGAGGCTTTGAACATTTACAGCTTTCAGCAATATTAGCTAAAACTTGAGGTGCTCACTCCACCTTCAAATATAGAAAAAGGAGAAAAATCTCTTAAGATCAACTTTTTGAATACAGCTAAGCTTGTATCAGTCTCTCAAATGAGTATTGTTTCATATTTCTGAAGTTAAGATGCATTTGGAGCATATCCAAATACCACTGAACACGCCTGCAGACTTCATGCTTGAAACAAAATTCCCATTAGAGTGTGTGACAGCTCTATACAGGAAGTATAGAGACCCCAGAGACTAGTCATGAAAATGTATTTATTAAGTGCGTGATCATCTTAGAAACAGTTAAAAAGAAATGGGATAATGTATGTCTGCAATTTAGATGTAGCAGTAAATCCTATCTTACTGACTGAGTGACTCTGAAGTTTGAAGAGTCTGTAAAACTATTAAAAAACTGAGAAAAAATAGGATTTGAAAAACAGGACTGAGTCAAGAATAAACAAAGCACGAAGAATTTGCTACAACTCTGAACAAAAGACAGTGCTAAAACACAAAGCACTGGTTTGCTTTAATTCTTGTCCTGAGAAACAGAAAACGCTAGTAAAGAAGAAGTCTTAATTACCTTGAGCAAATTTATGAGATCCAGCCAAGGAGGAGGAAGGAAGTTCAATAAGAGCTAGAGTGACAGAAAATGAAAGATACAGGGGGGTGTCAAAAAGAACAGAGGAGAAAGAATTAAAATGTAAGGAAATAGGTTATTTATTTGCATGCATCCACCACCACCAAAAAATAAATGCATGTGTAAACATACTTTTTACACTATTAAAACCTTCTTAGAACTTTTAAAGAACCATTTAAACACGGTTCCCTGCAGGAGCAGAATTACACACCTCACTTGCTGGTGATAGATGTTTGTGCTTGTCCAATTTCTACAGAAGTTTGCTATTTTTGCTTTATGGAATCAGGGTCATGAAAATAAAGGAGGCAGCAATATAAATTTGACCAATATAGAAGCATCTGCTTCAACTGAGGGTCTAAGTTAACCTGTTTTGAAACTAATTTCACCATTGCTGCACTGCAAAATGAGATTACTATAGATTGGGTCTAAATCTATTTCCGAAGATTTCCTCGACTCTTCTATCTTGTTTAAATCTGATTCATAGTCTGAATACATAGTGGCATTGGTTCTTAGTTTTTTTCTTTGTTTGTTCTTGTTGCAGACTGCACACTTGGTTATGAGACAGTGAAGTGCCAAGCTGAAGTGCACAATAACTTTATTTACATATGTTATATAAGCTATGTATGTCCTTTACATACATAATGTCCATAATTAACCTTTTAAAACATAACACTAAGGCTATGCTAGGAACAAAACCAAGTTGCATTTTACTATAGAAAGAAACTTCCCTGCAGCCTTGAAAGACAGGAGAACAGAAAGAACAACATAGAAGAAAAAGATTTACTGAACGGTTTCTCTTACAGCTTAACAGAAAAATAAATCAAACACTTTTTATCAACCAGATTAGTAGGCATAAAAACCCTACACATGCTGTAGAAGTATTTAGGAGCTTTGAACTTACAGCAGTGTCATTTACTAATTGTATTTCTAAGCAGGGCAAAAATAGAAACTCTTCACAAAATTTAAAGTACTTATCTATCAGTAGCATTAGTGTGCATTTGGAAGGTGAATTTTACCGTAGTGCTTGATTGCTGATATTGGTTGCTGAGAGGGGACTCCAAACTCATTTGGCTTACTAGTATTTGGAAAATTCACTGCACGTACATAGGTAAGTTTCAGCCATTACAGGAAGAATATTATAGCCAGCTCTCCTGTGGTAACTGTTACCAACTTAAAAGTTTCTATCCAGTGCTACGTCACCTTAATAAAGATTTATACTAATTACATATAAAGTTACTCAGGTAGGTAGGTTCCTAAAATCAAAAGCAAATACATTTACTCTGATAAATGAAATCACAGAACTAACAGCTTTGAAACTTAGCTTTATATAACCTTTGTTATTTTCTCACTGTACAGGATCAAAATTATACATAGTTTATTATAATTTTGTCTTGTGAACACGCACATATGCAATCTCTCCTCACTCACCTTGCCAAGTGAAAGTTGCAAGCAACTCTTCATTTTGGTTAATATTCTTGTTATGTTGTGCCATACCCCTTTATTCACACATACAAAGTAGTTCTAAAGACAGATGTTTTGTAATTCAGGGCTTCTTATGCTGCCACAGTTGAAGCAGAAAATATCCTTCCACCTCACTGAAAACACTGCCAGTGGGAACTCAACTGCTCATTCGATCTAATATGCAGCAGCAGCCATAAAAAGAGGAGGAGCTCAAGTGCAGTAACTGTTGTATTGTTTATTTTTTTTTTTTTTTCACCTTGGATGTCAACTACAAATTCAATCAAACCATGAGTTTAGCATTCTCTTTAGGAAAAAGTTATAAAAATATTTCCATACATATATAGGGAGGGGGAGATAGACACATAAAAACCCCAAGTTATGCTTCAAGAGTATGATTGTCACATTTATTCCCAATTCCAGTCAACAGTAAGAAACATACAAATTTCACCTAACAAGCTATTCAGCAATGATTATAACTAGATCTTGATTTATATCCATATTTGTCTGGCACCTTCCCAATCTCCTTGTAAGTTACTAGGCTCAAAAAAGCTAATGTGATGACTACTACATTCAGTATCTTTGGACAATTTCTAGGACAAACATAAACTGTATTTATCTTGAGTTTGTATGATTCGGCAGTTAAAACAGTGTTCTTAAATGTTAGAATTAGTTTTGTATGTTATGCCTAACAGTTATCTTTTAACTTAACATCAGTCATTGTTACAGCTCATTTTTGAGAATGTCAAGAAAACATCTATGGCAACTGTTCAAAAAACTCTCACAAGCAGTTTACTATTTCCACAGAACACTTTCTATAGTTAAAAAAACCTTCTCCCTGGGTGAAAGAGGAACACACCACTTTCTGTAGTACATTGACAGCCAAATAATACATGACTGTCTTCATTAAAACATTGTTGTTAAATCCCCTTCTTCTCACTGCAGTTTGGAAATGCAAGCTCACACTGACTGAAATTCCTTCTCTCAGAGCTCTGTGCTTCATCACACTGTAACTGCAGGTGTTGACCTCAGAGCTTCAGCAGAGCCACATTTGAGGTAAAATTCCTTCCAGCACTGACAGACTCTGATCCCACCTCTTTATAATTAAAACTAGGGCAAGTACACACCCCACTGACTACACAACTGCTTCCAGTGAACCACAAAGTGTTCACTCAACTAAAAAATCATTTATGCTTGCAATATTATCAGAAATAGACCGAGCAATAAACATTAAGCAGCTTTCCAAGTACTTTCCACAGTTAAAAAGAGTTCCAAGCCTGCAAGTTCAACTGATAACAAGATTGCTTTAAATTGTCGACTACTGCAATTTTAGGAGGTAATAATTTACTTTTACTTACTCATTTGCTATACACCCTGGGTGGAGGCTTAAATCACAAACAACAACAAAAACCCTTTTCAGAGTGGTGGCATGTGCAAGGAAGAGGTAATCATTACAGATTGCATATAAATACCAAGGTTGTATATAAATACCAAGTTCACTCTCCCAAGTGGTTTGTTCCAATAGTTCCAATATATGGAGGAAACAGGACCTTCCCATTTCTCTAAAGTGATTACAACGCATTCTCCTCTTTTCACATGAAAACACTTGAAACTACAGGCAAGTAAGTGTTCAGTTCTTTTGGCAGCCTTCTATACATTTAGGTTTAAACATATTAAAGGTTTCTTCATGCGATCAGAAGCTGTCCATTTTCTTCCTTATGATCTGCTAGGTTTAAGGGTAAGTTACTTAGTATTTTCAAAACTGGAAGGCAGTTATCAACACTGATTTAGTGCCCACCTATCTGGTATTCACACCATTTCTATCTCTAGAGAATCCATTAACAGCATTTTAAAAGCAACATTGACACAAAACATCAGGACAAATATAATCAACAGAACCACAGCTTCATTAATGTTCCTGAAAACAGAGCTGCTGCATACTCCATACCTCTAGTACTACATGTAATCTAGCGCAATTCTAGGTTCCCGCCTCTTTTTCAGTATCACGTGTTCCCACTTCTATTTCTAGGTGAAATCTAATGATCAGGCAGCCATGGGATGTGCTAGGTCATCCCTTAGAATTGCAGTGCTGAACTACAAGCAATTCCCCTGAACTCAGCTTTTTCTTCCACCTGTCCAAAGTTTTCCAGATTTGAACACTTTATAATATTAAAGATATTAATTTTATATTTACAGTTTTCTCTTCAATAAATGCGGCGGGGGGAATCCTAGGCCCAAATATACTCACTCATGTAATGGAAGGGCTCCTCATCATGAACTCGAGAAGTGATTTCAGGAAGATGGCCATGGCAGGCAGGTGACTGAATCCAGTCTTGATTTTCATACAGATACAGAGAGTCCACTCGTAACTTGTAATCTGGCAACTGTTCTTCCAGCATGCTCACCAACTCTACCTCTGGAAGGTCCTCAGCGGAGCAGACATCTGAAAGTGAGTAAATGCCAGTAATAGAACATTATTATTAAATATGACACATATTTAATATTGCTACAGTAGTGTACATTCTATATACTTTAAAATACTATATAAACCTTCAGTAGATTTGAAAAGAATTATTCTATACTGGAGAAATTATCAGAATACTTATTGAATCAATACTTGATTTGCATTGTAATATTTGTAAGTTCCTCATCCCCAACTGACTCCAAAACTTCCTGGAAAGCTGGTCTAGCCATGATTCCCTCCAACTTCTTGAATATGATGTATGTAATGAGTTTCAGTTTCTATCTTTTCCTGTTCATTGAACCAAAACACAGACTTATATTTTACTAGCGATTCATTTTCTAAGGTTTCATTCACTTTAGCATAGTTACACTTCCTTTTTCTAAAGTAAATTCACAATTTTGTTATCCTTTTGTTTAGTAATGAACATAGATGTAAATAATTTTAAAGTAACAACAAAAATCAGCTGAATACTGCCTTGAAATCAGGCAACAAATATAAAATTCCATTATCATCCATACAGAATCATGCTCTGAGAAACACGATACTCAAAATCCTGGAAAGGAAATTTAGCTCTTCCTGTGCCGTCCCCTTCCCTTAATCTCTTCACAATTATTGCAAAAAAAAGAAACATTAATTATAAGTTGCTGAAACACTGCATATCAAAGGTATATGATGATTATCTTTCCAACATGTCCACTAAAGATGGAGTATCCTTCAACGGAAAAAATGCCAATGTTGATTACTTACACTGAGAATTTTACAAACAACATTTTACAACGGTAGCCGATTTTACAAGCTAGTTAAGATGATTCACCATTTTTGTTCATTTGCAATATCAGATAAGCAATACAAAGAATGTGAAACTTAAGGTTGTCTTCTGGTTGGTGTTCTGTAACATCTTGGATACATTCAGGATTTGTAATAGTTAATTCTTCAACTTACCAGAGATGCTGTCCAAGCCCTTGTGATCAAAATTCATGAGTCCTTTCTTCACAGTTCACTTCTTTGGAAATAGCATTCTGTAGTCAGATTGTGCACTGTCCCTTTATTGCTTTGGTAGAAAGACGGCTTTGGTTTAGAAACAGAGTAAGTGAGAGCCATCAAGCCATCGAGACACTAACAAATCTGGCATCAAGTCACTTCTGTAGGCTGGTTCATACTCCAGATCTATTGCCATCTTTAGGACATGCTTATTTCATCTGGGCTACTACTCATCAGTAGAAGTATCTATAGGATATTTCACATAAGCTTCACAAGCTTCTTAGCTCAGACATCACCTAGAAATAAAACAAAGAGAATGCCAAAGTTTAACAGATGTCACTCTTTCAAACAAGACAGATAAATTAATGTGACTTCATCTCTTTCAGTCTGAATTGCCTCCCTGTATTATCATTTAACTTAAAAAAAAAAAAAAAGTAAACAAGCATTTTAATCCCCAGTTTACACATTACATGTAAAATGTAGCATTACAAATATGTCCTTTCCCTGCAGATGTAACATCTCACCTTAGGCATCAACTTTGTCAACTACCTGTTTGTCTATACCATTTCTCCTCTGTTATATAATATTTAGTGTATGACAGGTTCATTCACTGAAATGAGGCATTTCCCTTTTACTCTAAAGGACAGCAGCTCCAACTAAACAAATTTTCTTCAGGCTACTGCATTTATTTAAAGCAATAGATTCTAAAGGCAAGATTTCAAAATCATCATTCTTAGCATTTTGATTGTTAAAAAAAGTTTTATATGACTGTTTGCCTTAATCTCCTCCCCTTTAGAAATCTGTACATTAAAAATTGGATCTATCAGAAATCTACTTCGTGGATCATGACAAAATTTGCATTTCATCTTCAGCAGGGACTCATTTAAACCAAAAATGAAACTACCATGACTAATTGAGATAACCTATTGGAACAGTTTATTAAAGTAAAAATTCCACTGTTCCCTTGCCAAGACTGATCAATCATCTTCTATGTAAAATACAAGAGTAGTCCTAGATGACAGGAAAATATAAAATGAAAGAGAACAGAAGTCTAATTTTCCCTCCTCTTACATCCAGTAAAAACAAAATTATATTGAAATCTTACATTAATTTCAAATTTACTCTTAACAGTTTCCCTAAGATCTCCCATCACCAAGCACAACAATCACAGGTTTGTCTTGCTCTCCGTAGCAATCTCTCATTTGACAAGATCAAAATGGACAGTGCAGGAGCTTTTTAAGAAAGCCTAGAGCCTGCTAGTTCATCTGCTTGTAGACTTTGGCAGGAGATCAAAAAAACAACTCTCTTCCATTAAGGTTGGCTCATACTTGTGAGCAATATCTTCTTGCTGTGTCAGTTATTTCTTTATATATGTATTTTACTTACTAGTTGTAATTATCATCCATATTACACTTACTACAAACAGTAAGACTGAGATTTCAGAAACTTTTTCTATCTGAATGTATAGCTGTGGTAAGCTCAATAAGCTTTGTTCATCAAACCTAAATTGTTTCATAAATTGCTGTGGCAGGCTAAGCTGCAAAGTCATCATAACAAGCATAAACTAGGCTAAGTTGCAAAGTCATCATTGTGATAGACTTGTATTGTATATTTGTTAATCAAACCGGTATACAATATGCTAATCGCTGTAAACTAGTATAGCCGGAAGACTGTGTAACCGCAATGTCCCGCTAAGTACTGGCCTTGATTGCCGGATAAGAGATAAGGGTTGTAAAGGTATGTAAATGACCTACCGGAAGGCCAGGAAAGACCCCCTAGAGACTGCAGAAGAAACCAGCAAAAGCCACGGACTATAAGAAGAGGACTCTGGAGGGGGTAAAGCGCGCGCCGTCGGTGGAGTGGGACTCCCGGGCCGCCCAGCGCTGTTTTGCTTGCTGCCGCTTGCTAAATAAATATTTCAAATTTTAATTGGCTCTGTCTCTCCTCAATTTGTGAGATCAACATATAACATAGCTGCTTCTAATACTAGTTTGTGGTTTTTTTCAGGAGGCTGTTTTTAAAATGGGTTGCTGAAAAGCATCAACTACACACACACACAAATCTAAAACAACTCAATACAGCAGAAAAAGCCACTTAAGAAGACTGCTGTAGATCCACATAGCCAAGATGATTTTAACTTGTAATAAAAAGACTCACTGTAGAGCGAGACAAAATTCAGTGGCATAAGGACAGTTTCTTCAGAACTCTGATTTAATATTTTTCCTTGCAGTTTTAATAATGTAAAAATGAATGCTACTTCCTCTCAAGATTGGATTTAATCCCTCTTCTAAGTAGCGCAAAGCAGAAACAGTATTTGTTGCAGGTCAATCCCAGTTCAGCCAAAGGCGGGGCAGGGGAGTGGCGGTGGGGGGGAATCATTTGGCTCAAAGTTTTCTAGAGGATCAGGCCAACATCAAGCTATTGAATTGAAAGGGCAACCTCATTTGTAAAACCTTCGAGAAGTTTGCTAGATAAGCAAACACCATAAAAGTTAATGCTCACATTTCCCATGCTTCTCATAGCTTTAGTTTAGTGTGCCATGGGGCAACTTCTCTGGAAATTCAACCAGCTAACGCACTGTGCAGTACCACCCTGAAAGTGACTCCATGACCCTTTTACTCTGCAGCTATAAAACTATTTCCTATGTGCAGATTCCTTCTGCAAGTTATAACTATAATTAAATACATCTGGATAAAACCCATAAAATTTACAACGTGGCCTTAAAATACATGACTGTGCTATAAAAAGATGGTATAGAAATTAAAATTGTTAAATGGTGAAGAAAGACATGTCCAAAACAGAAGCCAGAAAACTTTCTCAGGTATTATTTTTAATCTTTATTTATAATTATTATTTCCACTGTCAATTTACTATATTCATTCCATACAGATGTACTTCTTATCAGTTTTGTCCCTCTACTCCCTCATGTGCCAATTTCCCATTAGCGTTTGAGTCTTTTATAGATAGGCAAATTGAACATAGAAAAACCAAGGAGAATTCTAATATTGGAGAACAGCGTATACGCAGGAGTGGTGGTCTCAGGAGGCTTTCTTCAAGGAAGGCTCATGAGAAATGGAAATACCAGACAACATGTTATACATACATATGTATCTATCTCAATCTGTGTATTTCTGTGCTCTCTAAATTAAATTTTACTCCATGATTCGTGTTTCACATTTCAACTATCATGCAGCTTGAAACAGTATGCTGAAACCAGGAGTATCTATAGCACACTTAAGAAAAAGACATCTTGTAGAAGTGAGAGCTAGTCCTAGGCCTTTTGCATCTGCTCCACAGAATCCACGTTGCTCTGAGTTTTGCTGGATTATCTGTGCATGAGAAATGGAAGAGAAACTCGAAACGAAAGGCAATGTTGGAGCCCATTCATACCAAGAAGTATTTTTTAAAAGCGTGGAGGGCTACCACTTATGACCCAAGCAACAGTCTTATTGTTCACCAATGTTATAACAAGACCTGACAAAACTCCCAATGAAAACTGTACAAAAATTAAGGCATAACCGACAAAAAAATAAGTCTGGCTAGAAAAACATGTTAAAAACATTACGAGAAATACCCATCAATTGTCTACTAAACGGTAAGATGTTATAGTGTATAGGTTAAAAAAGAAAAACTAAAAGAACAGGAACCACATATTCCATTAAAACACTGATATTTCAACACATGATTTGATCTTAGTAGGAAAGAGACAAAAATGAGTTCTCCTGACCACAAGACAGATGTTATTAATTTTTCCTCCAATGAGTCAGAAGATCTCAGCCAAGATTAACTTGCAAAAGCAATACTGAGTAAAGCCTTAGAGAAGATGAAATAGCTATAAAATATTAAAAATTATGGTCTTTTCTTTGTACTGCTTTGAACAATTCAAGATAGATGCAAAAAGACAGTTGTGCTCTCTTATTTCAGAATGTAATTCTGAAGACATTCTACCACTGGAGAACTCTAATTCAAATTTGAATTACAGAAAGGTGAGATGAATTGCTTTCACAACTGGAAACCGCAGACAAATAAATGTATGTGTTAATTTCTTTGTGCTTAAAAAGTTAAAAACCTACAAAACATTGGCATGTATTTTGACAACATGCAAACTCAAACATAAATATCCTGTTATTCCTGCTGTTTTCTGCTTGTTGAGAGCAGTTGACTCCTCACAAGTGCTTGGAAAAACTAAACTAGATGTGCTCCTCTGTACAATTATGGGATGCAAGACAGCAGGCCACAACTAACACAAACAAAATTTCAACAAAAAAGAAGATTCTAACTTGATTAATAGAGAAGGTAACATCCATTTTGCAAAAGGAAGCCAACTGCGTTGGCTTGAGTCAATTATTCTGGGGTGTTGAATTTTACTGCTATGTAAGTATGCAATTAAAAAAAAAAAAAAGTATCTAGTCATTAACACAGTCCTTTTTCCATTACTAAAATCGGAATGGTGTCAAGCCAGCTAACAACAATAAACATACTTTACATTTCAAGGTTAATGAAACAGTTCTATTCTTACAGTAAACATGACCACACTGAATTGCTGCCAAAACATTCCTGGGACTAGTGCTCAGAGGCAGAGGCCAAATCCTTCAACACTATGTAGTAGGAGATGAAGGACATAGGACTATATACTGAAAAACAAATCTGTATGAACATGAACTTTGTCTATCACAAGTAACACTTGCTGTGTGCTAAACACCTGTTATTTTCAGCCATTACTATGACTACAGAAACCTACTTCGTGCTTGCGTTTCTCTCATGTAAGGAAAAAAAAAGTTTAAAAGAGTACGCCAACACAATCCTAATTAACAAGCATAATAATCATAAGCAAACCTGCAACAGACCTTCAATCATAAATGGTATGGTATAGAAAAGGAACTGCAAGAAAACAAAACACCCCCTCCCCCCATCTCCTGGATTGTTCTTAATTTGTGGTGGGGATGAGGGTGTAGAGGAGAAGCTGGAGAACACCTCTTATAAGATGATGAGTATCAAGGGGGTCATGAAGCTGGCCCTCATCCTTTTTATCCAGTTATGCCAAGCCAGACTCATTTTTTCTCCTTATCAGTCATTTGTAATAATATGTGTTCTCCACAAGTGGCAAAACTATGTGTTAAGTACATATATATATGCTTTATGTGTATGTATATATGTATACTGTTGAATACCACAGTTTGATAGTAAGATTTTTATTTTTTTTTAAGTCCTACATGCTTGGAGGTTGTCTTTATCACCCTTACCACACAGTGTAAAAATAGCATATGCATAACTGAAGTCTAACTTCATCTGAAACTATGAATGCTACCTACATAAAATATGCATATCAAGTTTTATTAATTCCTAATTCTTTTCTGTAAATGCACAATCCTAACATTACTACATGTATACATTATTTCTTGCAGGTTTTCTTCTTTCAGAAGAAAAAAAGCCTACCTGCCAAGGAGTAATGTATACACATGGCAATGTTATGATCACAGGGGAACCAATCTCTTTTTTTCAGAGAAAAAAAGAAGTGTCATGAACCCAGTATCTGTCGGTTAGAGAGTATAAAACTGTGATATATCCTCTTGAGGCAAGTGCTGTGCTAGTACTTCATTATAAAAGTTGCTAGAGGCTTCTTTTAAAATTGAAGCTTGTTCTCTATAAAGTATATGTGAAGTAAACTTAAATAACATTTAAGTTAACTGAAATCACTAATGCTTTCAATTGATGCATAGCTGAATTCATCCAAGGAAGTTGTTTATGTTCCTCAACATATATGCCAGTCAGTGCTCAGTATTTTAGCAGTTACAATTTTGTATTTATTAGAATAAACCAGACTGATTTATACAACTCAGTCACCAGAGCATCACTAGCAATCTAACTAGATAAAAAGATCTGTCATCTCTTTTGTAACCGTCTCTGTGAAAATACTATTTTTGCGTCTTCTTGGAAAAAGAATCAATGTATCGCATTTATCCTTCCTGAAAGACAGCCCGCCTACTGCAGAATACTCAGCCTCAGCAAGTCCTCTGCTAGAGACAAACCACCATCAGAAAAGTCTGTCATTTTCCAACACTCTAAAGTCATATTTTCAGATACTTATAATAGAAATTTGATGAATTGATACAGTTCTAGTACACGACACCATCACTAGAGAGCTGACAAACTTCAGGTAATGGAAATTAAATTTTTTTCAATTTAGCTTCAGTGTTAGAGGTGTAATTAAAAAGAATTCTACCTATTTTTACTTAGGAATACATATTTTGAAAGATAACCGGTCTCTGAAAGCAAACCTAAAATTGACTGTTGTCATGTTATGTGAAAAGTTACTTACTAGTATATTAATTATTTGCATTAGACTCTCACAATCAGCCAACAATAACTCTGTAACATAATGAAAAATAAGCATGTATTCAACAGCCTACAGTTGAAGATTCCATTTAAAAAAAACCCAAAAATACAAGGATGCAACTCCACATAGCACTTTTTCACTAGGATGGTGGAAGGAATAATAGACAATTATTGACAGGTACTCTTACTACAGTTTAATCAGCTGATCAGAATGTAACAATGTAACTAAAAAGTTAATAGAAGCCAGAATCTCCTTGCCCTCAAATCCATACGTAAGCAGGACCACAACTAAAATGTCACCAAGCTTTGCCTCCTAAGAGCAGCGACATAAACTTCCAAGGAGGGGCCACACGATTATGGGTACTTCTAAAGCAGGAAGGAGCTCTCGTGCACGCTGAAGGTCACACCACGCCTGCACTCACAGCCACCATTCGCAGCCAGAGCCTCGCATTTGACCGCAATCTAAGCACATATACTGAACAGATAAAAGCTTAAGCTAATATCTATCTACATTACCACCGCGAAAAGATTTCCGTTAGCTGCAACACAAGAAAGGAAGAGGAATTCTTTATTTGCCTCCCTTCCCCGGAGGGTACGCCACAGGGGAGAGCACAGCTTCGCCGGCGCCGCAGGGCCGGCCGGGCCAGGATACTGCCTCACGCTCAGACCCCCGGCTCCTCCGCCAACCAACCGCACGGACGCCGCCGCATGCCCGCCGTACCTCAGCAGCCTGCGCCAAGCACAGCGGGTGCCCCGGGACAGCCCGGGCGGTGCCGCGGCTCGGCGGCGAACGGCCCCGAGGGAGAGGAGAGGGAGGGCGCCGCCCTGAAGGGGTTAACGGGAGGGGCAGAGAGGGGGGAGCTCGCTAAATTGCCCGTGAGGCCACAGAGCCACCCTGGACCAGGGCCGAGCACCTCTTACGCGCCCCGCGCTTCCTCCGGCGCTCCTCCTCCTCCCCGCCACCGCCCAAGGCCGACGGGCGACAGCCCCTCATGTAATCAAGCGGCGACTGAGGAAGGACCCTGATGGCTTCCGCCCGGCTCCCGCCCCAGAACTACAGCCCCCGGCTCGCCGCGCGGCGCGGCGGAGGGGCCGCCCCCCGCCGGCGCAAACGACAAGCCCCACAATGCGCCGGGCCGCCTGGTGCGGGCGGACCCCGCCACCCCCTGCGGCTCTGCAGGGGCTGGGAGCGGAGCGGGGCGGGGGTCCGTGCTGGCGGCTCAGCTCGGCGGTCGGGCCGACCCCTGACCTCAGGTGGCGGCGGGTAGGAGCGGGCGCTGCCGCCCTGCAGGGCTTCCCTGCCGCGGCGGAGACGCCGGGGCTCCGGGCTGGCCGCGCCCGCAGCCCCGCTGCGGGGGAAACCGGGCGGGCCAGGGAGGGGGAGGCGGCCGTGGGGAGAGGCGCCGGGGCCGCCGCGCTGGCAGGGGCGCAGCCCTGTCCCGGCCGCGGGGCGGGGGGGCGCCGTTAAATCATCTCCTGCCGCGGGAGGAGGCGGCGGCGGCGCCGCCGCTGCGGGGAAGGCGAGGTACGAGTTCAAGGGAGCGAGTGAGGAGCTCTCTTAGGAGAGCCTGCAAGGCGTCGTTCCCTCACGTTCCGTTAACTTTTGTCACGGACGGATCGCTTAACTCGAGACAGACGATCGAGAGGTGCCTCGGTGGCTGCAAGCACTGAAGTAGGAGCTGCAGCCCAGCGCCGGCAGGACCGGAGTGACGTGCGTTCGCGGTACCTGGGCGTTGGGCTCCAGAGCCTCCGCGCTACCCCCGGCTCCCAGGCACGTCCTTCTGGTTTTGTTTCTCCCCTGCATCTGAAGCCCTGGCCAAGCTGGGATGAATGTGTCGGTTCAGCTGTGCAATACTGTCACTGTCTGTACAAAAAAAAAAAAAAAAGCTTATGATAGGGAAAGAAGAATGTGGACACAGGGAAAAGGTTTATGTAGGGACATGATTTAAAAGCGTATTGAAAATAGAAACAATGTTAAACTACATAAGAAAAAAATAAAAATTTTACAAATGTAACGTTATTTGAGCAGAAGTGGGTCGTGGACATTTCTGTCGTCTGGCTGTACCCCTTTGAACAAATTCTACAATGATTTGACTTTAGTTTATCATAGTTACTAAGATTTTATTCTCTAGCCTAGCTTTTGTGGTTTCATGTTCCAAACAACAGAATAAATTATCCTGTATAATGGAATGAGGCATCTTCTTTCCAGGTAGGAGAGGGATGCTGTAGCCATTACAGTGCTGGCCAGTATCTTGAAGCACCCGCATATTTTTTTTCCTACTCTGCAACAGACTTCCTCAGTGAAGTTGGGTAAGTCAAACCTTGATCCTCTGAAGGTGCCAAATATCTACTAAAGATCTCCTTTTGTCTCTATTTTTCATCTTTAGTAAGGAATTGCAGTATTTCTTTACTTCAAGGAGATTTTCAGGGTAAAAAAAATTAAGGACTAGAAGTGGCTTGGATATTTGGCAGTGGATTGGGTGGTGGGAGCTTGTTAGCTTTTCAAGAATGTTGCCTTGATTAAATAGCATACATAAATTAAATGCAGGATATAATCAAGCTTAGCTCCTTGATAAAGTGATCAGTTTCTGATACAGTAATTCAGCTTTTTAAAGTCAACTTTCAAGCAATAATTACATATTAACATGGAATGGCCTCCTGTAGCTGACTTTATGTCAGCCAGCAAGTAGGATTCCTCATGGAAGATTTGTTTGTAGCTAAAGAAAATTAGCTAGTCCCACTCTACACTTCAGAAGCTTTGATATGCATATTAGACATAGTCATGTCTCTCTCCTCACTGCCTAAGCTTTCAAAGCATCAGATAGAAAGTAAGTCTGTTGGAGGACTTTCAAGGTGGCTACTCTGATCAGTGAGGGAGTTTGAATGCTGATTCTGTAGCCTAAGTAAAGTGAAAATTATCTGAGCTGGTTCCCCTCCTTTTTTTCTTTTATTCAAGTCCCGTACAATAGCATTTTCTCTCTCACTTGTGAAATGTAAAGCGCAATTGCTTCTGGCTTGCTTTTTTTGTGAGCTAGTTCAGCTGCACGCAGCTGAGCTGAGGTCTTACTAGCACAGCTGTGCTCCTTTAAAACAACAGACAATTTTATTTTTTTTTCCTACAAACTGCCAGGGATTCATTAATTCATTCCTTTTTTACTTTCTGCACTTATGCAGTTAAGTTGCAATTAAATTGTTTGTTCAGAAGTGGTGATAAGATCTCTAAAACTATGAATCAAAAAGGGAAACTTGAGTTGGAATGTGTACTGCATGTCTTTAATATGGAGTTTGAAATCTGTATGTTGCTAAAAGGCTCAACAGAAGCAGGCTTTCCCAGAGCTGTACTTCTGGGGTTTTTGTGTATGTGTTAACTGAGAGGAATGCCTCATGGTTGTGATTGAAGAGACATATTTATCACAGGTTTATGTATGAGCTTACATTGCTACTTTAATTTTTCTAGGATAAATGGGTGTATATGACTTTTCCCCTGATCTAAAGCGGTTCCATGTCTTGTTTGGTAAGTTTGTATTTAAAAATCTTTGGCAGTAGTACCTTGTTACCCAGTCATACCTTAATGTGAAGAAATTCTGGTGAAATGTATTGCTTGAGGGGATTTCCAGAGTGCTGAGATGTTGAAACTTTGTTGAATCAAATTTCAGTGAAGGAGACTAGTATCTTTTCTGTCTAGGTCTGCCATATATGTGCTCTATGCTGTTTCTTAACCTCTTGCTTGACAGACTTGTAGCAGAAAACTTTCTCAACCCCTTCTTATAGGGGCTACTTTTGATGTTTTCCCACTGTCATGTTTAATAAATTGCAGCAACTCCACTAACATTCACTTGTTTCTGTTATCAAGGACTGTTCCTGTATTCTACGTACACCAGTTGAATCAATCAGACCAGAAGAGCTATCTCAGAGCAGCATCCATGAATGCCTGGTAAGAAGAAAATAGAAACATTGACTGGCAACGTTACATACGAAGCTGGTGCATATTAAAAATAATCTCATGAGAGGGTGCTTCTTAAAATGTTAACAGCAAAAGTAACCAGAGTGCTTCGGACTTCCACTTTGGAGGTGACTATAGGTGACTGTTACTCTTAATCTTGTACCATTTTAAAACAAAACAAACACACACACAAAAACCCCACTAGCTCATAAAACTTCTCAGTGTAATGGTAAAAGCACCAGCTTGAATGTTCTGACTTGAGTACCTCTAAGTAATGATATTTCTGCGTTAATTTTAAACAGGTAAGTGTTTAAAAATTACATAGTAATTTTGAGAACTGTTTTTCCTCACTGTTAGGCTGATTCTGATCTAGCCTGGATTCCCCCTTCTACAGGAAAGAATGAAATGGTATTTTGCTCTTCTAATGTCTCTCACTATGAACTCCAGCTGGAAATAGGTAACAAAAGCATACCTTAAAATATTTCCTGTTCCTGCAGATGCATGCTCTCAATAGGTTATTGCTAACTGCAGTAAATATTACATTTGGAAAAATGTATTATCAGCTGACTAGCACTATTCTTGTGTCTCCTTAGTTGAGAAAAGGGCAGAACATTGCTCATGTTTCAGTTACTGCTTATTTTGAGATACAAGACAAATCAACAATTACCTGAATTTTTCTCTTGATGCTTGTGCATGTCAGTTTTCTAAATCTGTGATATGTGGGCAATACAGCATTCAGTAACATCATGTCTTGTCACTTGGCTACCCGAGTTGATTTTCCTAAGGGTGGCTGCCCTGAATCCTACCATGCAGGCATATGTTTATGTGAATAGACATGTGTAATTCATACTGACGAATGTTTAAACACTTTTAGTTGTTCTAAAAATAGCTGAGCCATGCTTTAACTAATTTGCTGGATATATTTTGCTGTAACTTAACTACTTGACAGTCATGTTGCTATCAATTGCAATTTTAGAACTGTAAAAATATCTCTAAATATAAAGGAAATTATGTGGTAGATTGTTATATTTTCCAATGTTAAGGTAGCCACTTCTCGTTTCAGGAAGGAGGTTCAACAACTTAACTTCAGTCTACCTTGCACGGCATACGCCTACAGGCATGCAAGTTGCTGTAAGGATCACAGACCTAGAAAATTGCTCTGAAGAGCACTTGAAAGCCTTACAGGTAAAACAACAGCATTTCTGCGTGAGTCTGATGAAGACAGAGATAAATATATATGAGGCTACTAAACAGAGGTAGCCTTTGTGTTTGTCCTGGGTCATTTCAGTCAAGTTTTTCCTTCAAAGGAGTAGAATATAAACACAAGGCATGTGTAAATTTGAGGGTTGCTTTCTGAAGAAAACAGATGACAAGTGTTTTAGAAAGACTTCTGTAATTGTACAACTTTTTCTTTCAAATATATTCTGTACTCTGTATTTAACACCAAAACTTTGGACTATGAGCAAACTAGATTTACTTCAGACAAATGCAATTATACACGTTACTTACATTTCTATTGCAGGCCATGCACATCACCTGCAACTTTGTATAAATGCACGCAGGGAACAGTTCTTTCTACTGATCACTGATGTAATTAATGCTCTTAGTAAGACCGTTGTCTTGTGGTTAACACATCCACTTTCATTTAATTCCATAGAATGAGGTGGTTTTATCCCACTTTTTCCAGCATCCCAATGTAATGACGCTTTGGACAGTGTTTACAGCTGGTAGTTGGCTTTGGGTCATCTCCCCATTCATGGCCTATGGTAAGAACTGTTAACTGCGATTTTAGAATAGGAAAAAGGGCTGATACAATTTGCACCACGTGGTCCATGAGAGGTTTGGGTTTTTTTAAGCATTTCCCGTCTTCTAGAAAAAAAACAAACATTCCCAAACCATTTGTTTAGAGAAGTCTTTGGTACATAATCTTCTTCCCCAGTGAAGATTTGGTATCTGAACTGCGTTAAATTGCCCGTAGTCCCAACACCCACCATTTGAGGAATGATAATCAGGAGATATATTTACTTTATATAACTTCGAATTTTGCCAACAGAAAACTTGTCTGGATTGAATACAGGTTTGGCATGGCTTTCAGTTAACAGATGCATGACTTGAGTGTGATTTTTTTTTTTTTGTTTTTTGTTTTTTTCCTGATGGATGCATCAGTTGCATCTATGTAACTGTTTCCAATGTACCATAGCCAATATAAAGATGAGAATGCTGCTCTTGATGAATGTATACAGTGAAGCAAGCATAGACAAGTAGTTTAAAAAGACTTGTTAGGCTAAGGTAGGTGTTTGTTTTCACTTCCAGGTTCAGCTAGACACCTGCTGAATACTTACTTTCCTGAAGGAATGAGTGAAGCTCTGATAGGGAACATTCTATTTGGCGCAATCAGAGGATTAAATTACATGCACCAGAACGGCTACATTCACAGGTAGGAGAATGTCAATAGGTAAGAATCAGATTACAGCATCCAGTTTATTAAGAATTTAGTTTCATTTCAAAACTCACTTTCCCCTTAAGTGTTGTCTCCTTCCTTTTCCTATATACCTTCTTATGTCAGACAGCGCAGAAGCAATTTTTTTCAATAATACAGCAGAACCAAGTTTGTAGAAGCTTAACAAGAATGGCATTCGTACATTATTTAAAGCCGATTGTTACATCTGTCTGGCTTTGTCTCTTTGAAGTGCAAGAGAACAGGAGTTGTAGAAAGGGCTTCCTTACTCTACACCCTTTCCAGGGAAGCAGGGCTGTTCTCCAGTTTCTGTTTCTGGCAGTTTTTCTTGCTGATCAGCTCTTCTTTGTTTTGGCACAGTATTAAAAAGACAACTCATACTGAGTGAAGAACTTCCATGAAAATAATCTGCTGAATAGAATGGCACACTAACATCTCAGTATAAGTTAAAGAAATATGAAAGCCTTTCTACTCTAGTAGTGCTTTGAGTAATTCTTATAACTAAAATTTACCACTTTATGTTACAGGAATATTAAAGCTAGCCACATTCTGATTTCAGGGGATGGGCTGGTTTCTCTCTCTGGCTTAAACAACCTCTGCAGTTTAGTTAACAATGGACAAAAGTCAAAGGTGGTATATGATTTCCCCCAGTTTAGTACATCCGTGCTTCCTTGGCTGAGTCCTGAACTACTGAGACAGGTTAGTATAAATTACACTTCATTTTTCCTATTCAAAGTTACTGGAAGTACTCAACTTCTAACTTAAGTCTGCTTGTAGAAGTACAGTGGAAGCTGTTGAACTGCAACTTTTAAAAAGACACAGATGTACTGAATTTGTAATTCTAAAGAGAACCGGTTTTAAAGCTGTTGGTAAGATGGTGCTGTACTAAGTCTCTTTACCTGACATTCCTGGAAACTACTACAGATCCTAAAACTTGTCTTCAGTACAACCATCAGATTTCTGAATAAAGCCTGAGGTTTCACAATTTAATTGCCT
This sequence comes from Burhinus oedicnemus, assembly GCA_008921705.1. Classification (NCBI taxonomy): domain Eukaryota; kingdom Metazoa; phylum Chordata; class Aves; order Charadriiformes; family Burhinidae; genus Burhinus; species Burhinus oedicnemus. The sequence goes on from VFFE01006529.1 coordinate 655,683, forward strand.
CAATCCTGTGTAGATTACAGGGTATTGGAGTCTTGTCCTGCAAGAGACACTTGCATTTTTGTCAGCACTGCTCAATGGCATCCATGATCCAGTAGAGTTTTCTTTCTCTCACAGGATTTGTCTGGGTATAACATGAAATCTGACATTTACAGTGTGGGAATTACAGCGTGTGAATTAGCCAATGGATCTGTTCCATTTCAAGATATGCCTCGCACTCAGGTATGATGATAAGCTCTATTTCTACTTCAAAAGACTAAGCCTTTTTTTGTTTTGTTTTACTCAGAGAAACCAATGCTATTACTCCTGAAATGGTGGCTGCTCTTTGTTATTTCAGATGTGCATGCTTCTTTCCAGATCAAATAATCTTTCAGTTCCTGGAGTTTCACAGCCTGAATAGGTCTCGATAGCTGTTGAACTCTTATACTGCTGTTCCTTTCTACCAGATGCTGCTACAAAAGCTGAAAGGTCCCACGTATTGTCCTTGGGATATGAATACCTTCCCCCGTGGGGAATCCAGGATGAAAAATTCCCGATCAGGTGTTGATTCTGGAATTGGTGAGAGCATAACACGCACAATGACCAGTGAAAGACTACAAATTCCCTTTTCCAGAACGTTTTCACCTGCTTTCCACAACTTGGTAGAACTTTGCTTGCAACAAGACCCTGAGAAAAGGTAACCTTCTGGTGAAAAATAATTTTCTGTCACTTCAGTCTAAGACCAAGTATAGCCCACAATCTAGGATACAGTAATTAGTGGAATACTATTAAAGTCAGAATTTCAGACCAGAAGTACTATGCAAAACACGTAATTTAAGAATTATCTTGTCTGATAAAGGAATGGTCATTTGACTCCCTGGGCCTGAATTTCTTGTACTAGCAATGTACTTTGTAACATGGAAAATTAATTTTTAAACATGCATATTGTCCAAGAAAAAGCAAAAATCTGTATATGTTTTCAGTAATATGTCTCTTCTGAATGAGGCATTAAATCCCTTCTTAAACAGAAAAGTGAAAAAGCCTTTAAAAATAAACAGGTATCTTTAGTAGTGCCTTCACTCCAAATTGAATGTAGGAATTCTGTGCTGCTTTTCCCATGCTTCACATTTTTCCTGTCGATGAAAACCCACAGGGCTTAAATTGATTTGTCAGTCTAGCCCATTTTCCAAAAGCAGTATTTTACTTTCCAAAACATAATTATATTGTTCATTTTATGATCCAGGCCATCAGCAAGGAGTTTGCTTTCGCATACATTCTTCAAACAGGTGAGTTTACTGCATTTTGTTAAATGACACAGCTATAGCCTAAGTAAGCCACAAAATATTATTTTGTAATCCAACTCTAATTTTAGCTGGAGCCAAAAAAATATCATGTAACAGCTTATCTACTTCAGACTTTTTTGTTTATGTTTTTTAACAAAATTGTATTGATAGAGTATGAGAAGCATAAGAGTAATCCATTTCCCCTTTGCTAAAGTTGGTTTAACTTAAGACAGCCTAACTAAGAAGAACAATGATTAATATTCTTAATTTAAAGTAGAACTGCATAGCTAATGTAATTAGTTTTGAAAGACTAATTCAACTTACTTCAGAGTGAGAAAAGCTAAACCGCTCATCCTGTTGTCTTCAATATTGTAACATTTGAGAACATGGCTCTGATTTCACCTGCTTTTAATGAAGTCAGATGCAAGGTTATATGGACTTTATGTGCAGCCCTATTTTGTTTAACTTTTCTTCTTTCTAGATAAAAGAACAAACACAGAATTCACTACTGTCTCTATTACCACCTCGTATTCAAAATAACAGATCAGAGTTCTTGTCAGTGCCCTCAACAGCAGTTGGGACTGAGCTTGGACGTATTACTGCAAATCAAGCTGATACAGACTGGGAATTCTAAATAAATACCAAACAATCATACCTCTCCTGTGCTTCAAAGAAGGAAAATGTGATTTGTGTTTGCTGCTTTAGTTTGTATGGTACAAATACAATTGGACAGGTATACTTGAAAATGCCATTGAAGTGGCCGTATTTCATTAACTACTTCCTCTGTTGGCTTCATGAAGTGCACCGTGCCTCACTTTCTGATTGTAAGGAAAACTGTATATAGAGAATGGCTGAATTTTTATCTCCCTCTTTAAAAATATTTCTTAACAAGAGGGTTCCTGCTGTAATCTTACTCTATACTGTATTTTCAGCTCATGTTGCTGCAGTCCACGTGCCTTTCTGAATTCAGGCTTGGGTTTTGTCTGTGACCTTACTTAAACAATCTATTTGTCTTTTCATTATCATCCAAATGATTTTAGTAAGGAGGAATCCTCCACTTCCAAGTCTAAATTTTAAACTGCACAAATAAGTTGCTTATGCAAATAAATGTTTCTCTTTTCACACATCTCAAAACACATTTTTCTCACTTGATGTGCCGTCATACTTGCCAAAAGTTAGCTATGCATCATCTTTCATGCAGTTTTAATACTGCATATTTCCCAAAGAATTTAAGCCGTTTGAAAATATGACTTGTGGTCTTGCATTTGTCTATGTTCTTATTACAGAGTTGTGCTTTTGCATCTCCATTTATTGTTGTGTCATTTTAGCAATTAATCTAAGGACCTCTTACTGTGCAAAGTAAGTCTCAATTTATAACAGGTACGGGTTAATTTTGAAGAATCATATTAAATAATCTAAAGTTACTGTACATGGTTTTTATTTATATTGTATTCCTGTTCACCACTAGGGCTTACCAGAACCCAATACTGTTTTCTTTAAAGAACAGGCACTATGCATTAAGCTTTACTGGCACTGCTGCTGGCAAACAAGCCTCTTCTGCAAGCCACAGTTAAATTCACTAGGATTCTAAAGGGTTTATTAGGTTCTTGTTATGACTGAATCTATCCATGGGAATTTATCTGTTGTAAGTCAGATGGAAAACTGCCTTTCTTCTCCCTACGATTCTCATACTGTACCAGGCAACTCAAGCTGAACAAAAGCTGTTTCTTTTTAAAAAGCTGCATATTCTTACTGTGTTTTAGCAAAAGTCGTGTCCTAAAGCCACTAGTACTTGACTGTAAGAGTGTATAATTAGATATCAAATGGATTTATTTTAGATTTTCAACATAAAACAACATTCTGCACTAGTCTTCCATAGCTGACTTGGTCTGCAACCAACCTTGAGAATACCACTGCTTTGCCAGCACCTGCATGACAAAGCCTTGAAATCCAAATGACCAAAACACAAGCCTGAGACAGACATAACATTCTAAACAACCACATTAAAGTATTAACAAAAAAGTTGATTCTACTTGTTATGCTGTGAAGAGAGCTCTATATTTCAAAACCTAATACATGAAATTTAAGATTAAAAATCTTTCAATAAGCTTGCCCTATCTGTCTCTGTTTATTTCTGTAATTCTCGTACTTCTATTTCCACCATAGTCCAGTCATACTAACAGCTTCTTGTTACTGCAGGAAAGAAGTTTTGTATTTATGTCAGTCATTAGGTAAGAAAGTAGTTGTCTAAACTAGAAAATTGATCATAAAAATACTAATAACTTAATTATGCACTCTTAGGGAAGATACTATTTTCACATGAACTGCAAGTTCTGAATTCCTATCCACTACACATTTTCACTGTTTTCAAATCAAGTACATTACCTAGCATCTACAAGTAACTTTTGACTAACAGTACATGTAAAAACCAAGTCAAATAATGTTTATTCAAATGTACAACTTCATCTGTGTTCTCACTTAAGTCTTTAAAAAAAAAAAAACCTGCAGAAAATTTTAGGCAGTTTAACTGCTAGTATTTGCAAGCTGCTCTTGAAACGACAGTGCCTTGCACTCACTCTGTAAAAATGAACTTGGATGCTAATAACAAAGCCAATATAAATTGATTTAAACAACCATGTATTCCAGTGGAGTTGCTTTGCTGCTGTCTCCTTCTGGGGAAGAAGATTAAATTTATTTACTTCTAAATACTGGTCCAGCTTCTGTACTGACGTAACTTTTAGGAAAATGAAATACATTTTTGTAAGTTTAAAAGCTCACAAGTCTTCACTGTTAGAACTATTGCTTTTTAATAACTACAGTATTTTCAAACAAAAGCAATTAAGAGGCACTGTGATGTCTAGTAATTTGTAAAATAACCAGAAATATCTGAAACTAGTCCCTGGATTACATTTGCTGAAAGGTTTGCTTAAGTTTTACTCATTAACTGTGATACTTTCTATTAAGGAATAATGCACCGTTAACAGTTAACACACACACACACACAAAAAAAGTATAATCATCATATTGTTAAGGAGCTTTCAACTGCCTGTCACTGAAAAGAAGTTCTTGGAAACATCTGCGTTCCACTGAAAAGCTGAAGTTCTTGAATACAGTTAGTGTTTTCAAAATCTGAGATTCATGATCTGTATTGTTAAGATTTAAGCTGCAGAGACTTTCTATTCCAAGCTGACATAGTTCTAAGCACAATAATTTTTTTTTTTTTTACAGTACTTGTTTATTCGATTTTACTCACACCAATGATGTGTGTTATCAGGGTATGACCTAGAACTGAACATGGACTTGAAATTTTCAAGGATCTTGCATTTAGGCCCAATGTCAGATATTTTCAAAGGGGCTTATAAAACTTTTATACATTTGCAAAATCTCATGGCCACTAAAACAGAAATTTATAGCTTGGTTACTTTTGCAATACTTGTGGAAACAACACAAGGGGATTTTTTTTTTTTTTTTTTTTTTGCTGCCACCTTTCTTTGTGCTAGCATTTAACACTACATAAGATAATGAAATATCTGTAACAATAGAAAACTTAGGTTAACTAACATTATCCTGAATTCGTGCTCAATGCTGTTGCGTTTCTTACTGTCTTGGGCTGATACCACAGCAGTTTGTGAATAACTGAATGGATCAACATAGGAAAAAGTGTTACTTACTCAGAATCAACTTGATCTGTTATATGAACTACTCACTTCAAAGAGTCTCAATGCAATAAATATCCATTGAAGAGACAACAATTTCTTCCACTTGATGCTATTAAGGAACGAAAGTAAATGTTAGAAAAAATATTACTGAGTTTTACCTTACTCCTCTCTTTTCCCCACCTCCTCCTTCTCAAGTGCTATGAAAGCAGGTTTTAGCCTAGAGAATGGGTGAAATCATGGGAAAGCATTTGAAAACCATTGTTCTGAGTGCCTCTGACACGAAGCAAGCTATATAAGTAGGTGACTTACGTATCCTGTCTTTAATGCTAGTAAGTAGCTTTGCTAAAGTATATTAGGTTGTCTAATAAACTTCTAAAACAACTAAGCTAGTTGTAATGACCTGTCCTGATGATGGTCATCCCCATCCTGCGTAAGTGAGGAAAAACTACTAAAATTCAGAAATACTATATAACACATCCAGTGGGACAGACCTCAAAAGACTATGAGTAAGACCCATACTATGAAATAGTTATTTGATGTAACAGACCAGTAAAGACTTAAGGATTTAAAAAAGAAAGCACTGAAAAATTGAGGTGGTCTACTAATAACCAGCTAGCAAACTAACATTTGGTATTAACATAATTAAACCTATCCAGAAACTTCAGATAGGATGAAGGAAAGAATATTACGTTTAAACAGGTTCCTGTTGAAACCTCCATCATTCCCAAATGAAAACAACCGATTATACTCCACAAATTAGTTACATAAATGTATGTTACTTACCCTAAAGTCCCATGAAGTTCCTGAAAAATGCCCAAAAAGCCCATAAGAAATTAGCTGCAATTGAGTAGTGGTTTTATTTTTAGGTATGATTACAAAATACACCATTACTACTGGATTTACCCACAAATCCAGATTCACGGCATCTGTATTTGTGCTATCATGAAATCCACCTGCAATACAGAAGACCACTAATACAGGCTGAAATCTTGCCTAACAGTCTTAAGAGCTTTCAGAGTTTAGGTTATAGCAAAACAAATTGACACACTAGTAAAAGTCATAAGTAAAGGAATATTACATCAAAAAATCCAGAGAAAGATTTCTGAGAACCTTGAGTGGCTGCTTCTGCTCACTGTATCTATAATACTGTAGTTAATATTGATTAACCATCCACTTGAAAATATTTCCATTATTTTATATATTACAGATTTTTTCCTTTCCCACACTTTTACATTTCTGAAATGTAAGAGATTCTTGTTATTCTGCTTGCAGAAACATGTTTTCCATCAAGTTCATTTTTCCTGGCAATGCTGTAGTCTCTCTGCCTAATCTGCTGGCCTATCACATCAATAGTTACAATCAAGAGTGCAGTGTGCAACACCTTATTTTGTAAATGACCAAAGCCAAAAAAGCTATGCAACACCTGTTACCAATCCAAAGGTCCACTGCAATGTGAAAACACATTTAACATTGGTTAACTAATTACTTAAAGTAAAAGATGCAATAAAGATATTGCAAGAGCATTATTAGCATCATTATTATTACTACTATACTTCATTATTTTTTCTTTTCATCACAACCTGGGAACATGATCTTCCCAAGTGAGAGTCCAATTAAGATTTTCCTTGCCCTCTCATTTTCTTCGGCAGGGCATTCTGGATTCATAAATCATTTTGGGGTGTCACAATTTCCAGTAATAAATCTTGGAGTATTTCACAGAATTCACCCTTTTCTTATGATTGATTTCCATTTGCTCCCCTTGAATGTTTTGATTCAAGCAGTTAGTATTTCCAGTAACTATAATAATAGAGGAATCCAGTGATGCAACATAAGAATTTACAGACTCTACTCAGGAGGTCTCTAGCTGACCTACAAATATGGGGAACCACTATAGTGTCTTGCAGAATACCATGGCTGACTCATGTTCTCCTGGAGCTTCTCCTAAATCATGTAAAGTAGTCTCTGTTGCTTTTGAAAGATTCTGATATACGTCCATGTTTGTATCTTCTTTGCTTGCATAATTCTGAAGGTATGTTAAACTAATTTGACCCTTGAAAAATTTTTAAAGGGTGGCAGCCAACATCAAAAAGATTGCATTTTTTTCCGAATTTTATCAATAAAAAATATTCAGACTCCACATTCAGTGACAAAAGATGTATGCCCAAACATATTTGCTCTAAAATACTTTATCTAGAACCTATTGCTCTCTAGCTGTCTCCTTCTTGATATATCTCATATCTTGCTAATCATGTTTATCCTATTAGTAGTAATAAAATGTAATGTACTAACACACAATAAGGATAGGAAATACATTATTAACAGATTTTACAGGATTCCTGTTAAGCCATTAGAGTATATGTAATGGCTACACACTCACAAGAAGAGGAATAAGTTAGCACATTTTGTTCAAGGATCTCAGTCACCACTGCCCATGACTTTAGCAACTCTTTTATCCACAACTTAAATCAACCTACCTCTGGAATGTGAAGGGAAGATGAACAATTCTAACATGATCGTTTAGAGCAGAAAGCAAACAGTGTCACATGGGATGAGAATTATACGGAAAATCTACAGGAGCATCAAGTAAACAACTTGTCCTGAAGAAGACACTTCAAAAGTGTGACCTATGATGTTTACAGTGAGAAGGGGGGGAAAAAGGCTAATTGCACCAGCTACGGGGAAGCAATATTTGAATCAAGAAAACATTGCAAACTATGGTTAGCAGCAGCACCTAAGCAGCAGTAACAGCAAATGAAATAAAAAAAATGAAAGCACTCACAATTCAAAAGACATGGTGTAGTCCAAAAACCTTAGGCATGTTTTCAAACAAGTTCATCTTTACTAGTGGAATTTCCTGATACACATAATAAGCATACTGTAAGCAGAAAGCAAGGAACAGAGGGAATTGCTGGCAGGATGCATAGGTCTCTGTTTTGTCAAAATTTACATGACATACTGGTCAAGAGTATCAATGCTGAGTTTATCTACTACAGTTTATTTAAAAAGTTTGTTTATTCTACATTCTGGTATCAATTATCTTTCTAGTTCTCATACGTTTGATGTGATCAATTAGAAGAAAAATACTCTTACAGGCAGATTTCCTTTTGCCCATGTGAAATCTGGAAAACCACTTGTAGATGAGTTTTCTTTAAATGCTTTCATCGTTTGCGGTAGCTGTTGTTCTGCAGTAGCTGATGGAGCCACCCCAGACTTGAATGATTTATTTGTCTTGCTGTCATGCTTTTTCATGCTCTTTCTGCTTCAAGTTTTCCTTATTATGGGAGAACACAGATGATTTTGAATCCTTGGACGCCACAGCATATAATGTTGAAAGAGCTGGTTCAGCTTCATGTTTTTCCTTTACAATGGACGCGCGGGAGGGAAAAGGCGGCGAAGAGCGGGGTCGGGGGG
>VFFE01006529.1:664031-709431 GCA_008921705.1 Burhinus oedicnemus
GGTGGGACGGGGGCAACACCGCCGCCTCCTTCAGGCCGAGTCTGACATGGCGGCCTCGCCACCGCCCCCCAACGGCCCTTACGCACCCCGCGCGCGGGGCGCCTCCTGCTGGCGCGGCGCCACGAGCCGGCGAGCAACGGCTCCGGGCTGAGGTGGAGGGTGGGGGGCACGTCATGGTCAAGCTTGATCGGTTAATAAATGGACCGAGGCGGGCACACACAGCTTGTCCCCGACAGGGGTTATCAGGGAAAAAACATCCCCAAAAGCACCTGTCCGAGAAGCGGCAGCCGCCAGGTTTCATGCGGCAGGGCAAGGGGCCTCGCCCCGCTGGGAGCTCTCCTCCCTGCCCTCCGTGGAGAGAGCGAGCAGCCCCGGCGGCACAGAACGTTCATAACATCCAGGGAAAAAACGAGATTTCCTCTAAGTGTCTGTGCACTTACAGACCAATTTAAAGCATAGCGGCACTGAGGAATACCTTCCACAGCACTATGAGGAAAAAGGAAGAGAAAGGTAAGGCTTAGGAATAAATACATACCTCATGATTTACTCTATTCTCCCAAAGCCTTCAGTCATTTAAGTTAATTCTGCTGCAAATATGGAAGCGAATTCTGACCTAACTGTAACCCTCCTGAAGTTTACCTCAGCAACACCAAAAAAAACTTTAAAAGGCACTTTGCAAATTAATGCCACCTGGCTTCACATTGAGAAAGCAGAGTTGCAAGTAACTTTTAAAAGAAAAAACAACTGGAATTTAACCAGATTTTAAATGACTGCCTTTTAAGAAGCAAAATAAGAACAATTTAGCTTAGAAGAGGCTCTTGAGGCCTGTTGGGTCCAGCCCCCCCTCAGGCTGTGCAGGGCTCAAGTCCAGAGCAGCTCCAGAGATGGAGCTCCCACAGACAAACCCTACAAGGCCACCCCCCTGCCGATCCCAAATCTTCACTGTCAAAACTCTGGTGGCAGCTAATGGTAATTTTCCTGATGCACCATAGGACCATTTGCACTCATCCTTTTACTGTGCAGCTTGAGAAGAATCTGACTCTTGTCTTCTTTGTAATCGCCCATTTGGTGGTTAAAGACAGCAGATTCCCCTCTTAATATTCTTCATTTTAGACTAAACAAACCCTATTATCTGATGAAATACACTTTACTTGCTAGTTTTCATGAGTTTACAGTACCATTTCTGATGGCGTGAAAGACCAGTACAGCAGCAGGAATCTGAAGGAGAGAAAGCAAAGCCATTATTTACAATGCTACCACAAATCAAGAAAAAAAAAGTGTTTCCATAATCACTTGTTCAGAGCTTGTATATTACACATAACATTAGCATTAGGGAAAAAATTAGACTTATTTTAAACAGACTGATAATTTGGAAACAGGACAAAGTAGTACAATCATTTCTAACTAGTTTAGAGCAGTTTAATTGTTTCATACATGTAAAAACAAGAAATTGGCACTAACATCTTTGTAATTTTTTCATTAACACAAAAATACTGCATAAAAAACAATGGTATGGAAATGCACAAAGGCATTTCAGTTAAGGCTTCTACAGATGTTGCACGTTCTGTAATTAAACATCTATTTTGTAAACTCGTTCTAAAACTTTCCAAGTAACTAAACGAAAAAGTCAGTTAAACTCGTATTCCATTGTGAGGCTTAATGGAATAAAAAGTACTTTGTAAAATAGATAATTAGCCATCAAATTAAGTGTGATTTTAAATGGCAACCTCAAACCTCATTAGTTTAAATATGCATATACTCAGACCCTCCCAAAAAGACACACTGGAAAGGCAAGCCTGGTTTGAAATACTGATCCCATTAAGTTCATTAACTTAATCCCTGTTCAACCATCTAAACCAACTACAGTATTTCACAATGAGAACGAATCTGGCTCTTGGCTAGCATCGCTTTGTCTAAGGGATACTTGGAAGGCCAATTCCTAGCAATAATGTCAGAAATCAAGCAAAGATGTTATTCAAGCTTTTCTTGTACTGATTTGATGTGTTAGCACAGTTTTGCCTGGGCTCTCTACTTTATGGGCAAAATCATACTTCTTACCATGCCAAGATGACAGAAATGTCAAGCTGCAAGGAGAGGCCACTATTAATCTCATCTTCAGGAGTGCAACAATTCTGTAAACCAAATACACCACATCTGGAGAAAGCGTGGTGGCAACCTACATGGGAACACTTACGTAGTGCATATTCCCGCATCTCCTACAGCCAAATCATGACAAGAACCTCCAGTGTAATGCTGAAGGGGAGCAGCACCCTGAATCTCTCAATTTTAATGTACAACATAGTGCCAGCCATAATTTAGCTCTACAGTTTTTGCAAAATTACATACACAAGAGCCATAACAATTTACAAAAAAGGTTAACAGCTCCTTCCCACAACAAAGTGAATACCCCAGAATGCAGCCAACAGCTGTGGAACACCTTTTAATTCTGGCAGAACTCTTTCTTTTTTCCTTTCAAGATTACTGTAGCATTTAAAAAAATTATCATGAACAGTGAATTTTTGAATTACTTAAATTTGCTGGATGGGCATAACAAAACTCAACTCCTCATCAGGGCAGCAGCAGCCCTAGTTATTCATGGTATTCATGTTTCCATCCTTGTTTTAAAGCAACTTGGGTAACAGCACAGAAAGCTACTGGCTCTTTAACATCCCTGTTCGTCTTTTATCTGGCCACTCTTAACTTCACTTCTAGAACGTACAGTAATTCTCCAGGGAACTTTGACAACTGCATACCCTTTAGAACCACACTTAAACACACACATTATATAAAACAATGCAAAATCAATACATATTAAATAATATATACAAATAGGTTTGGGGCTTAGGTGATGCTTTCTTGAGAGATGGATTTCATCTTTATATGTCTACTAAGGAGATTGTTTCATCCTGCAATACATCTGTATTTATTGGCATCTGCAATGCTTTCATTTTGCCACTTCAATATAAAAGAAAAAGATGGCTGTCATCATCAAAACCCACCAACTGCCACTATTACTACTACATCACAACATGGAGGGTGGGTTGCTGCAGAGTTTTTGTTTTGCTTTAGTAAGCATTTTCTTGCAATTTTAGGAAGAAGCTTCCCATTCCATCCTACCACAAAACAACAAACATCCTTTTGGGGGAAATCAATCTCCATCAACATAGGTAGAAGTAGGAACATTTTTAACATCTGTGAAATACAAGTTTCTTTAAAAAGAGCAGGGAATAACACTCTCTTGCCATACAAGATAAGGAGAAATTGCAAAACTACTCCTGTGAATGGCTTTGTAATAGTTATGCATCCTGACTGTCAAGAAATTACAGGACGGACGTACATACTGTTGGCAACCCAAAACCACCCTACTTGATTAAAAGATGTATTTAGGTATTCATTAGCTGACCAAATTGTTGCAACATTAAAACTTCTGTTTCTTGTATCTACGTCAACTTGAAAGAACTTGTTATCATCAAGATCTTTGTCAAGAGAATTACATGAAGATGAAGAAAAATAGTGTGTCCTCTTTTAAGGAATTATTAAGGAATTATTAAACAAAATCCCTGACAATCCAATCCCTTATTCTAGCAAATACTTTATATGACTACTAAACCCGGATTATTTTATGCTTACTAACTTTGCGGGTTTTGTGTTTCCTAACTCTGTTTTGTTATAATCTTCTTTAGACTACTTTCTTCATAAGATTTGTTTTATTTTCTAGAAAATATTTAGCCAAATCAGGTAAGCCAACTGCTATCAGCATTGGTAACAAAAGCAGGTTGTTGAGGACTGTACAGCAGTCATAAAAGCAGTGAATACCTGATCTTTTGCATCCATTCTTTGGCTATATAGGTAGTAATATTTACAAAAGGACCTTGACTTTACGCACTAGAGATAATCTACTTTGTAAAATAAAAAGCAAAAGTATAAAAGTTTTCAATAACATTTGGAAATTGTAGCATACATAAAAAGATCAAAATCAAATATATACAATATAAAAATATGGTTTTTTCTTTATGAAAGTTATAATACATGGCTATAATACACAACATGTTGAGCCATTAGTCACAGCTACAATATTTGCAGATGCTTGTTCCACACTAGGGCTGGACTCTGGGTATGATATCTCCCTGGGGAAATTCCTCTATTTCAGCATGAAACATCAGTTCTAAAGGAGAAAGAAAAGAATTATTTTTTCTTTTAAAACCTTCACCTAAATAAGATTTCATTATTCCTGAAAAGTGCTCTAGCATTCACCGAAGCATCCTGCTTTTCTTCCCAATCATAATACCAACAACTCAGCAACTGCAAGGGCCACGACTGTCTTTAGAAAACTATTGTTGCCCCCCAAAATTAACAGAATTAGCAATGGTGTTAGCAGCTGATCACAGGCAGTATTATCCTACATTCAACCTGGACATTGAAACAGAACTATCAAGTAGATTGAGGGACTGTTAAAGTTTTGAGAGTGTCAGACTCCAGAAGGAAGATTTCTGTTTAGAAACTTGTTCATTTATGGATATCTCTGCTCTATGTATCACAGCGTAAGTTAGCAACATTAGGACCTGGGATAGAAAGAATCATGAATGATACTGCTCACAGCTAGCTGTCACCATGGCAGCTCAGGCACAGGAGACACCCTAAGGTCAGCAGTGAAGAACTCCTTGTGGAAAAATTCAGCTAGGCATGCTAAGCAGTTGATGAGGTAGCCCTTGTGGAGCTCTGTGCTGTTGAGAGTAGAGTTTTCTCATATCTGGGTTCCCTGATGTATCTATACTGCACCCTCAGCATAGGCGTACTTTCTGTCTTGCATGCTAACAGCACATTCAGCATATCGACCAGACTGTGTTTGCCCACAACTTAGGAATGTGGTAAAGTTACACAATCTGTACATGCAACAATGCGGTTTATCCACTCAAGTTTGAGATTCACATGTTTTTGCTACCCCATCCTTAGTAGACTAAACTTTCTCTACTACTTGGGCTAAGTCCTAAGAGAATTCCTGTCTTGAAATTTCTAAAGCAGGTTTTCTAATCTTAGTAGCCAACTGTAAATATCAAAAAAGTTCATCAAAACCAAAGTTAAATCCTGCAACTGGCTTCCTTGAATAAGTCTTTATTAATTAAAAAATGGGTTTTAAATACAATTTAAACATCTTTTATAAATTTTACTGTTGAAGATTGTAAAGGCTGCCACCTAGATATTTTTTTTAACTCATTAAGTGAGTTATTAAAAATAAGCAAAGTAACTGGGGCCAGCTGAAATACAGAAATCTGTACATTAAAATTCTAACGTAATTTGAAGAAGCATGTTGAATCTTCTTCAGCCTCCAAAACACAAATCTGTGCTTCCACTCATGACACTCTTTGGATACCTGTGGACTTCTAAGTTGAAACTTATGATTTTTATGTACAGCACAGCTTCAAGTCACAGGCTGCATGTGTTTGATAGGAAAGCTGAGTTATGATACACCTTTTGGATCCCAGTTGGAACAACATAAGGAAGAAGGCCTAGTCTCTAGCAAAGCTTCTTCTAAGAAGAGGGGATGATTTACTTGCCCCCTCCTCCAGCCTAGATAATGAGGACAAGCAGTCCTCATTTGAAGTCCTGTTCTGCAAATACAAATCTGACTTTTCAAGGCTCAGGAGTTCCCAAAACTATTCCAGTGTTCTATTGAAAATAATACTGAACTCGAAATGCATTCAGCATTTGCAAAAGGAACATTAATAACGTTAGAGAATTTTCTAAAACACAAGGAGAATAAATACATTTCAAATACTCAAAATACTGTTAAAGTAAAAACTATTTTCCCTTCAATGAAGAAGAGACACATGCTCTCTCATGTTTCAAAATTCACGTTGCTTCAGCCAGGACAAACAAGGCTTTTTTTTCCTTTTTAAATTACTGTTTTTTCTTTATAAAACCAAACACAAACACCAGCATCCTAAGAAGCACTTCCTTTGGAAAGTTGCTAGGAGATGCTTGTTTTTGCTCAGACACAAAATTTCTCAGGACTAGTCTTGAACACCAAACACAGAGCACAGCATGAAGAAACATTTTTCCTATTAATGTTTCCTACCTTCACTGTGGTCTAGCTCTGGTCGGTAAGACAAGAAGATCCAACTCGCCCCAACTAGAATAGACACTACCAGATTCACTACAATCCACGGCTGAACAATTTCTTCCTCTGTACCTGCCGTCCTGGGAAAAGCATAAGAACCAGTCAGTCAGGGGTTCACTGGTACATACAGGTTACAGTAATACTTTCAACAGAGTATCATAAAAACAAGCGTGCTAAGCAAGATGTGAAAACAGAACTATTTGTACCATCCTCACGGTCTTGCATTGCAAAGGCCTGGTAAAGAGAGCAACTACTGAAGACAGCAACTTGGCTAAGAAACCCCATTATCTCATAGAGAATGTCCACTTGTAGATTTCATCAGCAAATTCCTTATCTGGCCAAGAGACAGAAAATAAAAATCAAAATACATGGTCAAATTTTACTGTGGTGAAATACACCACACAATGTCATCAGTCAATCCTATTTTTAAGCACTTCCTCATGAGGCAGCAAGGCAAGTGAACAGCAAGTCAGTAAAGTCTCTCTGGAAGCCAGTGCAAGGACTTGTGTACAGATGCTGTGGGGTGGATGACATAAGGCTTTAAAAAGGTTATGATTTCAGTCAGCTGACACTTTTCATACTGTCATAACAGCAGCAGTTGTGGTTTTGTTACTAGAATCTAGGCTTTTTAATAAACAACTCAACAAACATTTATAGAGGTGTCCCCCCCCCAAAAAAAAAGAAAAAGAAAAAAAAAAAAAACACTAACTGCCCAAACCAGCAAATTTTAATGTAAATGCTATTGTTGTACTTCTCCTGGTCTATTTTAAAATCTTGTGCAACTAGAGTTTAAGTCCATTAAATATCTAATTCAGAAAGCAACGGTTTTGGATGGGACCTCCAAGCATGAAACAATGCTTCATACTTAATGCCAGCTGTGTCTGCTAAGCCCTTGCATCCTGTGGCAGACATACCACTTACTTTGTAATTCCACAACATTCCTTTCTTCAACAGATTAGACCACCCCCTTCAAAAACAGTGCTGAATCTCTACAGAAGAGATTCTGTCCTGCCCTTGAACACAGATGTGTTACCTCAGTAGGCTCCCATTTCTCCAGCAAAACAGATTAAGGTTCCTGCCAGATGACATTTTCAGCATCATCCCAACAGGCTCTTGTTTGAGGTATAATGGATTTGCGACCAACATGACTGAACCCATCCTTGAGTTCTCATTTTTCAGTGAAATTATCAAAGATTCAAGGCAAGCTCAGACAAAGGCAGGTTTAGTAATGAAATCCTTCATTAATACTTTCTTATGTATGCTGTATAACCTTTTCAATCCACCAGTTTGACTAAGGTTCCTATGTGGGCTATGTTGTAATTTACAGAAGTGATTTCTTTAGTTTCCTACCAGATGCTGCCATTTTCTGAAGGTGGCGTGTAGAGATTAATTCTGTCACATGTCATCTGCTGGCTTAAGGACAAAATAAGAGCAGCAAAGTACACTGGAAGAAATGGAATTAGTCTTGTCAGATACAAAGCCCAAAAATGCTGTCTCATCATGACATGATAATTATCACTACTTTTTCATTCCTTTCACTCCACTGCCTCCAATGAGAACATCCTTTAATTCATTCCGTCTTCCTCAACATTCCCCTGACCCATGAAAATCTGGTTTCTGCACTTTTGCAACTGATCAGCTACATCAAAGATGGCATCTTGTGATTCTGGTTTTTGCTAGGTCTGTGTTCTGTATTCGGAATTGAGAAAAGAACTATCTCACTAACAGCCCCGCTAATGCTATTATTGCAAATGCTTTGAAAAATATGTAGCAAAGTGTTCATAGCCTTTGAATGCTATTTTCAACTACTTAGCAAGTCACTTACTCTAAAGCAGAAAATAACCACCGAGGAAGATTTCACTGAAAACAGTATGTAGGCTTTCTCCATTTACTGTCTTTTCTGGACAACTTCCTATCCACTTCAGAATACTTACAGAAAGAGGATATTGCTGCTGGGTCTAGGGTAAGAAAGCTCCTCAGTGCAACCGATGCTTTCGCCAAATCAATCCTGATTACAAAACCAAGAGTCATTAACACAGCCGAATAAGATAATATTGTTCCTCTAACAGTATTCTATTGTTCTTTTACTTTTTGCAAGATACCGTTTTCTGCCTGTGTTACAGTGCCTTAATACACAACTATATTCCACACACAAGCAATGATCCTCATTATGCCAAATCCCAGAAAGACTGAAACTAAAGAGGATGTTCCATGAGGTTTGGAGCTTTCACAATGCAGTCCCTTCTGGAACGGGGAGAATGTGGACAGATCTGTCCTCTCTCTAATCCTTACCATTCATTTCAGTGTCCACACCACCAACCGAGATATGGTTGGTGGTATGGTAATATAACTGCTCACATAGCTTACACTAGTACAGGAGCAATTATGGCCTCCTCCCTGCCACCACTCAATTAAAAAAATAAAAAAAAATAAAAAAAAAATCACAACTTCTTCCATAGAACAGACTTCTCCCCTGGCTTACCATGCTGCCATGGAAACTACCTCTTATCAAAAGAAACATCTATGAATCTACTCTGTTTATGGTCTTTTTTGCTCCTCTTTCTGCTCATTCCCACTCTTAAGCTGTAATACAGAAACCCCAGGAAAACTGTTTACACAGCCATGTTGCAAACCTCGCTGGGGAACGGCTTCACATGAAAAGTAACCCTGACAGAAACATCAGCTGTTCTCCACCACCCCTCTCCCCTGCAAAAAAACAGGTCAGCTCTCACATCCGATCCACCTTATGGTCACACAAACAGCACACTGAAGCAAGGCTGCAGGTAATGGACAGAAATAGGAAAGGTCTGAATGCACAAGTACACCCTTTATCTGTATAGCCAGCCATGTGTAAAATCAGTCTCTTAAGTATATCACATGAAATCATCAACAGCAGATCAAAATGTGCCAGAGGAAGGAGAAAGGAACATATTGCACACAAATTATGTCCACCTTTCAAATACAAACATATTTTACCTGTCAAAGGCTGAGACTGTACTGATAGACAGCAACAAATAGAACAAACTTTGAGCTGGATATGCTAGCGTTTTATACTGTTGGAGCAGGTTAGAAACTGTGGAAAGTTGATTTCCTGCCAAAATGTAGATAACAATGATGTTCCATACAGCATACCCAGCAAGGAAGCCATGGGTGAAGAGTCCAATCACCCTGAATGGAGAAAAGAACATCAGACAAGTTTAACACCTTGAATTAGCGAAGAATTACAGAGAGAAAAGGCATGTGAATCCATCTGTTCAACCCTGCTGCCACGACAGGATCCCAGCCTTTCACAGATTGTTTCTGAATGCTTTTTCTGTTCTAGTTCTAAAAATTCTAAGCAACAGGACTTCTGCTTCCTCTCTTGACAGATTGCACCAGTACCTGAGCACTCAAGAAAGAAAACCAAGATTTTTTGCCTGATCCTATCACTACTTCATTACTGCTACCAGAATCAAATACTTTCATTTGCCACACTCTCCCATTTTGCCCATAGCTTCCCAAGACCACTGCCCCTTACACAACACTCTTGAACTTGTTCTCAAGTCAGTCTTTTCATTATCTTCCTTGCTAAGAAAAAGCTGAGAAGGAAGTGCAGGCTTCAAGATAAAATACACCAGAGAAGAAAAATGCCTGTCATCTTCCCATTCCGTATCACAATGCAATAAAATAAGTTTTTGCTATTGTGTGCAAGCTTATGCCCCAGTCCAATTTCACTCCTCCCTCTTTTTCACCAACCAGGATTTTCCTTTGAGAATTATGTGAATTCAGGTATTTTCATTCATATTGTAGCTGATGGGTGAATCTAATTTTGTAACACATTTTTTCTGTAGGTCTCTATTATTTTTGTTATCAGATCAATCTCTTGCTGTTCACATTTTGTCTGAATCTTTGCAATATGACTTCCTTAGTTATTTTTATAAGTTGCATTTCACATGTGATGTCTAGACTAGAAATAGGTGTTCTTGACAACAAATACCAAAAGTTAGAGGACTGAGAAGCTTTATACTTGTTGCATCCCAAACCACCCTTTATTAGGAACATCCAAAAGAAATAAAGATACATCACAATGATAAAGAAAAGGTGCTAACTTTCAGGGAGAAGAAAAAAACCAACCCTGATTTACATGAAAATGTTTATCTTTCACCTGAAGCTTCGGTGCACAGAGAGGGCGACATCTCTGGTAGTCCATGAAGCTTTCACATCCATAAGTACATTGATATTTTCAGTGGTTTTAATCAATTCTGCACGGTCAGCTGCCTGAAAACGCCCTGAAAGGATAAGGAAATTAGTTTTAGAGAGTATTGTTACCTTCCATCATCATCTCTACGTTAATACTTACTAGCGTTAAAAAGCTGTGTCAAAAGTTCCATCAGAAAATTTTGTCTCCCCACTTCCTGCCCTTTGTCATCCTACATTCTTATCAGAATGGATCTGTCAGTGTGATGCACCCTAGCGTGACCCACCAGGCTATGGATTTAAGAATGTGCAAAGCACTTTGGGTAATTACTCACTGTTCCCTGGTACAAAAAAAACCCCAAAAAACAAAACACCACAAAAAAACCAAAACAAAACAACCCAAACCAAAACCCTTCTACTTGAAAGATTTTTTTTGCAATATAGTAAATGGTAGCTTTCTTCGCAAGGTACTGTGACAGTATTAGGTGAAGTAAGCTCAGTTGGGTACTATCAAACAGCCTTTTTCACCCACACTACAGAATTCAAAAATTCAACCAAACATGCAGCGTGGCAACACTAACATTCACTGCTGAAAAATTATAATGTATATTTATTTCCAAATAATTTTTGTGCTGGAAAACTTTGCTTTAATTAATAGTCCAGTATTTGGATTTTAAATACAATAATGCTTCCTTTAGTTGCAAAAATGTCCTTACTTAAAAATCACAAGATGTACTTACGATTTTTTTCAACAAACACTTTGCTAACAGGCTGGCTAATTCCAGTGGGAGCAGCAAACACAGGCTGATGATCTGGGGTCCTTCTGTGCTCATCTTCAATGATGTCTTCCTCCTCCACTTCCAACCCATTGGAACCGTGTGTTTCAGCTGGCCGAGGTTTCCTACTAGCACAGAACATACAACGGGACAAAGAAAGAACAGGAAGTAAAATGTAAAAGCTGAAGGCTTCTACGAGCATTTAACATGTCTAACTTGACTGATAAGAACCGATCAGGCTACTGACCTGTATAATATTATCTCCATTTATAATTTTAAGGACTAAAGTTCTCATGGAGTTAGTTAACTAAAACCATACAGCTAATCCTTCATTTTGTTTTTTTTCTATTTAAATTCCTTCTTATGTCAAAACAACAAGGTGGGAAGAAATACATATGAAGAGATTAACAATTAGAACCCACCCCCCCAAACAACTAAATACAAGGCCAAGAAAGTGGATGCTTTTGGTAGAAAGGTGATTAAAATGATTTAAAGGCATAGTTCTTAGAGAAAAGGCAAATAAAAAGGATGAGAAAGCAGTTAAGTTTCTCATAAAATTAAGAAAAAAAAAATAAGAATGAAAGAAAGCAGTTACACATTCTAATTTTTTCATGTACATGACTGAACTATTAGTCTCATGTAAATGTATTCAGAACTGTAATGCATCCAGGAACACGTAAAACAAACAAGTGAAGAAAGCTAGATCTTAACCCTGGAAAGAACCGCACACATTATTTATTGCACAGGCTGAATGGTATCGTGGGCTTCAAGATTTTACATCTTTGTAATGTGACAACGTAAAATGCTACTCAGCCACATTCACTATCACAGTTATTCCAAATTATAAGCTATACTAGTTTTGTCTCACTTTGTTCTTTTTCTCTGTTTGCGGATCACTGTTTCTTCAGCTTCAGGGACATCCATGCCATTTCCATTCTGAAATAAGGATGCAACATTTTGCTGGGTAAAAGAGGTCTCAGAATCTGAAGATTAAAAATAAGCCACATGAAAGTTTCACAGCTTTCATAAAAATGGAAATCCATTCACTTAAATACATAAATAGTTATTATATAAACACAGTGGGGGAAAAAGTGATGCTTTTCTGAGCTTTGAATGATATAAATGATCTATTTTATCATTTCTAAAACTGTATTGCCATTATTTGCATGAGGGTTTGTACCCTATGGAACCTGAAATCAGAAACTGAAACGCTAAGCTACCATTCACTCAGAGATTACTTTCAGCTGTTTTAAACAAAAGCACATGGTTTGAAATGTTTTAAGCCAAAATACAAGTTGGCCAATCATATTTCTGTGTTACCAAGTTTTATTCAGTGCTCTTTCCAATCTACAGTTATTTCACATACCGGTAGGTATTTTCTTCTTCTTGCGTTTCCTCTGAGGAGGGACATCATGAGGTTCAGGAGTTAGGGGCTCACTGCTTTCAGACTGCCGACGAACAGCTGCTTGGACGATGCCATCTGAAAACCAGATGAAAAGATAAAGCAGCCTTAATTCAGGGCCGCTGAGAAACAGGCAAGAAAAAGCTGCCTTTTGCTGCATTGTGCAGAATGTCTGTATTTGCCCAGCTAGCAGCTGAGATGAAAACATATTGGCTAGAAAATATAAGAGTTGGGAAACAAATGTGGTAAGAATATACAAGGTGATAACTAACAACCCTCCTTTCACCCTGACAGTTTCATGCGCAGGAGGAAATGTAAGCATCCAAGCAGCAGGACAATTCCCATTTGGGCGTGCAACAGAGGACTAACTGAAAGGAATCTACTGCAGGAAAGAACTATACCTCTATTATTTTTCCTTTCTACCTGCAAAGATTATAATGCAAGGGACAAGAAAAATTAACAGTTTGTTACGAGTTGATTCACACAGATACGTGCTAAGGCAAAACAGCGCAGTATCAAAGCGAAATTTAAATGCTAAACAAACACCACAAGAGTAAAGGAAGAGCAGAATAAAACAACACTGAAGGATGTTTACTCCAGTCAGAGAGATGAATTACTATGCTTTGGAGGAACTACATTTCCATGAAAAGTTAACATTAATTCATCAAATATTCTAACAGCAGTAGCATCAATTCTCATGATTAGAAGTAGAAACACAAAGCTACTTCTCCATTTTACATCACATCTGCCCTTTTATAGCGTAAGTACTGCAGTTTTTATGATAACAACTGAATCTATCTTTGTTTTCACTTCAAGCACAGGTTTTCCCACTTTTTAGAAAGGTTTTCTGTGCTAAAATGCAAAATTAACCAGCAAAGTAATGGCCAAAACCAAGGTGTACTTTGCACCATCATTCAGCTCACTGAGAACAACAGTAAACAAAACTTCATCCTTGGGAAAGCCTGCTAGCAACAGCTCTACTTGTTGCATTTAAAGGTCTTTCAGTGAGCCCTCAATTGTATACTCTTTCGAGCAAGTAAAGGAGGTTTACTCATCAAAGCATCATACAGTCCCAACTCAACTGTTTTACAGAAATCCACCAGATTCTATCAACACATTCTGCTTTATCAAAATAGATCAGACTTGTTATCTTGCTTAAACTGATACATCTGTTCTGCAGACCCACTTCTTGTAAAAATGTAAAGCTCTGGTGTTAGTCGTATTTTAGGCTCTTAACTCTTTGATGGTAATGAAGCCATTAACTTGTGACTTTATTTGGCCAAGGACTGAAATTGAGCCAATTTGTTAAATGAGTTTTATCGTAGTTCTTTCAAAAATTCAAGCACTTAATACATTCAACATAACAACGTTCAGTATCAAGACATGCTGTATTAGCAGTACTGGGAATGGATCTAGGGAGAAAGAGCAGAGGATGGAACAAGTTATTTCAGTCAGTATTACAGACTTATTCTAAAATGACACCACTTTCAGAAAAAGGTTGCAGTCATTCAATACAAAATCAATTGTAATAAATTAGCTGAGAACACTATTCAATAATAGAGTACAAGACTGAAAACAGTGTATCTGTCAGGAGCTTGGCTACAGTGCAGGTCTCACCCAGGATTACAAACAGTTTCCATTCCTGGCAGGACCTTACCTAACGGAGTCTTTCCTTTGGGCTTCCTTTTTTTGGGACGACTGAGTGGAATTTCATCTGCAAAATATAACACAGAAGTATAGATGCACAGCATGGAGAAACCTCCACTTCCATTTTTTAACAGCCACTCTATTGCTAGTTGAGAAAGGGATTCCTTTTTACAAGTGAAGACATCTTCCGCTTTTTACAGATAAGATGACAATTCACCAATTCACATAAGCAGGAGGAGTACAGAAGATAGCAGAACGGGATAGGAAATCTGTCTAAGTGCAACAGAGGCCAAATACGCACATGCACGTGCATTATGTGAAAAACTGAAATACTCTGAATAATGCTCTGAAGAATAAACTTCTTGTTTAGAGCACAGTAACAACATTCCCATTACCTTGATTCAATACAGAAATAGAAAACAATAAAGAGAACAAAGGAAAAAAACCAGACAGTTCTAGCAATAGCAGCGCAGGTATCCACGCAGTTTAAATAATCAGCCTGCATTTAGGAAAAGCATAAGGCTGTGTATTTAGAGAGAGGTTGAAGTGACACCAAAAGGAACTACCAATGTTTATAATTCTCTTTAATGCCGGAATAACTCACCTTGGTTTCCACTTCACATTTAAGGAGAAAAGGTGGTGAAGAGCAGTGTAAAAGGAACAAAGATGACAAGAAAGTTAGTTTTGAATCAATTACAGTTTACAACAGTGAAATTCACACTACTGCTTTTGTGATTTCCTTATCCCCATTCCTAGTTCTCTTTATGAGCAGTTGTGTACAACAGGGTTAAGGGTTCGAAGCAATCATCGAGACTCAACACTTTGTTAGTGACTATGCACAGTTTCTTGATTGGCTAGCTGTGGATCAGATTAAAAGCTTTAATCACCTGGCTAATTAAAACTTGTCTTACTGCCTGATATGTAACAGACCAACAAAAGTTATGAAACATCTGAGTGCATACATTACTAAAACCACACTGTATCATCAATTGTGAACGTCGCATTTGCTTTCAGGTACTTTAAAGGAATTCTGAAGTGCCGCATCATAAAAACTGTAATTGCCTTACCTTCCACACTGCTCACTAGGGCACTGAAAAAAAGCCCAAATTTTGCCCTGTATTATGTCAAACTGGTATACACCTATACCCCTATTCAAGAATATCTAGTCTAATTTCAGAAATTCCTTTCTGCAGGATCTGTGATTCAAATACCCTAAAGAACAGGAAACAAAACAAAGAGGGAAGGAAGAAGAGACTGAAAAGAGGGGCATCCATAAAACTAAAGTAAATGTTAATAAAACTGAAGTAGCTATTTGTTTGAAACTTTTAAAGGGTTTTTCTCTCAGAGTATTAAAACTGAGGTAATGTAGTAAAATTTCTTGGCCTCTGTAAAACTTTAAAATGCTTTGCATTCCTTGTAAGGGGTTCTGGGACAACAAATAAGTAAGAAAAGCAAATATTTTTAAAGCTGTTATGACTACTGAGATGTTTATGAAACTTATTTCTCTTAATTTCATTACTTTTAAGAACACTGCAGTACAGAACCATGATCAATTCCATGGAATGAACTGATCTTACCTTGGCACTGGAGGGAGGGCACGAGGCGGGCACTGAAAGACAAAACAGGCAAAAGTCAACTTCTCTAAGTCTGAACCCCTCTAATCTGAGTGCCTGTTAAACCACTTCACAGAAAACAGCTATTTCCAGATACAGTCAGAATGTGCCAAGTATGTTTTGCTTCACATGCCTCTTAAATAGTGAGAGACTCCCGATGGAGATGTTACATAAAAGTGCACAGCACGAGACAGGACTAAAATGCTTTTGGCAGCGTTCTGATGGGCAGTGCAATCTAACAGCTGCATGCAAGGCACAGCTTGCATTTCAACTTCACTTGAATAATTTGCACTTTTCATCTAAGGTATTGCTTTCATTGGAAAGCTCATCAGTCATTCTATTTAAATATCAAAATACTGCAGTAATTTATGCATTCAGTACACTTGCACAGTATATAGCATGAGCTGAGTATTTTCTATTAATGAAGTTGTAAATTCAGAACAACATTAAGTAAAAGCAATAAAAAAGAAATAAGCTTATTTATGAAAAATACTTTTAAATATGATAAAACATTAATTTTCATATAATTTTGAAAAGTTACCAGGAGGTCAAACACAAGTAAAATCTAAAAATAGGTACGTCCTGTTAACAATCTGAAACTGAGCTCTTGTACTTTCTCTCATCTAGAAAAAGGAAGGCAGTTTTCTTTCAGATTTTTTATTATATAATTATATGGAAAGAGTATACAGGAATAAATATTTCCCACTCTCCAAAAATTCAGTTGATATCAGAAATAAAAAGGGCTGTAAGACTGGTAAGACTTAAGGATCCACAAACTTACCACTTGTTTCTTTCCCATATCATTTGACGCTGTTCCCTGAAAGAGGCACTGTGAACCGTTCTTCACTCCCTCACACTGCTCATGCTGAACCTCAGCTAATTCTCAACTAAAAATAAGCTTCTAGCAGCCAGGATTAGCTGGACGTGAACCTTCCTGCCCCTGGGTTAAGGCCCAGTACTACTCTCCTTTGAAACGATGGCAGTTTGTTCCGTGGCAGCAAACATTACTTGCACTGAAAAACCTGTAACTCCATATGCTGGTACAGGCTCCAGTGAGCAAGTTTTACTTAGTTTGGTTTACCCGAAACAAATGAGACACCTTGTGCAAGGAAGGGTTAGCAGGATTAGCCCTCAAATCTCTCACCTGGATTTTGGCCATGCTGAAGACTGACAGCAAGTGCCATTTACACAGGTAGAGAACAGCAAACCCTGAGCGGCATCCAGCAAATTGGTCAGGACTGGTCACACCACCCAGGTGCGCCGTAAGGAAGAAAAAATATTCATAAATGTCAGAGCTCATTACTTTTATTGTTTCCTACGTTCCTAGTAATTATTAAATGTTTAGGACAGTTGATATTTAAAAAACCCTAAAATCTAAAAAAAATCCTAAAAACTACAAAAAAAAAAGGCTTTGATACAGCATTCACTGCCTGTGCAGAGTATGCCTGTGTTCTGTGGTACCTCTCTATTTTGTTACTTTCTACAAAACAACTGAAAAGCGAATTAATTTCTGTGTAATTCATTCCTTGCAACAAAGGAAATCACATGCAAGCAGGCAGTGGTGAATACTTATTTGTCCCATCTGCGTCGAAGTCCCCAACTCTGCCATACAAATACGAGCTTTACTCTATTAGTTGCCGGTTACTCAGAGTCTGAAGGAACTCACTCCAAGCTCCACAGAAAGGTTGAGTTTGGGCACAGGCTTCCAGGGACATCTCATTTCTGACAGAAGAGTCGCTGAGTGCTAACGTAGCCATAATGCCCGTGAAGCCAAGAGACTCCCACAAACCAGGCAGCCGCTGTCTCTGACGCTGCCCCGTGTTTGCGCACGTGAGCCAGGCGACAGGACGGTGGGACACACCTGGGGACTCTCACGCAGGAGGAAAAAAACCCGAACTACCCAACCCCCGGGTGTCCATTCCGGGATGCAGAGCTGAAAACGCCACCACTCGTAAGCGCGGCTCGTGTGAAACCGCACCAGGCAAATGCATTTACTCCCCGAGTGCGGTGAGCCAAGCTGCCACACCAGACCTCAGAGGTGGTACCGAGGGGGCACTTAAGCACAAACCCGAAGATTTAAAAACACTTAATCAGCCTTTACAGATGTAAAGTTTTGCATGCATACTTTTTTAAGATATATATGGATGAAAATATGAAAACGCTGAGGAAATACTTGCTTGCGCCCCCAGCAAACGTGCAGCAGAAACGTGCGGCCCTGCCGCCGGCTACATCCCACCGCCCGCGGGCAGCAGCCGGGCGGGCACCGCCGCCTCCCGGCCGAGCAGAGATGCAGGAGCCGCGCTGCCAGGGCGCTCCCGCGTCGTGCCTCACCTCCGTCTCCCCAGCAGCAACTGCTGACAGCCCCAGCAACAACCCCCTGAGCGGACCAAGCTCCCGCCGCCGCCGGTGCTCACAGCCGAGCGCACCGGACTGCGGCCCCGCGGGACCGGCGATGCCACGGCCACCGGCACTTTGCCGCCCTGCCGCCCGCTCCCTGCCCGCCCCGGCCCCGCCGCGCCCTCACCCCGCCGGGGCCCGCCCGCCGTGCCGCCATGCCGCACCCGCCGCCGGTCTCCCCGGAGCCGCGGGGAGGAGCCGGCGCTCGCTTCCGCCCCGCGCCGGGGCTGCGGGAGCGCGGCAGGCCGGGGCTGCGGCCCCCCCCGCGGTGGGGAGGTCCGGCCTGCGTCGCCCGCCTGCGTTCACGTCCTCTCCAACGGCTCCGTCAGCAGAGCGAGCCGCTCCCGGGGCGGCGGTGCGGGGCCGGCTGCTGCCGCGGGCGGGGCGTCCTCGTCCTTGGGACTGCGGGCGAGCAAAATCAAATGCACGTTAGTGGGAAAACGAGGTTTCTAGCCTCCTTTAGCTTGTAGCCATGGACACAATTTGCAAAATGAAGTTATACGCAGTAAACGGGGAAAAAAAACCCAAACAACAACCCCAAAACCTAGAAAATAAATGTGATAAAATTCTGTTCCAGCACAAATGAACACGAAGCAAATGCAACTCTAATGAGAATATCTTTTCCAATAGTGAAAGCAGATCTGTCTGTAAGCAAACACGTGACAGACAAGGAGAAAAGAGTGGACAAATACTGGACTAGGCAGCAGAAGTGGACCAGCAGCACAGAGCTGGCACCAGTTTCACCCTGCACTTCTATTTACCCCCCACCAGTGACATGTTGGGACTCTGGTCTCTCCAGTTTTACCTTTAAACAAGGAGTACTAAGCCTGACTCTAGAACAAGCAGGCATGCAGGTAGTTGCAATATTTGGCTTCGAATAATGTCTTTCTACACTGTTTAAATTGCTTTTGTTCATTTCCTCCAAGGTGAGATAGGCCAACAGAATAACCATCTCTGTTCCTCGGGGAGCAAGACAGCTGCAATGCGAGGTGAAGAGAGTAAGGAACTTGTTTGCCACAAACACTGCACTGTTTGATGAGGAAAGCGTGCTACCAAACAGCAAACCAATAGGAAAGGGGGCTTCTGACTTTGTTTCCCTTTTTGGTAAGTCCATATTCTGTCAGTTTTTACTCACTGGAGTTGATGGAACAAAAGAAAAAAGACACGCTACATGTATTGTGAAGATAACTGTGGTATCTAGAGTAATTTTTATTGTGACAACACCACTTTGCTCCTGTCTTGAAAGGTAAAAAGGATAAGCAGCAAACCAATACCTTAATAAATAACACTCTTTGCTCAAAGACAGCATGCTAAAAGAGTATGCTCTGGACTGAGTATTGACTGAATATCGTTTCCCAGTAAGGCTTCCAGAATGTACAGGTATCACAGTATCAGAATTACCATAATAAAAAGAAAGGAAAGGACTTTTCCATAGCTATGTATGAATAAATTAGGCAGATACATGCAACAAAATAGATTTTTCTTTATTCTTGTAATTGAGCGCTCACAATATTTCCTTTTTTGTAGAAAAGTGGATGCAACTGTAACATAAAAAGCTGAAGAGCTACACAGAACATAGTATGATTATATCTCCTGTAGCAGCTTCTTTCCTAATCCTCTTCCAAATCCCTCACATACAAAGATAAATTCTTGCAATCCTGACATTAGGATTATTCTTGAAGTAAAACATAAGCTGTAATCTTTCTGAAGCTGCCTGCTGCTCAGAATTAGGGCTGAGTGTCTGAGCATATCCATATTGCAGGGACCCACTGGGGCTCGTCCTGTGCATGATGGACTGCAGACAGCAGCTGCGCAGACGCTTCTTGTAAATTGTCATTCACAATCACTTGATCAAAGAACTGACCAAACTGAGCTTCTATTTTCTTAGCCGAATCTTCCATCTCCTGTAAATCTTCTTCCTGCGAGACACAAAGTAAGAAGCTTTAGTGTTGCAAAGAGAAACATACCTGCATGGCATCTGCAGAACACCTTGGGCCATGTAAACAAGAGGTGAATAGATACTGCCAGTGTACTTTGTCATTTACAGTTTGTTATAGGAAATTATGTCCGCTACAATCAGTTCCAAGTCTGTGGAACAGAGCTGACTGCCATATCCTTCCCAAGGAAATACCTTGTGTCTCAGTACGCTGTGTTTGCCCCAAATAGGTCGTTCTACTGATGAGTGCTGGCAGAGGATGTTAGGGACTGGAAGGGAAATCCACTAACACTTGTGTTCTCATTCCACATGTTTATTTCCCCAGTGTTCATGTCTCTTTCTGCCATAGCAATCATGATTCATTCCCATGTACAATTATGGACTGAGGTCTCCAAAATTTTAAGATGCTAAACTTGATTACGATTTGCATGGAAACAATTGTGACAAGTGCAGTAGACACATTGTAAATACAAGACATGCATTTCCTACAAGCAGGATTTGTGGTTTTTCTATAGAACTTAGTATAGACTTGATATTGATACTGTCATTAAGCATACATGAAGTAACAATAGTCTTATAACTACACGGAAAAAATATTTGATTAAGTTACTGAATGAAGCACATTCCAGATATTTCAGTGCAAACAGTAAATGTATGTGTTGACTCAAATCTTGCCACAAGACAGTTAATTAAAAATATACAAAATAGCCTCTCCTTTAAAGACATTTTGAAGCAAAATGCCTCAATCCCCCAGGTACAAATTACAACTGTTTTGCTTCAAAGTGAATCTGGAGGGGGAAGAAAATCTCAACAAACCAAACTGAAAAAGACAAGAATAACCTAGATTTGATCCAAGACACAATAATCTTTTAAAAAGTTAAAACAGTAACAGTGGAATGCATTATGTTCTAAACACAGAATCCCAGACTAATAAAATGACTCTCTTCTATTCCCAAATCTCACCTTGAATTTCATGTTCACATAATAATCTGTAATGATCCTGGCATTTTTACGAGTCTGCCTCATGCAGCTTATGCTGGATGGCTTGATGAATATAATGTAGGGCTTTAATTCATGAGTCCGGGCTACTTGTATGCCCTGCAAATTAAGAGTAAAAAAAAAAGTTAAAGTATTTCAAGTGTATTCATCTCCGTTTTACTCTGATAAGAAGCCAATTGTTATCTCCAGACCTAGCAATAGGAACACCTACTTTAGAATGACCTCGCTAATAATCCCTGGACCAGACATTGTTAAGCAACTGGTAGCATACCAATCCTTAATTCTGCTTGGTGACCTCATTAGGAGATGCTTTCAACTCCAATGAGTGACTGGACCTTGTCTTTAACAGATCTCTACAATCAACAACGTTCAAGATGAATCTGAAATCTGTTTTTTTAACTGCTGGAAAGCTACCTTTGGAAAAAGTACACTGTTACTGCTCCATACTGGAAGAAAGTATCCTGCTTTCAGAAATCTTTGTGCTGTGTAACATTCCCTGATGCTAATACGCGTTTTTAAAGTAATGCAGAGCAGTGGAGGGAACTAGAAAAAATAAAATAAAAATAGAAAAAAAAAAAAAAAAGAGGCACAGCATGTAAAGTTGGCCAAGCCACCAGATTTAAAATACAAGTATGCAACTCGGCAGTAATTCTCCTACCTCACAGCAGTTACTGAAGAGTAGCTATGTGCCATTACTTCATATAATTCCCAAAACTCATCCTTTAAACTCACACCCTAAAAAACTGATAGTGGTACATCTGTCCAAGTAGGAAGACTACATTTTTTCCCCCTCTTCTCCCTCTTGTGTAGGAGAAACGTAGCAGAAGATACCCAAGGACATTTTTAGATGTGAAAAGACGACTAAAGTGTGGCCTAATCTGCCCCTTATAGCGGTTTGGATTTTGAGTAGTACCCCACCAGTCATGTAACTTAACTTCTATTTTAAAAAGCACAAACCACTGCTAACCTAAGGCTCTGACTACACTAGGTCTGCATAATTAGAGGGAAGTCTCTAAAAGTTACTGAGTGTCTCTCTTTACATTCAGATAGAAGAGATGCCAAAACCCAGTAGCCTGAACAGCTCCCAAGTACTAAATATGCAAGTAACTCAGAGAAGTTTAGTAGGATTTTGCTGGACACAGCTTTAAGTCTCTTAGATATTTACAAACTCAGGCCTTTACTAGCCTTACCTTCATCAGCAAATTCAATGCAAAGATAGAAGGAAAAACATAAGTGAATAGTGTCTAAGTGAAAAGATTAGCATGGTAAGTAGTTCTGAAGTGTTAGAGGTAATAAAAGTAATTAAGAAAAACAATACAGAAGAATGCAAAGATTGCATTCAAAGTTTTTTTGCAATGCCCAGCATAGAAACATCTGGTAATGCCCCTAATATTTGAAGCACCTCTTGCCAATACGCTAGGGCACATGTGGAAGCTGTGCAAGGTGCCCTTTCTCATATAGTAAACATTTGCAAACTGTGGTCCCTAGATGAGTAATGGTCTACAAGCAAGCACATGCTGGAGGTTCTTGTAGAGCTGTTTGGTCATGTGCAACAGCAGCTTACTCCCAGCTGTTAAGTTACTTCTGAAGAGAAATAAATGCACGATGTAATTCCCTGCTTTTGCTTGATTACTTTAATAGTTGCTGCTTTTACCAAAGGGTGTTCAGAGATTGCTAATGGAAGGACAGAACTCTCAACTAACAGGGCTTGGAGGAGGAAATCCCATGCAATAGTCTCCACATGAAAGAATAATCCTTGCTTTAAGCAGGTATGAAAACTCATTTCTGCACCATTCCACCTGATAGTGCAGCTGCTGACTTGGAAACAAATGAACAAATGAGCTATACTGATCTCTACATACTTGCCACTGTAGTATTCCGCCCCCACCCCCCAAGACCCATGCAAAGAATAATCTATTATTAACTAGCACTCATGAGCTAAAGTGAAAAACAAGACAAAGCAACTAACACTGTTCCAATAGCTCAAGAACATACAGAGAATTCTTTTTCCTTCCAGGAGATACGAACTGTAGCTTTCCTGCACCTTTATAACTCACCTGTGGTTCTAAATCTATTACGCAGATCTTCCCTTCATCGAGGACTGTTCGCACTGCATCAATACTGGTACCATACAGGTACCCTTTGTATTCCCCATATTCCAGCATTCTGCAGCAGCGGTGAGGAAGAAAGAGAATGAAAGAGTACTTGAGTCTCAAGAAGGTTCCATTTAAGGGAGAGATCTTCAAGTGTAATCGAGTGATCAAGACTGAATGATCATAAAACATAGTGAACACTGATGAACAACCTCCACCTTTGCTCTTCCCCACTACACTGGGCACAAAATGAGAACTGTTACAGTTCACGTCTCCAAAGCATGCATTTTTTTACTGATCTTGTTGTTACAAATTATGTGTTTAGAGTTTGTGATTCTAATGATAAAATACTTGTCATTTATATAGTAGTAAATTTCATAAATCAGAAGATATCAAAGCACTTGGTACAGCTTGAGGAGTGTAGCTTCTGGTGCTGAGCTGGTCTGTCTTAGAAGGATTATTGATGCCTAGAAAGGAGCAGACACTTTTTAAAGTTTGGCCCTTACAGTTCAGCTGCTTATGTGGAGATATCATCACTGCAGAGATTCTAAGATGGAACTGTAGATCAGGAACAGGTCTGACTCACTGCTCAATTTTAGAAAGCAATCCAGTTTCCAGAAGCGTTAAACTCACAATTTACAAGTACATAAATGAGCTCAGGACTACAGATCCCACTTTCTTTTAGAAGGATTCTGGGATTAATTGTCAAGGAACTTATTTGCAACTGCACAAACACAGTTTTTGAAGCAATGGGCTCACATAGTTTGACCAAAATTTACACTAAACTTGCATAGTAAGTATGAGTGGAGGAGCCCAGACTTGGGATCTAACTACAAAACTGTCTTTTCTTGGATCATGTTGCATTTTAAGTAACAAAAGTGTAATTTGTCTCTCCTACTTACCTGTGGCTATACACCATGTTTTCAAAAGTTTCCTTTGATACGTAGTGATATTCACGACCATTCATTTCGTAACTCTTCTGAACACGAGTGGTGTCTGAAAGGAGATAAACACACAGACACACACAAAGTCAACTGTAAGTAAATTCTTGTAATTTTATAAATGAAAATGAGACAACTTGCATGAAGGACTAGAGATCAGTATTTTCATAAGTAATAAA
The DNA here is from genome assembly GCA_008921705.1 of Burhinus oedicnemus. Taxonomy (NCBI): domain Eukaryota; kingdom Metazoa; phylum Chordata; class Aves; order Charadriiformes; family Burhinidae; genus Burhinus; species Burhinus oedicnemus. Next base: position 688,309 of record VFFE01006529.1, read on the forward strand.
GTGAGTTGTTTCCATTTGTTAATCCAGACCAAATGCCTTGTGTACTCTACTGGTTGGTCAGTGGCAAGTCCTTGAAAATTAGCAAAGCACATCTGTATTTCTTGGAATGGAAGGAGATTGGTTTAATCTAACTATCTGTGACTCACACCAATCAGGAACTGCTTTAGAACTGGTTGCACAACTGTTTTTACTTCTCTGAGGTAAGATGGATTAAAGTTCATTTGGAAGCATCCCACAAGCCTTCCCACACTTACACTTTCCCCATATCTGGGATCTTAAGCACAAAGAATTCCTGAAGTTTCAACCAGCTTCAGATTCATACATTTCCTGTTTTGTTATCCAAACCATAAGAACCAAATAAGCATGGGTAGAAACAATTTCAGTTATTACGTCAGAAATTAAGCTGTGTAAGTCTCATCTGAGACGAGAAGGCTAATGAGGAAAGCTGCAAAGCCTATTAAGCACCAACTTCTGTTGCCTTCATTCTCATATCTGATCGCTTAAACACTATGAACTTACAATATCCCTAAGAAACATTTTTAAATCTAGGAAAAGCAAACATCAAGATTAAACAAAATCATGCAGATAATCTACTGGTACATAAAGCTTTAATGGTTTCAGGAGCCCTAACTTGAAAATACCCTTGGCTGATTTGCCAAAACAAGAAGAAAACTAACCCTTATAAAAGCAAATGAGTCTGGCTTGCAGTAGAACTGAAAAAACAGCCATAGAGCAAAGAGTGTGTGAATACACAAAGGCAAGAGGGAGGTAACTTGAAATTTTCTAATCACATTTGGAGGGGGTAGTGGGGGAAAGAGGAAGAATATTACATACGAGGTACGGCACTTTGAAACTCTCGTGGGTTACTTGCGATAAGCCTTCGCCTTAGTTCATTCACACCAACTCCTGCAGGACCTAAAAAGTTGGAAAAGCAACTAATATTACTGACAGAGGCACTTTTCACATGCACACCCCCTGTTTTCTAACATATTGCACACACATAAATGAAATGTAAATAAGTTCCCAAAAAATGTACCAGAAGTGACCAAAGGGTCTTGATTGATTCAGGGTACAAATCACCTGCTAGCAATATAGTCATACCCAGGAGGCAACTCAGCAATACTATTTTAAAAGAAAAAAATATTATCAAATACTTCCAGACTTAGAAAGGACAATGGATTTGCCTTTACTCAGTTTGCTTTATCAGGATCATGGAACACTGCAGAACGGCAGCTTCCTTTCAGTCACTATCATTAAAGACTAATTGAGAGCCTGCAGTCCACTTAATACAATATTTCCTATAGCAAGCATTATTAAAGGCATCTTTTTAGCTTTCCCTACTGCCCATGATTGAGACTTTTCTAGTCCGGAGTTTAAATATTCTTCTTACCATTGCCATATCCGTGCATTTAACACTGGCTGTAGAAATGCCTCAATGTAAAGATGTTTTCTAGTAAGTTAAAAATGTTTTCTCATCACTTTCTGTACCAGTCCCAACTGAATATAAGACTGAACCATTTCCCTAATAAAATCCATTATCAACCAGCATTCATAACTGTATGGCTTTTTCTGAGGACTTAATTTTTAATTTTTTTTTTAAACATTCACTATCTTGGGCAAAGAAGATGATACATACATTAAACTTTAAAACAACAACGGGGTCAAATTACAGAGAATCACTCTTGAAGCGTTGCTTTGAGAGCTACTTGCACAGTCTGCAACCATTGCAATCAGGAGCAGGAAACCTCAGTGGATCAGCCCGTGACTGTTTCCTCCCCTCTGTTACAGGTTGTGAGATTTGCAGGAGAAACTAATTAACCTCTTACCTACTAGTATAATTAGTCTGTTCCGGTCTGCTGGGTGCCGCTGGTACCTAACCACCTCTTCATATGGAGCTGCAAGAGTGCTGTAACAGCTGCTGGGGCACCTAGCGTAACATGACTGCTGGTTGGTCCAGGATTTCCGGCGACACAGACGCATACTTCTACGGAAACCAGCTGTAAGGGGCAAAGACATCAGCACTGGAAAATACACTTGAGATGCAGGCAACTAGTGCTTTAGTCCAGAGTGTCTCTTTCTAAGCCACACAACATAGTGGGTTTTTTGAGCTTTCTGCAGGGTGAAAGTTAGTGAATTTCATTGCTGCACTTGGTATGTCAGCTTGGTAGAACCTCTGAGCATTAAAACACAGCTAAAGAAGACATCAGATCTCACTGAAAGTCACCTGAAGATTAGCCCAGAATTAAAGACCCCCAAAAGATCCCCGAAACAAGCCAAAGGAGAAGTTTCTGGCCACATAAAGCATAGCTAGGGTGAACTGTTTTTTTGAAAGGGTAGCTGGTTCACTCTTCTAAAGCAAATCTGGAACATTTGCGCCAGCCTCTAGAATGAATCCAAATATTTTAAAGGTCACTGTGGTTTAGTAACAGGGATAGGTTTGTTGCTCCACCTTACCATCCAACTCTGAAAAACCTCACTTTTAGGTCTACTTTTCTAATGAAAGCCCTCATAATTATTCTCAATAGGTGACAGATAGCAGAACAACATTACGTTCTAGCAAAATTAATCATGAAGGGAAATCTTAACATCCAATTAAGTTAAAATAGTTGTGGCCAGGTCTTAGAAACGTAACAGAAAGAGAGATTTAAATGGACAGAACAAGCATTAGGAGAAGGAAAGTGACTTCTTGAATTTTGGAAAACAGAGCAAGTAGAATTCAATTCAGTAAGTCTTTAGATGAAATAAACAACAAAGCATTTTAACTTCAGACAAGCACTTAATCTAGATCAAGCCCCAAACATCTTACTTATCTTTAGTCATTGCATACCAATAAAGACTCGTTGACCAAATTCACCAAATTCTTCCTCTTCTAGAATAAAAAGAACAAATATTCATGAAATAAAAAAACAGTGAAAGTTTAAGTGCTAGAGGGCTAACAATTATTGCTGATCCCAAATGAAAAACAGTGTTTCAGTAAATGCATGGAAGTACCATGCCTAATCTCACCATCCAGAGGGAAGGGATGCCATCCAGAGGGACCTGGACAGGCTTGAGAGGTGGGCCCCTGCAAACCTCATGAAGTTCAACAAGGCCAAGTGCAAGGTCCTGCATGTGGGTCAGGGCAATCCCAAGCACAAATATGGGCTGGGCGGAGAACGGATTGAGAGCAGCCCCAAGGAGGAGGACTTGGGGGGGTGGGTTGATGAGAAGCTCAACATGACCGAGCAATGTGCGCTCGCAGCCCAGAAAGCCAACTGCATCCTGGGCTGCATCAAAAGGAGCGTAGCCAGCAGATCAAGGGAGGTGATTCTGCCTCTCTACTCCACTCTGGTGAGACTCCACCTGGAGTACTGCATCCATCTCTGGGGCCCCCAACACAAGGACATGGACCTGTGGAATTGAGTCCAGAGGAGGGCTACAAAGATGATCAGAGGGCTGGAGCCCCTCTCCTAGAAGGACAGGCTGAGAGAGTTGGAGAAGAGAATGCTCTGGGGAGACCTTATAGCACCCTTCCAGTACCTAAAGGGGGCCTACAGGAAAGATGGGGAGGGACTCTTTATCGGGGAGTGTAGCAATAGGACGAGGGGTAACAGTTTTAAACTGAAAGAGGGTAGATTCAGATTAGATATTAGGAAGAAATTCTTTACTGTGAGGGTGGTGAGACACTGGAACAGGTTGCCCAGAGAAGTTGTGGAGGCCCCATCCCTGGCAGTGTTCAAGGCCAGGTTGGATGGGGCTTTGAGCAGCCTGATCTAGTGGAAGGTGTCCCTGCCGATGGCAGGGGGGTTGGAACTAGATGATCTTTAAGGTCCCGTCCAACCCAAACTATTCTATGATTCTATGATAATCTAATTAAAAAAAGCACAATACTTCATCATATGAAATTTTCAAGTATTTCATATGACCAATGACCAATTCAAAGGACCAATATTTCCGTAAGAGAAAAATTAAACTTAGAAAGTCATGGTGTTTTCTAAATTAGATTTGAAACTCAACCTATTTTTTCATTCCTAAGATAACTAGATGCCAGACAATATTTTGAAATACTTACAGTGCATAATTTAAGCTTTTCAGGTGAAACCTAGCTTACAAGAATTCTTTAGTTACAACATTACAGTAACCAACAAGTCAGTAGCTCAAAATCAGAAATAAAAAATTTATAACTCAGTTTCTGCCCAATAGCATGCTTGGAAAATGCAACATGCATCTGGTCAGATCTTTCAGGCAGAAGGAAGACCTGATTTTATTATTTCTTTTTAATCATCTTTGGATCAGTGATATTTGTGCTCCAACGTCCCAGACTAATCTGTTTCTTCTTCTTTTTGTCCTCATTCTCATGCTGTTCCTAGTGAAGGCTTAACCATTCAGGTGAGCCTTCTAAGTCTCTATATGTGTTTTTTTAAATTAAATGTCTCCTATAAGGCTCAAAAATATGAATTTCCTAATAGATCAATGCTCTAACAGTTTAGAAACTACTTTATAAAGCTGATTTGGAAACAAATAACTAAGGAAAAGAAAACTAACATCAGCAGTGTTAAGATTTCTCTTCAAAAAGGACTCCTAATTTTCTTCTAATCATGCATGTAGTTATCCAAGCTGTGTATTCCCTTTATTTAGGCCTTGTTAAAGCATGAATAATATACAGAAGACACAGACATGTATTTGCAGACAGTAATCTTTCCACAGCAAGAACATTATTTTCATTTGCAAAGCATGAAATGTAACATCTTTTAGCACTAGATTCTTTGACTGACAGTTATCTCATAAGCATGCAAGTATCAAAACAGAATTAGACGCATCTTAGTTACTCTACTTTCACATCTATACACTCTTCGCTACTTGTACCTTTAAAAGACAGTTTTATTCCTACATTTCTGTATGTACTAACAACTCCTTATTTACGACTAGAAAAAACTGCTTGGCACAATACTGCTTGTTCAGGGCAAAGTTCAGGGTACTGTTCTGCTGACATATGGCTGTATCATTTGTATCTTCAGGTCTTTTGAGGCATCATTCAAATCTTTTTGAGCATTTCTGCTTCATCTACCCTCTGTTGATTAGTATGGAGTGCCGTATGGAATCCTACAGGGAACAAGTAATTCAGCTACTGGGTATTTTAAGAGGAGTGGTAGTTCCTGGTAATGCAATACACACAGATAAATTCTAATAGATTACTGCTTACAGGAGATACAGAGAAAAAAATTTCTTGTTACCTTCTTTAAGCTCCTCTGCACGTTCAGATAGAGACAGACATAAAACAATTAGTTTTGAGATGACAGTCTATACTAAGGTTAAAAAAAATCCAACCAGCATCGTCCAATGCATTTAGGAAATTTAGAGAACAGGTACTGCAGGTTCTAAATCTAACATATGCCTGTTCCAGCATGAATTCTCAGTTCCCAAAGAATGACAGACACTACTACAGCATCTCTGTCAGTATTGCACTTGCAAAATACATCACACAGGTGTTCAACTGCTGGTTAATTTAAAGTAAAATGTAGGATAGCAAATATTTGCACCTTTATTCCTCTGATTGTCTGGATACAGCAGAGAGCTGACTCAGCACTGAGTATTGAATAGGATTTGCAAGAGTAATCCCCAAGTGCAGTTATCAGAAACATCCTAGCCTGAAAACAAGAGACTGCCATGTAAACCTGCTGGTTCTGTCTCAAAAGCTTCGAGCGTTGCTTGAAAGGTGGAAGAGAACAAATCACCTGTGATAAGAGAAGGTCCAACTGGCAAGTAGGAACCTTGTGGAGAAGAGCAAGTGTAAGGTGGAATGACATTTTCTCCACAGAAGTTTAGCTGTAGTAGATTTATTTTTTTGGAAAATTTATTTATTTATTTATTTTAGAAGATTTAATTATTGCAGAACTCTGAATATGCTGCAAATAGGTAGCTGTTCCCTAAAAAAAAAAAACCAAACCCAAACCAGCTTCGTTTAAAAAAAAGCACCGAATGATTATATGTCTTATACATAAATCATTTGTTTTAGAAAAGCATTTTTGTTTCTTGTATGCCAGCCATGCACACAATCAGGAATCCAGAACAGCTCTCCTCTTTACCACATCAACTCCTACAGGCACTGGGGATTCAGGCCTCCGTTACCCTAAGGTAATCCAATTATCTGTTGACATCCATGCAGCCCCTGCTGTCAGCTTGCACGGGTATAACTGATTAGGATTTGATAAACAGATCTAGTCCTGATGCACGAGAAGAAACACTCACACTTGTGGGATAACAGGACAAAAACCTTACTACTAAGGTAATCAGAGAGCGAGAGGAAGACTTAAGGCAACAGGATTTTACATAATGGCTTTTCAAGCCAGAATGACTTCTAAAGCTGAAATAGCATTCTGGTTTTTGTCACCTGCTTGTTTTTAAGACAAGTCTCTGGACACCTGTCTCACAGCAGAACAATAGCAAAGAATTTGGAGTTAGGTCAGAGGAACTTACCAGACTCAAATGTTTCTTCATCTTGTTTAGTAATCCAGATAGCAAAGATATTAAAATAAATTCAAAATTTAATTCTTTTCCTCCTATAGAATTTCAGAATCAGAAATCAATTTTCCAGCTGCTGTCAGTCTGTCTCACACATACTTTCCCCACTTCCCTCTACACTGAGGTGGCAAAATACAGCTCACCATGCTTGAAGTAACTGTCTGGTCTCTCTCCACCCAGTCCTACAGGATCACATCCCTCCGTGAGAGTTTTCTGAATTACTTTGGGAGAAGGAAGAATGAGGTCTGCTGCTTTAGGGAGCAAGTCAAGCCAACAGTCTTCACATGTACTATTTACATGGAAAAACCTACTCTTTCTCAGTACCTAAAAATGTATTCTCCTGAGATCAGTTTCTTGACAATGAATTGTGTGAGTTCTCCAAGACTACAGTCATCTGTGGCATTAAATCTACAACAGGCAAAAACTATGGTAACATTACAGCCACAGTCTAAAACCTGAATCAAAAAAGTTGGATCTCATTCAGGCAGATATTTCTAGGGTGGTCCCTCTTTTCAGCACAACACCTCACTGTAAGCACTGTACACAAGAACTGCAAATGGCTCATTTTAATACACTAATATATGATAAGGTTTCCAGGGTATGAAAAGTAGAATGAGTGTTTTTGTCTGGGAAACGAAACCAGGCTTTAACTAGCTACTACTCTGAAGCAAATAGAATAATCTCAAGTGAATTCAGTTACCTGTTTCCACACACTTCTCATCAATCTGCATGTCATCCTCTACAGATCAACACAAGGAAAAAAATATAATCTGAATCAGAAAAACACTGGGGAGAAAAAAAACCTTACAGATCTTACAAGACTGAACTCAGACATCAGAAAGAAAATATTTGAAGCTTAGATCAGCTTTAAACATCTTTAAGGATTTTAACACTGTTAACTCCAACTTACTGATGTTCCCTGTCTTTAGTGAGCAAAAGGCTCTTAAACTAGTGCTCTGAAGGGCTTGTGGTAGAGAAGCAAACACGTCTAACTTTAATTCTCCTTTTGAAATAATAAAAGGTTTAATATGGCTGTCACTCTGTTTATCCTGTAGTATCTATTTATTATTACCATAACAGAATATAATTTTCTACTCACTCCCTTCTCTCCCGTAGCTTTTATAAGTGTGTTTCTTTCCAATATGCTTCGCTCAAGGAAAGTGCTTTGTTTGGTTGATTGTATTTTTATTTTTACAGGGTAGGAAAGGAAAAGATTGATTCGGCTCCCTCTCCATCCCCAGACCACATCAATTCATGTCCCTGAAATGCGATCTCATGGGCTAGGGAGATCTCATGGGATCACAACACTGCACTGTGTGTTCTGTTCTTGTGGGCCTCTCCAGATAGGCCCCGTAGGAGTTATTTTCCAGTTACAGGGCAATTGTTAGGGCATCTGTCAACCGTATTCTGCCCATATATATCCTTTAAAGAACTACTCTCTTGGAACTGCTCAGGTCATCTGCTGAAGATGGGAGAAAAAGAGGGAGAAGAAAAGAGAAAGAGGAAAAAGTAGTCTTTCCTTCCTCCAAGCAACCCATCCGAACTGTCCGTTCCCTATCAGATAATGCATAGCTTGAGTTTCCACTTTAAGACACTGTAAGCTCCTACTATTTCAAGTGAAAAAAGACTTGATTTCAATTATGCTAAGCACACAAAATGCCAAGAACTTGGGTTTCTTCTGCATGTATTTACCAAATGGCTTAATTTCTGACAACTTTTTAAAAAGCCTATAAAACAATGTGCTATATTGATTCCAGGTACAGGAATGCAATGTTGTCCAGATACGATCTCCTACCTTCTTCCACAGTGCTTACTGCCCACAGCATATCCATTGAAGCAGTTAAATGCAATAAAATCATGGTGAAAGAGAGCTCCAGCTCTAATAAGCAAAGCAATCAGTGTGAGAAGAATCCTAGACAATGAAACACACTCAATCTGGGAGTTATCAAAAGAGATATTTTATACTAGTATAAAGAACCATAGAAGAAAATGGGGAGAGAGAAAACAGGAATAATGTTCTTTATCTGGGAATATTTGCATGTTTACAGGAAGCTACAGTTGGCAGAGGATAATGTTTCTGGATTGTTACCATGAATAAACTCAGGGGCAGCATAGCTTGTCTTACACCTCAAGGAAAAAAGTTCTATCTTTCTCTCAATAGTTTTGATGACAAAGAAACATTCTAAACATATTGCATGACATCTTCCAGTGCAGAACTGTTATCTGTGTCCCTGGAAAGCCAGGCTAGTACAATTGTCACCTCAGACTTAATCACACCCAATTCTCCTAGAGAGAACTGGCTCTCCTAGAGAGCTCCTAGATCTTACAGACTTCAGAGTGAGTTGAATTTACAGCTTCTCTCACAGTCAGATCCCAAGTACACTGCAAACAACTACCACCATCAGTACTCCAGGTACAACTACCATTAAGTATTTATTTTCCTGGGGATAGTTAACACACTTCTGAGATTACAATATGGCTCCAGAAACAATGTCTTTGAATTAAACTGAATTGTATGAGCTTCTATTTCAGTATCCCTGGAAGAAGAGACAAGACCTTTCTTTCCTACTCTACCATTCAAATAACTTTTCACTCACACATTGATGATTTGAGACAGAGATGGGGCTGGAAAGGCTGAGACCACCAGAATTCTCGCTGCTTCCTACATAGAAATAAATTTATCACAGTTAAAGAAACAAAACTGTCCACAAGCACATTATGCTCCAGTCAGATTGACTGCTTACACATAAGATCAATTAGTACTGAGCTGACAGAAGACACCAAGAATGGAGAACTATGTTTGAGCCCACTGGAAAGTCCTGAAAGAAAGCCGACACGCTATCAGAACTATATAAAGACAATTTCCAAATCAGCAGCCCAAAAGTATTTAGAGTATTTTGAGTTTATATATAAGGACAAGAAGATAAGCCACACTGTGGTACAGACTCCTTGAAGTAGGAGAATGTGCTACTGCTATGAGTAGTAGTATTACTGCCTCTGTTACTACTGCTTCTGTTACTACACAGAGCCCCTTGCTTGCAGCCTCAATCACAACTTAGTTTGATTTCTGCTTTCATTATACAGACCACAGATAGGTTTAGATATAGTACAGATTGAAGTTTATAATCTCCAATTGCGTGGCCTTATGTTTTCCTGAGGGTAATACAGACAGGTTAGAGGATCAAACTGAGAAGTGTGCTACAGCAGTTTAACTACTGTGGTTCTGAAACCATGTAGTGTAAAAACAATGGGCTATCTATGCAGAAAATAATAGGCAAGGGATTCTTGTTCTTCCTCGAGCGTGTTTTTTTGTTTCTCTCCTTTCTTTTAATCTGGTCTACTCAGTTTTGACCAAAGTGTAAGAGGTTGCTCATAGCTCACAGGACATCTTTAAAAAAATAGTGTTTCTTGGTACAGCTATGCCCTTACACTATAGGTTTAGTATCCCCCTCTTCCCCTTCCCACTCTTTCCCCTCCCCCGTCCTTTTTTTTTAAATTGTAGACGATGGTCCTAAACAGTCAGGGCCCTCAATTTCCACCCATCTTTCAGCTGCTGCACTCCACTAGATGTCTTAGCAACTAGCATAGAGACTAGGCAACTCTAGTGAACTTCTCAGACATCAATTTAAGATGATACAGGTGCTTTCAAAAGCTTGTTCTCACATAGGCACTCTTAAGGGAAGGAAAGCAAGAAGTTGGAGAACAGAAAGAGGAAAGATGTTTCTCAAATGTCACCGTGAATCACACCGCTATATAACTTATGAAAATTTTAAACAGCAAAGTCTGAATAACTGGCTAATTTTTGAACTGGAAATCAGAAAAATGAAGACTTCTTTACCTTTTAAGAAGATGATTTGAGGGTATAAGTCCAGCACAGGCACTGAGATCTGAAACTTTTCTGGCCTGCCACCAGAGAGCATCATTCTGGTCCACAATCTGGAGTATTTCACCCTTCTTAAAAGGCAAACCTGCATCAGCACATGGTATGGCAGGATCTTGCAAGGGCCAGTAATCTGCCATTGCTCGCACATAGAGCTGGTAAAGAAAATATACATGACTAAGTGGAAGCCATGTTTAGAACAGATACAACATGAGGAGCTTTATAATCACAGGGCCAGATATTGCTGCTACTTAATTCATGATGAAGTCACATTTTAAAAACAAGATCAAGCCCCAAACCCTATCTGTTCATTAAGGGAGAAAAAAAATTCTCATACATTGTGAAAAGAATTGACCTTCAACCTGTAGATCACTCTGAAAATGTCTTCCTTTCCTTTTAACACAACTATATTTCAGCTTACTGTCTTTACTGCTTCAGCAACAGCATACTGATGTCAGCTGAGAGGTAGCTGAGAGGTAGCCATAAAGGCAAGTAACGCTTTAAGGATTGCGATGAACTTCTAAACAACATGATTTCTGTGTATCGCACCATTAGACATTATTGGGGTAGCTGTTTGCAGTAACAATTCAGAAAAAAGAATGTCTCTTACTGTTGTTTGGTTGCTGACCGGCCGATCAGAAACTGGAATTAATTTGAACATAATTGTCCCCTGAGACAGGGCCTAAATGATTAAAAAAGGATTAAAATATGACTGGTATTCAACACAAATAACCAAACATCGGCAGCACAAACTTAACACAGCATGGCTTGGAGATTACTATAATGTCTATATTACAAATAGATTTTAGGCAGACAAAACCAATATGACAATATTGTATTTGTTTTTCAAAAGGAAACTCAAGAATGAAACCTCAAACTCTTGCTAAAGATTTTTAATTCAATGAAATCTGTGTTTCATTATAAATATACACAATTTCAACATTAATTGATACCAAACTTTTCTACTGAAATCTAATTTAAATTAGCAGCAGGGTCTGGTTAGACAAGTGATGTAAAGGGGGGAGGAAAAAAAATATTTAAGAATTAAGGATTCCAATAGAGTTTATATTTCTTATACCTAGAAATAGTACAACCAAGGAAACAGCACATAGAAAGACATGATATGATTACATACAGCAATACCTTACTGACTGGCACTAACACTTTGCAGTGAAGAATGCTGAAAGATTGTAGCCAAAATGATGAGTAAGTAACAGGGACAGCTCAACAGATTTCTTAGTGAGAATTTTGACAACAGCAGTTACCACTGATCTTTTTTGCAAGGTGAGGTATGGACTTAAGAGCTCGTTCACTCTGTTTTAGTGCACTTTGTAACATGGACTCTTATTAGAACAGCACCTTTCCACTACTTTCTTGTGGAATATTAACTGAGTGGAACTTCCAGAAAAATTACGAATCAGTAAAGTCTGAATAAATTAATATTTTTCCCAGAGGCTGCAGGTGGAATGGCCACAATTAAGTTAATTTCTGTCCAGAACAGGGGTTAAATTTAATTCTGGTTTTGTGCATTCTGATTTCATGAGCAGTTGTGAACTTCATCCACAGTAAGGAAACAACCTGAAATTTCTGTTAAAATTTTCAGACTTTCTCCTCTAAGAGCATGAGTGAGTGCATGAGTGAGTGTAAAAGAAACAGCATACAGTTATTCTTAAGGTACAAAGTAGAAAAAAGATTCAATACCAGAATATTAATAACTTGCTCAGGCTCAAGTCCCTCAACAGGAACTCCATTTACTTCCACCAGTTTGTCTCCAGCATACAGCAACCCTACAGTGAAAACAAGGATGAAAGCACAAGCAGAAGTTTTGTCACAGCGTGGATTATGTTGGGTAGGCGAGGCAGGGACACACAGCTATACCACAGGTTTGGAAGTCAGCATTAAAAGTTTCCATACACCAGGTATACATGAAGACATTTTGGATTTAAGTTGTATTGCCCCTTCAGGCTTCTGTGGGTCACAAGAAGCTTGCATGCTGCAGTTTTCTTATTTCCTCCCACCTTCCCCATAAAACATGTTTACAATCTATTGATGATTTGCCTTAAAAACAGCAGGAACATTTTAATGTAGCTCAATTTCCCAAAGTAATTTCTGAACCTATTCTAGCTAAACCCATTATACTAATAGATCATGCAACTTGGAATCAGACCTTTAAAAATTCCAGGTGCAGTGGGAGGCCTTGGGACTCCTCTCTGTCCTTTACAAAGTCTTTACAATATTACTTACTTTCACATTTTCCTTCAGCTCAATCAAAACATTAATCAAACTAGGAATTTGATCAGCTATTGTCTACAGTTTGGGTTTTCTTCTCTATACAAAGGCCAGAAAATACTAAAAGGAACTATTTTCTAATGATTACAGTTCAATTTTACTTCTGATGTTTTACATTTTAGTTATGTTACATTTCCCAAGGAACATGGAACACGTTCAATTCTAGGATGACAAAGTAGTAACATTTCCAAGGAAACTCCTTGGAAGATTGCTTAGCAACTAATGCTACCAAAGTGTTTAGTAGACTAGCACCAATAATTATTACTACATATTCCTTATCTTATAGAATCACAGACTACTGATGTTTTCCATTTCTCCACTGGGGAATGAGCTGCTGGTATTCATACTACACTGCAGTTTGGGATATTCTTGATCAATCTCATGACAGATTGATCCAGATATTGGTGCCAAGAATACATAATGAAAACTGGATTTGTACCTCAGTTCAGTCTCAAACATAGCACATTCATATGAAAATTAATGAAACCAGGATCAAAGTCACTGCAAGGTATCACTATTTACAGTACTGTCCAATGGACACATCTTCTTGCTCTATAATGGAAAACTAATTGTAGAAGCAAAGCTATTATCTTACTTCAAATATCTTATTTTAATTTTTTTTATTACTTTTTTTCAAATTATACATACCACTTCTGTCTGCTAGCCCACCATGGATCACACGGGCAACTGTTATGTCACCTGTTATCTCATGGCGTTTAATGGTGGCACCCTGGCAAATAAAAACAAAGAAAAAACACACTGATCACTGAAGAACCCCTGTAAGTTTCCTTTCATGTCACAAGTCTGATCTTCACAATGACAAAAAGGCATTGAAAGATAAAACTTTTTTATCAGCACACAGATCTAGCAATAATGTATCATTATTAGTACTAAGTCCTTCATTGTCTTCAACTTCCATTATACTAAAACAACTTCATTGTCTGACTGTAAGAAATCTTTTCTATCTCAAATATTACAGCTATCTTTTCCTAAAACAGATGAGTTAAGCTATACAATGTTTTCCGCTTATAAGCACAATGATTTCTAAAGAACCTTTCAGAGCTCTCCTCCCTTCCTTAGTATTTTGGCCAAGGGAGTAACTCTCAATCCTATTTGCATTTTCATTATATGAGATAAAAACATCTGCCAAATGTTCAAACCCCGACCAGACAAGGCACTGAACAACCTGCTCTAGTTGCACCTGCACTGAGCAGGGCTACATGGCCATTTCCAACCTCAACAATTCTTGCAATGCTACCAAAACTGCACAAGAATGCACGCAATGTCTGTGACATTTCTGGAAAGAAACCAATATGCATGTGATGCATTATCAATGCTTGTGTAAGTTAAAATAATTTGACAGACATCAGAAAGCTCCCTCACCAGAGGCTGGTTGTTTTTCACTAAGCAGACAATCCTCATAGCTTCCTCATTTTCAGGTATGTTGTCTGGCAGTGGTGGAAGGGTTGGTTCAAAATCTTTCTGGGCCACAGTATCATGAGCAGATAGCAAGGCCTGTTACAAACAAAAACAAACAAACAAACCAACCCATAGGCAAAGATCACACAATAGAACAGCTTTAAACAGCGACTGGTCAGAAAACAGAAATCAATGAGTAAGTTCCTATGTGAACATAGATTCCTTTCACACATGGACATTTTCTTCTTTCCACTTGGAAACTCAAACCGTGAAATAAAGTTTTAAGAACAGTTCCTCTCCATGCTTCTGGAAAACTTACAAAAGATGAAACATTTCTATTTGGAGCTGTAGGGAAAAGAATGCAGGTTTTGCAATTAGAAGGAAAATTTGGTTTTATATGTCTGCATCAACCGCTCAGAATTTAACTTTGTAAGAAACATCTCTCTCAAACATAGCCCTTAAATAAAATGCAGCCCACTGGAGGTACTTCACATACACAATCCACATCTGGTTTCACAACTAGGTTAGTTCATTACTAGGAAACTATGTCTCTTCTGGCTCCTTTGCCAATTCTTGTGAACAGCGGGCCATCTATTTCCATTCCCACTGCAGGCAGCTCTGTGAGCAAGCTTTTTCTTTCCTTAAGCAGAACTTGCCTTTAAGTGTGGAGCTCGCAGTAGTCGTCTTAGCTCTTTGATCTCTCCAGACTGAGGGGCTTCACGCAGTAACTCTACCACCTGGTAAACATAAGAGAGAAAGCACGGAGACTGGTTCTGGAGAACAATTAATTTAGAAAGCTCTAAATTGAATTGAGAGGAATATGGTATGGTAAGAGTGTTAAGTCCCCCACATTATATGACTCAGAGCATATCCATATGGTTTACTCTAGAACTGGACAGTATGACTGCAGCTGCACAACGCTCAGCCAGGCTTAATTTAGTTCACGCACAGCACCATGTGCTCTAAATTAGTTTTTTCTCCTATGCCTCAACCAATTTCATCAGTAGAGTCAGTTTCTCCACTGAGTCATTAACTCTCCCACTAATTCAAAAAATTAAGAATTAATCAGCTGTTACGATTTGAAAAAAAACAAAAAGCTTTTCAAAATCCTCATGTCAGACTGCTTGATTGTAGCCATAACACTGAACCACACAGTTATATGCGAAGAAAAATATATGGCCAGTGGTTAAATAATTTATGCATTCATTACACTGGCCAGGCCTTATGCAGTCTAGTGATCACAGCTGTACGCATTTCTCACCCCCCCTCTCAACACAATATGAGTTATCAAGTAGTTTGCCAAATATGTGAGGAGAGAATCTTTCAAGTTTATATAGTGGACTCAGACCTAAGATACAAAACCAAATATCAGAACACTGTTATCTGCAGCTAAGTTGACTAATTTGGTATGAGTAAGTAAAGCAATACACTATGTATACTCAATCTTACCTCACGAGTCAATGCACGTGCCTGCAGCGTGACAGGAACTGGTCTTTTTCCAAGGTAGTGTTGGAGGCACTCATAAATCTATTGCATGCCATGATAGACAAGACAGTGCGATGATGATATGATCTGTTCACATGATTATATAGGTATGTACACAACACACAATGGGCAATATTGTATTTCTAGGAAATTGTCGGTCCAACTAGAGCCAAAGAGCTTGCAATCTCAATCCTTAATGTCTAATGCATCTGGAATTAAGTCTATAATTCATTGTCTTTCCGTATTATCACCCAGCTAGTCAGTTATGCTGTAGTTTTGAATTTTCCAATAAGAAAAGCTGATTACACAGGACAATAGCCTGATAGTGTCAATTCTCTGACTTGATTCCTTCTCCTTGTTGCAGGCCTGATTAACAAAGTAAATTTAACTTAAAGCACAAGAAATTGCTGTATTTAAAATGGCCTTATGGACATTCTTATCCACTGCAAGTTTATCTTCTTTAAAATGTAAAGGTTTTAAAAATCCTTGTTAGAGGAAAAGCAGAATTTGCACGGAATTTGTCTCATAGATAGAATTCTGCTCAAGAGAGAAACACCAGCTAAAACTGTGTTCTATAACAACATAAAATCTTCAACTACATAGCAGATCAGTGTGGGAAAAAGCAAAAAATATAATTTCACAAGCATCCATGCCAAAGAGTGGGATGCATAGCCACACAGAGATTTAAGAACAGAAAAGACAGCTGAGCAGTGCTGCGTTCAGCCTGTCTCCATCTCCTTGGCCTTAATACAGACGTGTAAAGTAGAAAAGCTTTAATGTCTAGGACATTACGAAAGAAAATACATGTTTTTCTTTAAAGCAAAAGTGGTTTTGTTCACCTTGACTGCTGATGTTAGGACTGACTTTAGGACTATCAGCACTTAGTGTAAGTAAGCATTTATTGTCCTGATATGGCAAAAATAAAGTAGCTGTTCCCACAAGGTTGTTCTCTAGGAAACCTTTGCCTTCACAGGTGAGTATTACTTTACCTTTAAAAGTGCTTGCAGCCAGCGAGATCTGAGCAGGTCATATAACATGCCAACGCCATTGACATCTCTTTTACAGAGCAAACTCAGTTCTTGTAGCACTAGAGTCAGAACATGAGATATACCTGAGCCCAAGAAACAGAAAAGCGCAAGACATTTCAGTACAAATAGAAGACCAACCAAAGCCAAACAGTGACCCAGGCCTTTGAAAAGCACCATTCCTCAGTTTATACTTCCAAGAAATGCACCCATTTCCTGTCTGCTTTGCTTGTTTCCTGCAATCAGCTCTGTTGCAGAAGAGCTTTATTTTATTATGTTATTAACCAGCAGGGTTAGGTCAATACTACCAATTTTCAACTGACCTGTGAGAAAAACACACAGGGAATCTCACACATATCAGTTTGGATTCAAGTTGCCTAGTTCATTTTATAGGCTTTTCTTTTGGATGACTCACTGTTTGGGCCAGGAACCATCTGTTTTTCTCCACTCTTGAGAAGTGTAGACATTTCAGAGAATATCACTAATGAAAATGCAAATTCCTGCCAAATACATAGCATTGTCACAGACACCCACAACAGGTCCCAGGAAAGGGGAAGAACTGTTCTTACTATTAGAAGCAGCACTTGATCTGTTTGTTAGGAACAGTATTCTAATACAGTGGAAAAACGAAAAATTCAGTGTCTTTCTAAAAATCTCAAGGAGGCAGAAACTAAGAGGTGACAAATAGATAAAATGTTACACAAAGTCAGGCTGAGATACAAACTGGAATTTTGGAAGTGCATGGAATTTAATTTTACCTCAGAAATGACAACAGATCATTTCTGGTATGTGACACTCTTCCGAAGAAATACAATATTTATAACAGCACCAAAACAATACCATACCAAATGCTAGAAGTTGGATTTATTAAGCTATATGGGTTCTTAAAAAGACCGTAAGAGTTGGATGCCTGACTCCCACTGAATGTCAAAGGAAAGTTCGTTCTCAACTCTTGTGTATTTTGGTAAGCACAAGCTGTCTCTTTGCTTTTTAGTGCCAGAGTAATCACACAATATGATTGTAACTGGAGACTTTCCTTTATATTTATTTGTTTACAACATTAAACTTGGCATGTTTCAATGAGTAATATTGTAATACAAGAAAAATGTTGAAATAAAACCAAGACACTAGGAGCTTGTAAAGTTACATCAGCCAAAGTCAAAACAGTAATTTCTGTAAGCTCATCCAGCAGACCCAGAACAGCTGAGTACTCCCTATTGCAGGCAGTACTCATCAGCTGCTATCATCCAGTCACCACAGCTAACCTAAACGTGGAAGCCCCTCTTTACTTATTTTTCTCCTGAGCACAATGTTTATAGCCATTGACAGTTAATTGTTTCCTCTATCAGCTCTAGACCTCGATGTTACCAACACTTATGTGACATCTATCTACAGCTTTTCACTGAGGTATTTTCCTTATGCATGAATTTATACAGGTACTTGCCTGCTAAGCTTCTGCAGATGGGACTTTGCCTCAATCATCAGGCAGAATTATTGAGTATCCAAACTGGGAAAGCCTGGAAATGTACCTCATTATCAAAAGAAGCATCTGTTTCTGGAAAGCAGACACTTAAGCACTTACAAAAATTACAAACTCAGTGAACCCTGATTGTGAGACCCACAGGGAAATATCTCCCAAAAAAGGATTTTCTTCTACAGGAACTTCCTAGTGCCTAACAGAACACTACCTTGGGTAGAGACACTTCTTAAGATCTTTTCCTCATTACTAGTTGCCTCTTTTTGAGATGACTTGTACTAACTATCTCCTAGAAT
Source organism: Burhinus oedicnemus (assembly GCA_008921705.1). NCBI lineage: Eukaryota > Metazoa > Chordata > Aves > Charadriiformes > Burhinidae > Burhinus > Burhinus oedicnemus. Next base: position 706,681 of record VFFE01006529.1, read on the forward strand.
GCTATCCCTACATCAAACTGCGTTCAAATAGACCAATATGTTCCATACAGAAGCACAAACCTTTGAACAACAGAGAATCATTTCCTTAAGCAAAGAACCCTCCTTGCAGTTATTAGTAATTCTTGATACAGCTGCAGAGACCCTGGACTTTATAAGCCAGAAACAAATGCCAGGAATTCTCTTCTGATGCTCTCTACATTAACTGCTTACCACCATTAAACATCAAGAATCATTCCAATCATTAAGTAGTAATACTTCTACACATGTTCATCTCATGACTCAATAGAAGAAGAGTTACAGGGATCAAGGAATAAAACTTTTTGTCAGTTTTCTTTCTCTTTGAAAAAGAGACAGAAAAGTTATGAGTACCATTATCTTGACTGCAGACTGTTGGCACCTCCATCTCTTCCTCTGTTCAAGGAGATTCCACCCACTTCTTTGAGTACTGCATTCACGCCAAGTTGGCTTCACAAAGATAGATGCTGAACTAGGGAAAACAGTACACTCTCATCAGAATACTGTCAGGTATTTTAGACTGATAGAATTTAAAAGAAGGGGGCAACCATTCATATTTGAAATGCACGACATGTTGCAAGCATAAGTTAAATTCATGAGTCCCACCTGTAAATTCAGTTACCCACCAGCATCCAAAATGCAGACAGATAAACCTCAACTGCAATATGACATTTTATTTCCTTCATTGAATTGTCATTAGCTTGCTTCATTAAGCCATCTAAAATAACAAGCTATTTTGTACATCTGCTCCCCAACTTTTTAAGTGCACTACCATGGAAATTTATAATTTTTTCCAAAGACTTTTAAAGCTTGTTTTACATAAATATAGCTTGGAAAATAATTACATTCAAGACCATATTACATTTCATTCCTCTTGCTATTGACAAAATATTAAGATTGAAAGACTCTGGAGTTTCTACTGAATTTTCATTGAGCAAGGAAATGATTTTGCAAAAAAAAAGGGATCACTGGTTTTATCACTGTTAGAATTTAAGGTCTTTGAAGGATTTGTTCCACAAAGTTTTTGTATTTTCCCCTATTTCCTCACAGAACTAAAATGCAAAAAACCTCAACCCCAAATAAAAAACCCCACACCTTACCTTACTGGTATCATCATCTCTCTCAGGCAATTTATAATTGGTTGCTACTGTTAGAGATAGAGTCAAAGAAGTCATTTGCTAATCTGAAAAAAACCCCTCCTATATTGTCTTTCATTATAAAAAGCAGCGTATGCTACCTTACTATTTTTTTCTTTAAGTTTTAAAATAGGAACTTTTAAGTAATGCAGGAAGCCAGTGCTTAATGCTAATTAATCTGTAGCCATGTCGCACTGAACTTTTCGCATTTGCAATAAGCCTTCTAAAATTTTCTTCCAAATTCCTTCCCTCCCTTAAACTTCTGTGACAACCTATCACTAACCTGTAACATTCCCTTAGACTAAAAATGGAGGAAGCTCTTCAATCTACTGCTAATAAATAGGAAACAATGCAGTACAAGATTGCTTCAGAGAATTCTCAAAACTCTTCTCTGCAAACGAGTACGGAAATTCCCCAGGGACACAAGGCCGTATGGTGCATTTATACCCAAAGCATCAGGAATCCATATATGAAAGATCTGAAGTAATTCAGAATCTTCATTACATCCTAGTTGATCTAACTTCAAATCACATTTGATACAAGCTTGAAGATATTGTCATGATTACCAGTATTGTAAGATTACTCTTAAAGAGGTAAATATTTGAACTGCTCACTCAAGAGATGATTCAGAGTGCAAGTTAAAAAACCCGTACCATCCGATACCTGAGCACCCCAGCCAATAGGAACCCCAGTGTGACACTGTATGCACAGTGGATGCCTTGCCGAATTCTGTTAAACATACAGTAGGTTATCTCCTGGATTAGTAAAGCAAAAAGGCAGCCATTTTCCTCTAGATTGTTCTGTGGACAGGAAACATCAAAGGTACAAGCAGGACAAGTATTATCTTGATCTGCTTATAAAAGCAGAAGGCATTACTGTCACTTTTACTGCACTTCTTAATACTTATTTTTAGAACATGCTTCCTCTCTCCTGTTAAATCATAAAACTGCTTTCAAAAGGCAGTGGAAATTAAGGGGGGGGAAAATCAGAAGTTAGGAGATGATGATTCAAGCATTCTGTTACTGAGTATTGGTAATTCATTTCAATTTACCTCTACAGGATACTCAGTGATACATTTTATTGAAATTCTAATCCAAAGATTGCTTTTAAAATCATGATTTCTTCTTTCAAACACTACCAAAAATATAGTTTGATCCTCCCCCAATACCCAATGCAACATTTCCATTTCAGTGTTACATTACACTGCACAATAATTTTTCCACTGGGAGCAACTATTTTTCGTATTTTATGAATGTAACACTTAATCCTTCTACCACACATCCACTGGGAACTGGGTTTTGAGCTGCAATTATTTCATTTTTTCAATAGTCTGAATTCTGTTCCTTTAAGAGTTTGCCTTCCCCTTTGTTAAGCTTTGCTGATCTGCCTAATGATGGATTTAAAGCAGGCCATATAAATCCAGTCATGAATACCTGTTTCTTAATTACTGAAGACATTAGGAGTAGGACAGAACTCTTTACTGTGGGATGGTATAGACATGGCAAGAGGAATCCATATGTTGCAAAGTACATTCAGGACAGTGGTGCTCCTGGTTTTCACCGAATAACAGCAATATGAAACCCTCTGCCCACCCCCCACC
>VFFE01006529.1:709451-747010 GCA_008921705.1 Burhinus oedicnemus
CCACCCCCCCCCCCCCTTTTTTTTTTTTGGAAGCTAAGAGTCTATAGCTCCAGATTCAGTTGCAGAAGCATTTACAAAGAGATGGTACTCAATCTGCAAGTTATGTCCTAAAAGGAAACGTCTTCTGACAGCTTATCCCATAAACTACACTTCAGAAGCCTCATTTCATATTATTATTATTAATTCTAAATTTCTCTACCTTTTGTAACTGGTTTTTTTTCAGATTTTTTCAAGAACTAAAGAAGGACCCTGCTGACATCAGTTGGTTCCCATGTACAATGGCTGTTTGCTTTGCTTTGCATAGTCTACACAGGTATCCAACAGCATACTCCCAATTCAAAATCCTGATTACGGTTTTGTGGTAAAGGCTGTTTGAAGACCAAAGAAAAGAGCATGTCCAAACATTTCCGATGGACTATAAGGGAGCCAACTCCTGATCTATATGTTACATTTCACATACTGAAAGTCCAGATTTAAAAGTCTCATCACATACATCCCTCAAAAAAACCTGCACAAAACAACTCCATTTTTTTCCCCTCAAAAAAGAATAAATTAGTAAAATCCCTGTTATAGCATAGCTGGGCTTTCTGGGACAACTCCCCTAACCCGAGCTGAATTTGTTTGGCCAAATCCCATCTACAAATATATTCTGGTTGTCAACTGTGATCAACTTTACTTATTACTATGCATCTGTTACCAGATGTATGATTTTATAGCTGTTGGTTCACTGAAAGCATATACAACTTTTATCCATAAAGATACTCTGCCACCCAGAAGGCTTTCAATGCATTGACTTACAGTGCCTTCCCATTCAACAAAGCCCAGTTCTCTCCAGAATAAAACTCCTGCTGTTTCAAGTCTAGATCTGGCTTTTTTTGAGGTTTGTGACAAGTGGTGTTCCCCAGGGGTCAGTACTGGGTCCAGTCCTGTTCAACATATTCATCAATGACCTGGATGAAGGGATAGAGCGTACCATCAGCAAGTTTGCTGATGACACAAAACTGGGAGGGGTGGCTGACACACTGGAAGGCTGTGCTGCCATTCAGCGTGACCTGGACAGGCTGGAGAGTTGGGCAGAGAGAAACCTCATGAAGTTCAACAAAGGCAAGTGTAGGGTCCTGCACCTGGGGAGGAATAACCCCATGCACCAGTACAGGTTAGGGGCTGACCTGCTGGAAAGCAGCTTGGTGGAAACGGACCCGGGAGTCCTGGTGGACAACAGGATGACCATGAGCCAGCTATGGGCCCTTGTGGCCAAGAAGGCCAATGGCATCCTGGGGTGCATCAAGAGGTGTGTGGCAAGCAGGTCAAGGGAGGTTATCCTCCCCCTCTACTCTGCCCTGGTGAGGCCGCACCTGGAGTACTGTGTCCAGTTCTGGGCTCCCCGGTTCAAGAAGGACAGGGAACTGCTGGAGAGGGTACAGCAGAGGGCTACAAAGATGATTAGGGGGCTGGAACATCTTTCTAATGAAGAAAGGCTGAGGGACTTGGGTCTTTTTAGTCTGGAGAAGAGAAGACTGGGGGGGATCTCGTCAATGCTTATAAATACTTAAAGGGAAAGTGCCAGCAGGATGGCACCAGTCAGTGCCCAGTGATAGGACAAGAGGTAATGGGCACAAACTTGAACATAGGAAGTTCCATCTGAGCATGAGGAGGAACTTCTTTCCTTTGAGGGTGGCAGAGCACTGGCACAGGCTGCCCAGAGAGGTGGTGGAGTCTCCGACTCTGGAGACATTCAAAACCCGCCTGGACGCCATCCTGTGCAACCTGCTCTAGGTGTCCCTGCTCTGGCAGGGGGGTTGGACTAGATGATCTCCAGAGGTCCCTTCCAACCCCAGCGATTCTGTGATTCTGTGATTTTCCTATGTTTTGTCCTATTTAGCCTCGAAGCATCAGGCTGCATGCCCTTTTAAGTAGGGTGAGACCCCGCAAACAGATATAGGGAAACGTGAAAGACAAGAAATATTTCCAAAAGCTTTTTGGTTTAACTAGTTAAAAGAAACTTTAGAATAGTCCTTAACCTCAAAATAGACAAGCAAAGCCCCTGAATTTTTTGTAGAAGACTCCTCAGATGCATACTGAAAACTGAATCTTTTCTCTTGTGATAACTGTAGTGAAATTACCATAATCTTAAAACCTGCTTTGTTGAAATAGTCTTGTCTACCAAACCAGCATGTCACCATATTGACAATTAGCATTGCTTATATACTATTACAAAAGAGAGAAGTTTAAAGGAAAAGAGAAAAAAAAACCCAAACACAACCATCTCCACTGTAGTCTTAGGAATACCTTAACCAAGGTCCCTTTTAGCCTTTGCGAGCTGGATCATATTTATTTCTTCTTAGCGAGGATAGATCTTCCACAGCACAGTGACTCAGAATGGCAAAGAAGTAAACGAAAGCAAGCAAGTCACCCTGTTGCTGTCAAAGAAAGAATATTCTACGATCTTCTACTGAACAGTTATTTCATTTTTAAATACACCACTGAAAATCATCCTGCAAATAGAGACAAAGAAGAACATTTCTGGAGATGCTAAAATACTTCCAATTCTGCTAAAATACTAACCAATATTGTTACCCCTTTATAATACTCGTGAGATTAATTATTTTTTTCCCACGGAGCCTTGTAGGTTCGGATATCACTACTGCTTCTGTAGAGAACAGATGTGGGATTAACTCGAGTGTGTTTAGAAGTTTTAGACACACTGTTTCTCTTGAAGGTTGACCTCAGATTTCCAAGAAAAACTGGGAAAGCTACTGAATGCTGATTGCTCGCTTTTTTGGGTGAAAGCCTCGGGTATAGCTATCAGAGAGCTGCTAGGGTTAATAATAAACACAGAGTTAGTAACCCTTCCATCCATTGTCGCCTTTTAAAGCTACAGAGTTTATGCTCACACTGACAGAAGCAGCATTTAAACATGAAAATCTGTCAAGTTCTTAACAAACACAGCTCACGTCATTCATAAAGTTGTAAATGTTTCCTATTTTCACACAACAAAAGGAAAGCTGCTTCCAACTGCGAAGCCTGGTTTCAGCAGCTGTCAGCAATAGATGATGAATAAGTCCTTACCAGAAGAGAGTAAGAATAGCATCTTGCTTCCGTGCAGTTCTTTAGAAAAAGACCTACTAAATTGCTTGCTTCAGGGGAAAGGTCAGAGTTCAAACAAACTTGTAACTACTACTGTGCCTTCATTTCCTGAGACTTGTATCTACGCAGACTATAAGGCCAGAGCTCAGGGTCTCCTCATCCCAGGGATCTAAATAAATTAGATGGGAGTTCTTACTAAAAAGCTTACTTGACTGATCTCCCAGCCCATGTAAGGCCCTTCCCATTCACATGTATTGCATGCAATTACAGACGCCCGTTAGTAGAAGACATTTCTCTCTGCCTGCTGTTAGGGACAGAACAGGACACCCATGCTGGGTGTGCCAGAAGTCAGAGTCAAAAGGAGTCCATCACCTCATGTCTACAAACATCCCAAATTTGGGCTGCAGAGTTTACTTCCTTAAGCAGCAGAATATGAAATTCCTTGACCCTATTTGTCAGATAGACCAGAAGGTCTCATTGATACCAGGCTAGAGTTGCAAGGGAACCCAAGCCCTGTGTTTAATACAGTTCTCAGAATTGTCTTTAAATGGACAATTTTGGATGCTGTCAAGCTTCTGAAGGGGATAACACCAGAGAACCCGACATTCAGAATATCAACCCTCCTGCTGTTATAAGCTTGTTTGGTTAAGATGCTTGACAAGGTTATTGAGCATTTTTAACAAGGAAAACTACTCGTATCTTTAAATTTGTCAAAATTAATAATTTGGCATATTGAAGACAGGGAGAAATTAGCCTGAGGGCAGGGAACACTCTGAGGAAGCTTTTGTTGCAAATAAGCCACTACAAATCAGCAAACCGAATAGGCAAAAAATGGTAATAAGAGACATTAAGCGTCTCTCGAATGACGTGTCCTATTCAGGACTTTTCTGTTCTGGATTACATAAACTTAATTAGGCTAGTCTCATCACTGATGTCTGTCAGCTTCTTTTTCTAGTCAGTGTAAAAAAACCATCTTGCTTTTTGTAAACTTTTTGATACTTGAAAGTGTTTTAATTAAAAAAGCAACCCTAAATATTAGTGGAATAAATTGACACATTTTAAGCAAAGGTTGAGACCTATCTGTTGAAACCATATATCCTTTATCTTGACAAAGGAACCTCTTATTGCAAGTCTGAGGTGGTACAGGTTAAGAAAAGACTGAATAAATTTTATGTTCATGTAATGTTCTGTGACATTTAGATAATGACACCTGCATATGTAAGGTTGCTGATGGAACAAATTATGCTATTACCCTTTGTAATCAGATCTATTCAGTGCTGCTTCATTCTGCCTCCCACTAAAACAAAAGCTTACAGCTCCAGTGGTGGCGCAAGTATCTTATTTACATGGGGGTAAATGCCACCAAAGCGTTGCTTCCTAAAAGAGCAGCACATTCGGAGAAGCATACTTGGGTGCGGTGCACTTTAGTCATGTGAGGCAGCCAGCTTTACTTCCAGCTGTTTACTGCCAACAGCTTGGGCTTACTGAAAAAAAACCCAAAACCAATCCAGACAACAACCACCTGACAACATCAACACATTGATACTAAATCAATTTAAAAGTACATGGCTGGGCAGTTCGAAGGAAGGATTTGTTTTACAGTCCCATACCAGTCACGTATCTTTCCTCTACATTATCTCTCACCAGACCAGAACAGGTAGTTCCCTAAACTGCTTCTAACAAGTACAGTTAGGAAGTGAACCTACTTTTGGCCAAATAAGTCAATAATGTATAGCACCTGGCATTCAAGTCAGAATGTGAAGATTAGGAGCGAGGAAAAAATTCTCTTTTGAGCTCCTACTCCCCATTCGTACATTTCTAATATTTAGCTAATGGGAATTAAATGGGTAACACAAGTTTAATTAGCCTTGCTGTAGCTATGAGAAGAAACTAAATTTCACAGTTGCATGGGGAAATGCATCTGTGCAGTACAATGGTTTCAGTACAGTGCATATTTTCTTACCTGCAAACACCGCAGAATACACCATGTTCAGCCCATGCAGAATTTCCAGAGGGAAAGAGTATTTGCTGGATGTTAGCAGAGCAAGTAACCTCACTGCCCGAGCTAATCTATGGACATCCTCTCCTTTCTAATCCGCAGAAGCCTAACCTTAGAGCTACTCATTACCAGGGAGAAGAGAACAAATCCCCTTAACCCTTTTCTTGCTTAAAAAGCCTACTTTAAGTTGTTCTCACTTAAGTAGTTTCTTATTCTCAGCAACTTTCCCAGTCGATACGGCACTCATCTCTCAGAGTCTGTCTTCAGCTACCAAGCCTGCAATTGCAATGAGAATCTATAAAACTGCAACATTGATCTTCTGTTGCTGGTTACAGGATTTCTGCTGCAGCACAAGAAATATCCGGCTTTCAATTTCAGGAAAAAAGAGACAAAGAAGATGAGAAAAAGCAATTACCATAAAGCAATACAGACAGAAAAGTCCTGCAGGTTAATGCATTTCTTTGTTAGCTACAGAAATCAAAGCTGGTCTGTACTGATTTCCTCATGCATCACAGCCCACGTAGGCTGTAAAGTGGAATCTGTGTCAGAAGCACATTTAATCCTAGGATTCTCTTCAGCTAATAACCGAGCTATATAGCAGAAAGACCAAAAATAATCCAGCCCAGGCTGCCTGCTTCCATTAATCAGCAAGCTAAATTCATATGCGATATCACTACTTTTTATAAGAGGGGGTGTGTGTGTATATATATATATATAAAAGTATGTAAAGGCAAATGTATTCTGTTGTTTAGTTCTCAACTTTGCATCATTCAGTGAACGAAGTTACACATTTGAAGTTGCTACATATTTGGTAGATATATCTCCTTCATAAAAGACAGAAAGATTATAGAAAAACTTCCCATCTCTAGTGACATTCTCAGTTTAAGGCACAGAATCAGTGTGGGAGTAAGGTCCTATGAAACAAAGCATTTTGCATGTCAAAGCTGAAGATGAAAATCATTCCTTTCTTCCAAAACATCTGAAGACAACAAACACTGACCCTGAACAGTTACAGGAGAGGGGAAAAAAAAAAAATCAAACCTGTTTTTACTGCTTACACTCCTACAAAAGGTGAAATAAATCCTGAATTCAGATCTTTGCAGATGAAAATCATTGCCATTGATTTGCTCAGCTGTTCACACAGCTCCTTGTCAAAGAGCAGTTCTGCTCCTGCAGGTTTCAGTTAAATATTTTTTGTACATTGAGTTCTGAGACGATTGCATGGAAAGACTGCATCTAGAACAAAAGACCAACTGTTTGAATGTTGGAAGTTTTGAGTGTTGGAATGGCAGGATACAGACTCTTCAGGAAGGACAGGCAGGGGACAGGAGGAGGGGGTGTCCTCCTCTATGTCGGTGACCAGCTGGAGTGCATGGAGCTCTGCCTGGGGATGGATGAGGAGCCGACTGAGAGCTTATGGGTCAGAATTAAAGGGAGGACAGGGACAGGTGATGTTACACTGGGGATCTGCTAAAGGCTATGTGACCAGGAAGACCAAGCAGATGAGGCCCTCTATAGACGGATAGGAGCAGCCTCACGTTCACAAGCCCCTGTCCTCATGGGGGGCTTCAGCCACCCCGGTATCTCTTGGAGGGACAACACAGCAGGGCATAAGCAATGCAGAAGGTTCCTGGAATGTGTTGATGATAACTTCCTTCTCCAAGTGATAGAGGAGCCATGCTGGATCTTGTCCTCACCAACAAGGAGGGGCTGGTGGGGAATGTGGAGCTCAAGGGCAGCCTCGGCTGCAGTGACCATGAGATGGTGGAGTTCAAGATCCTTAGGGTGGGGGGAGGAGGGTGCACAGCAAGCTTGTTACCCTGGACTTCAGGAGAGCAGGCTTTGGCCTCTTCAGGGTACTGAAGTGTACTTGGCAGAGTACCATGGGATAAAGCCCCGGAGGGAAGAGAGGCCCAAGAAAGCTGGTTAATATTCAAGGACCACCTCCTCCAAGCTTAGGAGCGATGCATCCTGACAAAGAGAAAGTCAGGCAAAAATGCCAGGAGGCCTGCATGGATGAACAAGGAGCTCCTGGACAAACTCAAAGGAAGCCTACAGAGGGTGGAAGCAAGGGCAGGTAGCCTGGGAGGAAGACAGACAAATTGTCTGAGCATCTAGGTTAGGAAAGCTAAAGCCCTGGTAGAATTAAATCTGGCCAGGGACATCAAGGGCAACAAAACAAGCTTCTACAGGTACGTCAGTGACAAAAAGACAACTAGGAAAAATGTGTGCCCTCTCCGGAAGGAAACAGGAGGCCTAGTCACCCGGGATATGGAGAAGGCTGAGGGACTCAGTGACTTTTTTGCCTCAGTCTTCACTGGCAAATGCTTTAGCCACACCACTCAAGTCACAAAAGGCAAAGGCTTCTGGCAAAGGATTGGGTACACCCTCAGCAAGTTTGCCGACATCACCAAGCTGTGTAGTGCGGTCGACACACTGCAGGTAAGGATGCCATCCAGAGGGACCTGGACAGGCTTGAGAGGTGGGCCCCTGCAAACCTCATGAAGTTCAACAAGGCCAAGTGCAAGGTCCTGCATGTGGGTCAGGGCAATCCCAAGCACAAATATGGGCTGGGCAGAGAATGGATTGAGAGCAGCCCCAAGGAGGAGGACTTAGGGGGGTGGGTTGATGAGAAGCTCAACATGACCGAGCAATGTGCGCTCGCAGCCCAGAAAGCCAACTGCATCCTGGGCTGCATCAAAAGGAGCGTGGCCAGCAGATCAAGGGAGGTGATTCTGCCTCTCTACTCCACTCTGGTGAGACTCCACCTGGAGTACTGCATCCATCTCTGGGGCCCCCAACACAAGGAGGACATGGACCTGTTGGAGCAAGTCCAGAGGAGGGCTACAAAGATGATCAGAGGGCTGGAGCCCCTCTCCTAGAAGGACAGGCTGAGAGAGTTGGGGTTGTTCAGCTGGGGAGACCTTATAGCGGCCTCCTGGTACCTAAAGGGGGCCTACAGGAAAGATGGGGAGGGACTCTTTATCGGGGAGTGTAGCGATAGGACGAGGGATAACAGTTTTAAACTGAAAGAGGGTAGACTCAGATTAGATATTAGGAAGAAATTCTTTACTGTGAGGGTGGTGAGACACTGGAAAAACAGGTTGCCTAGAGAAGTTGTGGAGGCCCCATCCCTGGCAGTGTTCAAGGCCTAGTGGAAGGTGTCCCTGCCAATGACAGGGGGATTGGAACTAGATGATCTTTAAGGTCCCTTCCAACTCTAACCGTTCTATGAATTCCTGCCTTATACTTCATTATACTCTCCACCCTTAGTTGTATATCTTTTTCCCCCCCCCTCTTTCTCATATTAATTTCTTTTTATAGCTTCCCTTTTATTCATATTATTGCTTATCTCTTCTCAAATTATTCAGTGTAATTTAAAAAAAAGATTAAGCTAACAAAAACTTGTTTGCGAACATGAAGTGTATTGTCTCTATTGCTTCTATTATCTCTATAGTCTGTTGCGAGTATAACAATAGTTTTAAACATCATCTTGCCAGAATTACTCTTTCCCCATCTCTGATAAAGCTAAAAATAATTTCAGAAAGACCAATCTTCTTTAATTTATTATGAAAATTGCTACATTACAGTCACTGTTTAAAACAGTATTTTGACATGGTTTCTTTCCATTTAGTGCCAATACACAAGCCATGATTACTGTTTCAAAAATATGATTAGCATTATCTATGGTAGTTTGACATAACTTAAGCCATTATAACATTCTATAGTCTATTCCTCCCTCCCCCTTTTTTGAGTCAGCCATGGTAAAGAACAGCACCTACAATACCCAAATTATTAATGAGTGTTATTGGTATAAATAAAGTTAATCATAAACCACAGAAGAACACACACACACGCACAAAAATTCCCCAGGGAAATTACTTGTTCTCTACATGTTCAAAAATGCAACAAGGTTAGCTTTTTTTCACTCCAACACATAAATTAACAGGCAAAAGTCTCAAACCTAATCCATTGTCAGCTTGTTCAAGAGCACATTCCCATCCTCCTATCACATGGGCTTCCAGAGAACACGTTTGTCCTCAGACCTCAGGGTAATGAAACTGAGCACTACAGATTTCAGGTATTTCATTCAGTGCCAAAATTTGAAGTGGTCAGTGCCTTTTATTTATTTCATAAACAAGAAAGAATAGTGAATGCCTTTATATTTATAGTTCTAGTAAACAGGGAAGTCCATAACAGTGTGATTATTTCCACAACAGCATATTAATACTGCATTCAGCAATTCTATTCAACAAAGATGCCGCAAAACCTTTACAGCCAAACACACTATAGGTCACCCATTATAAATACTAACATATTTCTATTTTTTAAATAAACAAACATAATAGCTTAATTCAGGAAGACTGAATGGTTCTGTGGTGCAATTCATTCTCTTTAAATGTCTCTGTTGACAAACCAGGAATAATAAAAACAAACCCACTGCTTTAGAAGCCATGCGGTCCAGACTTTCACATGTACTCTGTGTAGATGCCATGCCTTTTTGCAGCATTGTTAATTGAAAAGGAGTAAATAATCTTTCTGTTAGAACAGGAAATTATTTTTCTTGGTGAGTACTTGACAAACCAAGTCTCTAGCTTCATCACCACTTCACAGATAGCTTCTGGCTGCAGCTTTCCCATCTTAAAACTGAAAGTTCAGAAGAAACAACTGGGTATTTTCATCTAACTGTAACAGAGTGTTTTGTAAGTGCCATTTCAGGGAAGAAAGTGGGCATTAGTGAAGTTCCACTGAGTAGATTATCCCACAGAGCCAGGTCGCGAATGATGGTCTAGGTAAGCTTTTCATGTTGAATCTGGTAGTAACATGCCTGAATTAAAACAAAGTTCAGTTTAGCACACATATCAGTTCTCAGCAAGCTGATAAAGCATCATACAAAAAAAGGTTGATTTTTTTATTTTTCTATCCAAGAAAACAGACCAGGCTTTCTACAAGCAGTGATGATACAGTGACACTCCACACATGAGAATCTTCCAATACGTAAACTAGCAAAACCAATAACAGGAGATTTTAAGTTACAAATTATGTGCAACTCTTAATGAAGCAAGATAGCATGATTTGGGACTCTGAATACTTCCATAGCTCCCAGTTTGGCCAAGATGAAGTATGTTTTTTCCACAAGTGTTTCTTTGCCCTTAGACAGAAGGGCCCAAAAATGAAAATATTTTATTACAGGACAAGGATGTGGGGATTAAGCATTTGAAAAGCACTCAGACTAAAAAGCAAAGGTTTCTATCATCTGGATAAATACTCTGACCTGCTGGTTGATAGCTATTCACTCCTTCATGTTGGTTCAAATATGTGTTGGGTCAGCCATGACCAGAAACTTAATATAAATGTCTCAGACAACACTTGTACTCATGGAAAATAAGATTCTGCTTCTACTACATAGATTTTTTGATAAATTTTAACCAACTCAAACTTTCCCTTTATGCAGCACTATAAAAATAACAGGTAAGAAAAAAAAACCTCTACACCCAACTATTTCCAGTTTGCGCAGACAGAAAATACAATCATGTTCACCTAGCAGCTCAGCTTAAGATTTTTATTTAAGTTTCAGGTAAACAGCCTCCCTCCAAAACAACCCCACAAAAAAGCTCCACACAGCTGAACTGTCACAAGACCCACTTGGTTTGAACAGTTTTGAGGTACCAAAACAACCTGTTTCCATTATGGAGGTCCTAGTGTACAATAGGATATTCATCAAGACAGATTATCTCCCTTTTTCCATACTTAAAAAGAAAAAAATACCAAATAGAATGTGGAGAGTGACACAGTAAGATTTTTTTAATTATTTTTTTTTTTTTCCAAAATTGAATTCCTGAAGCATCTTGATGTAATCTTAAACTTAAACATTATTGGAATGACTAATCTCCAAAGCAGCACTTCATTCTAATTTTTATAAAGGAAATAAGGTTTGTTATGTTGCAGGGGAACAACAAGCTACAAGGGAGCATTCACAACAGTCAACAGCAACCAGTATTACATTTGAATAAAGTACATTTGCACATTGCACATTTTATTAGTAGTACCTGCAATTGTTAGGTTATCCTAAGCTCTAAAGTTGTTTCCTTGCTCATCCTAGCTAAAAACTTCAATAAAAATGTCAAAGAAGTTACAAACTAATGTTCACACAATTCTCCTAACCTGACTGTCATTGCTCGAAGCTGATTAATTTCCAAAGAAAGCTTTTAATAACCCTGTACAATTTTCATACCTTCAAGGTAGTGAACATGATGCCTTGCTCCCCATGCTGCAGATAAGGATCCATCAGGTCTTCGATTAAATGCACTTCAGACCCCAAATTCCTTATCCTGTCACATGAGGGAGAGAGAAAGAGAATAGGTGAACAAAAGACACTACTTTAATGTTTTTACTTTTTATACATGGTGTTATGCAAAACTCATGCTTTCCCTAACCTCATTCTGAGGTCACAGCCATTTCAGTTAACTGTTCAAAATTTTTTCACGCCAAAGCAAACAGCCAAAACGGAAAGTTTACTAAGTTACAAAAAGCTAGCAAGAAGTCCTGTAATGAGAAGTAGGAGTGTTTAATACAGGTAAAAGTACTCATGCTGCCTATGCTCAGCTTATGACTGATGTCACTCTTAGTGCCTACCTGGCTCGTAGCACCACATAGAGAAAAACAGGAAATAAGTCATCCATGGACCACAGAAAATCTTCCTGAAGAGTCTCAAGAACATTCTGAGAGATCTCTTCAAAAGTCTGCTGGATCACCTTCAACTTGTCAGCTGGGGTAAAAGTGGTACTGTTTGGAGAGCAAGAGCAAAACAGGATAACAATAATAAGTTACATATCTGCATCTAAATCAGGAAGACAATTTGCTAGTTAGCATGTCCCTGTGCCCAAGAAGATAAGCCAGATCATTCACACCACAACAGCCATGGCTGCCAAGGCTGTGTAGCACCCCAGGCTATAATTACTGGATCAAGGTACACTATTGCAAGTGAGACTGTCTTCACAGTTTTAAGATTTTTTTTTTAACATAGTGGTAAAGGGGAAAAAATTCTTTTCTAAAATCCTTTTAATTTCTACTTATATTCTTACTGCAGAATTCCTTATGTCAGCTAACAGACACAGAAAAGCTCCCCATACACAGGTCATTTTGCCATAACTGTTTAGAAATTCACATGTATATTTGATTAGCCATCCTCATGCTTTTAATTCTAAATGGTGTCCTATGGACACATCTCTTAGTTGCATTTATGAGGCTATACTTCATTCGTCTATGGAAGAATTTGTTAATATTTTCAGTAGGAACTCTGAAACTTCTTGGTGACCTTTCTTATGAAGGCGAGCAAAGAAAAGGTGACAAGTAAAGGATCACAATCAAGTAAACTAGATACCACTATAGCAGGAACAGTAAAACACTAAAAGACACATTTCAGAGAATTACCTGATTTGCTGTAAACATTCAACTGCAGAGGCAAAGCAGGCATCTTTTGTATTTGATGATACCTGTGTAATCATGAGAAGATTTATCATGCAGGATTAACAACCTTGCTATTCAGCAGTGGAGGAAAAGTAGCATATCAATACAACACTCGCATGAAAGACTTTTTTTTTTTTTCTCTTCAGTCTTCCAGTGCAAAGAAAGGGGAATGTGCCTAGACACTGAAGTCATCCAGGAAATCTGCCTACATATAATTTGTATGACTTTCATTTAAAATTCAGAAAAGCCTGTACTGAACTCCTTGGTATGTTATGAGAATCAGTGACAGTTTTGGATATGTTCCAGGTCAAGTAAGACTGAGAATCATTAAGTCTTAATGGTTAACAATAAAGAGGGAACCATAAGACTGAAACGGTTAAAACCTAATGTCCTGGTTTGAGGTAAAACAGGACCAATTTTGTTCAGTAACTTTACTTTTTAGCTAGGCCTCTTCTAACTACACAAGCCACACAGTACTCTGCAGCAGAGGGGCTCTACCCTAGAACCAAAAAAAAACCAGTCAGAAGTGTGAAGGATTCAGACAGCTGGTAAAAATTTTGCCCAGTACCTGAAAATACAGAAGATCTGAAGTAACTCAAGAAACATGTTATTGCTGGATTTTGTAACATTTAAAGTCTGAGTGGAGGTTTGCATCATGCGAATCATTTGAATCTTCAACTTCATGAGTTAGGAAAAAGGGGACTTGTGTTGCTGGGAACCCATGGCCTCAGGGGTGGGGGTCAGCAGCAGCTTTGGTTATTATTACAAACTTGTAACACTCAATCTCTATCAAGGAGTATCAGCTCATCCGTGTGCAGCAACTATTATCATGAAACCCACACTTCCAATTATTACAGACTTTGCACAAGCCACAGTTATAAGCAAGGAAGAGGTGATCTGAAGGCAGGAGTATCTAAACGACTACAAGAAATTGTAAATTTCAAAAAGAAGTATATGATTCATGAACAGACATGATTTAAAGTATACTGTAAACATTCAAATTGTTCGAAGTTACAATTATTAACCACTCCTACTGGAGCACAGAGATGGAGTACTACACTATTACTATCTAAGACCAGTGTTCAGCCACTTTCAGCAAGATAATGATTAAAAATAAAAACTATACAATTCTTCTCCTCATCAGAAAGTATGCAATGGTATAACTCTCTTAAGCAAGCAGTTTGAAAATTTCCTTGGTAGACTTATTCTTATGCTATCATAACTGGAGACCAAGCAAATGTCCTCCTGAATTAGAATTCACTACAGAGTAAGACAGTAAGTGACAAAGCTGGACTGACAGCTATTGTAAGAAATCACTAATGTAGCTTTTAAGCAGCAGACAGATTTTAAGGAAACAAGATAGCATAACATCTCTTAAGCAAAGAGCCTGGTCAAAAATTCTTTGACCGCTTCTTCATGATTTCAGCTTCTTGAAAGTAGGACTGGACAAAGCATACTGTAAGTCAAGGCCCAATGAACATACCTTTCTACTCTCTCCAAGGATGGATACAGTTCCTGGCCAAAATTTCCTGCAAGAAACCGAACACAGTCTATTAAAAGAGCATAGTCTTAACTTCACTTTCGTAAGGTGAAAAATGCTTTATCATGTTCCTTTATGAGATACAACAGCTTTTTCTACAGGATCAACGACATCTAGCACAAACAGCTGGAAAATAGCCTTATCTGAAATGCCTCGCTGGTTGCAATGCCAGTCTTTTTTTCCCCATCGCCTGCCCCATGCTCCTTTTTGGAAGAGAGAAGTTTTGATTCACTCTCTCAACCATAACAACTAGTTTGAAGATAGGTTTAGATGCATTTTAATCAAAGAAAAGCACTTTAGACACAATAGGGTTTTTTTTAGTTGCTATATCTAATTACATGCCATAATCTTTTCCTAAGTTCTGTTTTATTGTTGAAGCATACTCACGCTTGCACTCCAAGAAAACTCAGAAGAGCCATATCAGTTTGTTTGTTTAGACGTAAAACACATTCCCAGTAAATATCTTCCTCGCGTTCATTGTCTAAGGCATACAACATAAATAGAGGAGGATAGAGTCGTGGCAGTAATACAGGGAGCAGCAAGCCAAAACTGGTTACCACATAGCTATTAAAAAAAAAAAAAAAGGGGGTGGTTTAAAGAGGAAGACATTTTAAAAACCTAACTGTCTATAAAAACTGAATAAAAAACAAGTCACTGGAACAAATCTTTCATGTAGGATAAGCCTATTCTACGAGGCATGAGAATAATAAAATAAGTACAAATCCATCAAATAGTATCTGTGCTAAGAAATACTTAGGAGCAATTTTCCTTTACAATCCACATACAGGTGGGTTTGGGGCAGAAGCAGTGGTTGTGGTGTAGGCTTTTTGTTGTTTATGTGTTTTAAAGAGAACATTAGCTTTCTTTCTTGTATAATGTAAAAGCTGAATACTGTACTATGTTATAGTTCAAGTTTTACTTGTATCTTCATGCTAATCATTTACCCCCCATTCTGAGCCACTCTGCTGACAGCTGAACTTTACCTTCAAAGCATAAGCTAGAAAATAGGCTAAAACCTGACCTAGCTCCACACACTCCGGGCTTCATAAAGTCAGAAGTTGCTGGGCATCAAGCTGTAATCCTAATAGGGAGAGGTGAACTCAAGGTACCTACTAATACCATCTGCACAGGTCACTGGAGCCTGTCTCGGAAGGCTCTCTCTACTGATCCCTCTTCCTTGTTTTGACCACACCTGAGGCTACTGTGGACAGGACAACGATAGACTCAACGACAACTGGCTATTTGTGATGCAGTATACATGCACTGACCTGCATTACCCCTGTGCTCATATCCTGAACAGTTTTCTGAAGCCCAGACCCAAGCCTGAACTTGTTTACCCACAACAGACAAAAGCAAGTTTGGGCTTAAGTAAAGAATCGTTGCATGGAACAGGGATGAAGTGCTTATTGTAACCATCACTTGGAAGTTTGCTTATCAGAATCTGTCATCAGAACCAAAGGCAAATAAAAAAATCTGCTTTTATCCATCGGTTAAACATGTGCTTATCTTTTATACCACACCCAAGAAAAAACTGAAAAGAAATAAAATAAAGCCTTCCTTAGTTCAATTTTTTTTTTCCCCCTTTATGTACCCTGGCTCAGGAGATTCTGATCTGGAGTCAGATTTCCCACTGCAAAATGATCGCCTTCCCTTTGTCTCTGTTGCCACAAATGGAATTGTGCTGCCCTCTTCCGGAAGATCAGGAAACAAAAACCTAAATGGCAATAGACATAATAACATATGATTTCATCTCACGCAGTTTCTACAAATCACAGCATTAGAAGGCAAGATTGGAGAGGAAAGAAAAGTCAGCTGAAATGGTGGACTAAGACAGTATAGCTAACAGATGTACAGTACCATCTACCTAGAAGAAAACTTATGGAGGCCAATCCCTCCAATGCCAAAGACACCTTTCCCACCTTGACATCACTTCCCTCCAGGCAAGGCTTCTAATGGTTAAGAATTTGGAGTATTTCTGCTTTCGGATTGGCAGGACTCAATTAGAGCTGTAATTGCTCTCAAGAATCTAAGCAAGTACTTCATAGGAACATAGCTCATCCATGTTGGTAAGAACTTCAATGAAATACACTCCAAGTCCCCGTCCTCACTATTCTTCTATACCCTTTGAACACTGCCTTTTCACAGCATGGATATCCAGAGACACTAAATTGGAGATGCACATTGAACGCAAGCTTCCTACAGCAATATCTTAAAGTACAATGTAATACACTGTGGTGAAGATTTTTCTATTTTGACAGAATATTCAAGACTCCTTAAAAAGGTTAAGGAAATAAAAGCAACCCCCAAAACAGAATAAAGACACTGGCACACTTGGACTGTGTAAATACTAGACAGTTTCAGTAGAGGAGACATCTTTAATTAATCCAGCAGTAGTTTGACTTGAAAATTAGAGTCTCATTACCTGACCAACTGGAAGATGCGTTTGAGGTAGGACTTTATCTCCCTTACAGCCTCCTGCAGTAATCGTCGATTAGCTCCTACTCCAACATAGGTCATTCTGTAGACAGCTACTAGTGTTTCCACTAGCTTGCCCAAT
Source organism: Burhinus oedicnemus (assembly GCA_008921705.1). Taxonomy (NCBI): domain Eukaryota; kingdom Metazoa; phylum Chordata; class Aves; order Charadriiformes; family Burhinidae; genus Burhinus; species Burhinus oedicnemus. The sequence goes on from VFFE01006529.1 coordinate 726,105, forward strand.
GGATGGAGAGGCGTATCACAAGCCTGAGGTTAAAGATATTAATTGGTCAGTCAGATAGGTCAATGCCAGACACACACACAAAAAAATGGAATTCAAGAGAGATGGGTCAGAGATCCAACAACAGGCTTTGAAAAAAAAAATATTACAAATGCATCAAAAAGTGAGTTATATTTAACAAATCGCCATTTGGATTATAAAATCTATGTATTAGCTGAATAGAGCTCAGAGTCGTCAAGACAGTACAAGAACTTGTGCTACTACTTACACAAGTCATCTGTCCAGTACTATCAAAAGTAACATGCAATAATTAGCAAGTATTTCAAGATGCTTTGCTGTGATCCAATGTATAAGAACGTTGTGGTAACTAAGCAGAAACTGACTTTAAGACAGTATCCATTAGGTATATAATGATTTTAGTCTTAGCTGTGCATTTTAACTCAATAAATTAGGAAGTTATGAGCAAATATAAATGAATACAACATGGATTACAAGAGTGCAAATATGGAAGGAATTAAGGAAAGCTATTATAAAGTGAGCTTGACATCATGCTTTACCGACAAGCTATGTGAGCATTTGAGAGTCACAATACCTTTATCAAATATTTTTTTATATTTTCATATTTTTCCAGGGTGAAGGCACCAATGTGTTGTGGAATGAACTCCAAACTTTCCAGTGTCTGAGTATGTGAGCGGCTCAATAATTCTGGGCTGCAGTTATAAAAAGGACAAAGACGCTGTACAGATTATTTATTAGACATACAATAGGAAAAAAACTTGAAGCTAACAACTGAACTAATTCTAGCCATGTCCTTGGAAAGGGTTTATAGGGCAGAGTATTACGAGTTCTGATTTTGTTTAGGATTTGTTGTTGTCGTTGTTTTAACTGGACTTTTACATTTAAAGTTTCTAGCCTAGAGTGCAATTCCAGTTTCTTTCTCAATACTTTTTTTATCTTGCTCTAGGAACCAACCTGTCTTTGTGTTGCCGTCGGTTGGTGGTCAGAGCGACCGCAATGTTGTCCCAAGCCTTCCATCTGTCCCCCTGGCCCGGGCTCTCACAACCAAGCTGGTTCCAGCATTCTTCAAATACTGCCTTCCATTTCTCATCGGGAGGCACTGCCAGGATCCCAAGTTTCCGCCTAATAAAATGACCCGTTAGTCAAAATCAAAACAGTCATGAAACAACACATTCAGCTATGAAAACCACCTACGGCTAATATCAATCTAATATCTCATACTATTTTACCGAAAGCTGATATACTTAACAGTCTCTACTGTGAACCAAGTTTATCACTAAGAATAAATCTAGAACCTACTATTTTATTAATGCCTTGACTTTCAACACCTTTTAAAAAGAACTTACAAAAAGTTATACTTATCCTTAAATTTGTTTTCCTTGCTAACTAACATACATTAATCCATGTAAAATATTATGAAGTTACAAGATTAAAATGTTTTAAATACCTGCATGTGATAACAACTATGAACCTTATTACATTAGACTTACTCTTTCTTGTAGTCTTCCAAGAAATGGTTTGTTTAAACACAAAAAGGACTGGTTTGATTTCCAAGAAAACAGGACATACTGCACTTTAACTGGGTTTATCTCCACCACTGGTATTCATTCAGAAGGCTCAGGACACATTAGCATAGCAAAGACATAGTGCAAAAATGTCCCAAATATCTCACTCTCCTGGAATGTACAAGTAGCATAGCTACACAGATAAATACCAAGAACGGATATATAGCTTCTGCCCCTAAAGTAGTATCTACCTATGACGCTGCACACCATGTTAGAGATGTGCTGGTAGAGAGTAAAACCAGCTCAAGCATCTTTTCACTAACAGCCAGTGCTCAGGGATCCTCTATGACAAAAGGAAAACCAAGAACTGTTTTTCTCCCCATATATATATATATATATATATGTATGTATAGGTATCTCAGACATATAGTGAAATTTAGGGCTTTGAAAAGCTTTCATAAAGCAAATAATTGATGTCAGGGTTAACAGTTCTATCTTGATTTAAATTAAGTGTCAGAAATCATCAGACCTTTCATTAATACTTTTCCACCACATTTGAGATAAGAACTAGCAACACTGGTATTTCCCCATGTTTCCAGTTTCATAGAGCAGAAAAAGCAGGCTTTAAGCCTTTTCACAAATTATACCAGAAGATTTTCAACTTCAAGAGAGCCTGAAAAGGGCAGATGAAACCCTTATTTCACAAGCAATCTTCACAAATATGTACATACATTTATTTATAGACTCCCTACTGGGGTAAAAAGCAGACAGCTGCTAAGGTTGCAAGTGTTCAGTTCAGCAGGGAGGCCTGCTTAACTTTGCATCCTGTTGTAGGTGTCAGCACTGTCAAAAGAAATTACCAGTGAATGCTTCAGGAAGCATACTGAGAAGTAATCTAGGTAAAAACATTAGAGTTGTGTTTCCCATTTTAATCTGAAATTTGAGAGTATGCTTCAAAGATATTGAATCCTGTACAACAATTACTACTCTTGTAAACCAGTATATAGTGTTACAAATACTGAAATTACACCGACTATTTAAATTTACTTAAGTTTCTTCTACTCAAAGATATCTCAGTTATGACTTAAATAAAACAAACATGTTTCCCCCCCCCCCCCGAGATAATTGAGCAAATTGACCCAATGCATCTGTTGTAAATAAGGTTGTATGGATACTTGTCAAAATTATCTTTGCCAAGGTGTTAAAATGCTCTCTTTTGCAGTTCAGCGGATTTTTCTACTGTTTTCTTATGCATTGTTTGGAAGACTTATGGTAACTAGCTAATTCTGTCCAAATGTACTCCCACTGGCATTATTAAATGACATATTAAATGAATTAATTTACCAACAGAATAATTGGCAGAAGACAGAGAGGTCTGTGATTGACTTGATTGCTCGAACATAACTCAGTCTTTCTCAGTACCTCAAAAGTTATCAGCAGCTGCAAACTCAGGTTCTAATAGTCAGTTCAGATATAAATAAAAAAAATTTTGAAACTGCTACAGGACAGTAGCAGCCTGTTGGCTATCCTGTAATTTCATGCTGTTACTTGCGTATTCAAGTAGTAATTAAAGCAAGAACAGCTATAAAGAAGATTTTTATCTTGGTTTATTTCCCAAGCAGAAAGGAAGAGGAATGAAAAAAGAAAAATTTTTTCAAAATCTCACTGTTTCTTTGCAAAAAATATTTTTAACTGGCCTTTGAAAAAAGACAGTAGTTGTGTTCTGAAGTATTACTGACACATATGAGAAATTTCTTATTCAACACTCACAATGCTTTAGGTTTGTCCTTCTCATTCTCGTACAAGCTAGGTTTGCAGTAGGTTCCCGTGATTTTTATCCCAGATCCCCATTCTCCACTGAAGAGACCTTCAATATAATCTCCATTTGGCAAGGTCAGTGTTCCCTTGAGAGAAGACAGTAACAAATTTTAACTGAAATCCATTAGGAACCAAATTACAAGGAAAGAGACTCTTTTTTTAGATGGTAATAGTTTACAAGTGACAACTGTAATACCAACCTTTCCACTCAGAGTCCAGTTATCTGAAAATTCCCCCTCATAAACTGTATCATCCTCAGAAAGCAGAATTCCAGTCCCCTATCAAAAGAATCATAAAGAACACAAAGCAGTAATTATAACAGAAGGCCAGACCGCAGATCTAAAGATGCACTGAAAAACCTGTTACTAATTCTTAGTAAATAATAGGTTTTTTTCTAAAAGCAGTTTCTGAAGTAGTCCTAGGTGAAAGAGAGCAGGGATTATACAGACTGCTTAAAAAGCCAGGACAATAAAAGGTTAGAAGAACAGAAGGTTTACACAGCCTAACATACACTCAATCTACCCCAGAAAGCTACCACACTTAGAGAAAAAGTCACTACAGCACAGAGTCTGGTGTTCAACTCACCATCATTTTGTTGGTGCTGAAGGCTCCTTCATAGTACAGTCCAAACTGAGTAACCACAACACCATTGCCTTGGCAAAGATCATCTTGCCACATTCCCATATACTTTTCTCCTCTGAAGAAAAATGAAGTAGGAAGAATACAGACCAAGTAGTACATTTATATCCTGTCTTTGGTTTTACCGCGATATTTCACCACTACAGAAGCCATTAGAAAAAAAGAGTCATACAGCACTTGCTTGAGGTCTGTCAACCAAGTTTCACTAGCTTCGTAGAAATAAAGACTCTTTTTGATAAAAATAAACTATAATGCACTTCCTTTCACAATTCACATTACAAATTTGCCACGTTCAAGCAAACTGTTCCTGATTATCTGAAACAATGCTGAAGCCTAGTTAAGCCCAACTCCTATCCAAAGGAACCTGGGCAGTAGCTACAGCACATAAGAATTAGGGAAACTTATTAGCTGATCTGCATCTACTTTATCCAAGATATAAGTTGCATACGAAAGGGGATCTTTGGCTTCAGCAGACATCTACCTGATATATTTAACAGTTTAGAAAAGATGCAAGAAGCATATTTTAGGCATATTTTTTTTTTGCGAAAGCTTTTGATTTCTTTACTTAAACTCAGATGACTCAAATTGAGAGGATAATAAATGAAAGGAACTATGCTGTTCTACTTGGGGGATAGGAGGGAGAGCTACAAAGTCATACATGACATTTTGAAAATATTAGAGTGCAGAAAACCATAAGGAAACAAATAACATTGTTGAAAGTTTCTGGATAATAGCCAAACAAAGGTCATACCATAAGAAAAATTATTAGAAAATTAAAGATTTCTCACAAGTAAACATCAGCCTCTTTCACACTACTATTTAAAATACTTTTTTGTGACTTTAAGTCCACAGAGGTCAGCCTAGAGTGTTTGAAACTAAGTGCAGGTCCCAAATATTTTGAAACAAACTATTTTTCCAGTTCTTCTGAAAAAAGTGAAACATGATGTTTTCACCATACAAGTAATAAAAAACCCCTTTAACTCATCAAGGATTTTTTAATTTTCTTTTAGAGGGAAACTAGTGATTGATTTACTAGAACTCTGCTTATTACACAGCACTTTCCTTCTAGTACCTAGGAGAAATTACGGTCATAGTAAAGAGAGCAAGCCTAGCCATTAATCTAAATTCAGAGATATCTTCCAGCTGACTGGACCCATAACCTAGGCAGGATGCTGGTCTGATTCACTATGACAGCTAAAGGGGTCTGTTAGGTGAAGGGTTCTTGAAGAGACAGATGCAGCATAATACTCAGTTACCAGTATGGAAACATAACAGAGTAGAAGTCCCACTTGCTCAAATGACTGGTTTGTAATAATGACAGCAAGTTACAAAGAGTGTCTGCAGCTATTCCTTATTTGTCTGGGCTGAAGAATAAGAAGTGAAGAAAACGAATCCTTAGGTCACAAACATATGCACATATCCTTCCCTAAGACCAGAAAGAAAACTACCATGACGGCAGCTCACTCATATTTGAATAACTCTGGAATAGAAAGCAAATGCCACACACCTCCCCCACCATGAACTGCCACTGCATTTACAAACGGTGGAGGGGAGAGGATCTGCGAGGAAAGCTGCCATCTCTTTAGTGTGTCCTAGGTAAATAACTAAAGTATGTGGAGACATCTTGACACTAGACTATAAGAATAACCACCACCACTGAGCAAGACTAGATGCAAAACTGACATCAGGAAATACCTAGAGATGCCATAATAGCCCTGTTTCAGAAGAATATCCTCAAACACACTCCCACACACACCGTTCACCTCCAGAATTTTTACTATTCTCCTTTATTAGTGTGCTTTCAGTTCAGTTAAACCAAAAGCAGTTTTATTGCACTCTTGCTGAAAGCTCTCTTTTCAGGAAAAGATAGCATTAAATTGGTGACTGAAAAAACAGACTACACGGATCTGTGCTCAGACCATACTTATTTAGTGCACATATTTAGCACAATTCTGTTTCCGAGACCATCATTTCACTAGTCTGCCCTGAGAAAAAGCATCTTCCCTCTGCTGCATTTACAGAATAAGTCAATGGAAAACCTGTGCATGAGCAGAAATTTACTAAGTCCTGCATATCCGATCACTGAACAATGCATTCTTATAGGCCTGAGATGAAAGAATAGTCCTCACATGACATTCATAAAACTTTCAGCACTCACACAACAAGGTATCTCAATAAGATACGATATTCAGTGCGAGTTTTCAGGCAGGAGTATGATAGGAAAGCAAGGCAGAAAAAACCAAAACCCCTCACACTTACTCCAGAAGCAGCACCAAAAAGCAGTCTCTAGACCCAATTCTTTAGGTCATCAACCCAGAAAGCCTAGTATAAAGAAGACAAAAAAAAAAAAAAAAAAAAAAAAAAAAAAAGACATGCACTAATACTGCTACTAACAGATCAAATCCTTTCCTACTCTTTTTGCAATTGTACGTCATACGAGTGTTTAAGGATTTGTGGAACTGAAGCATTACCTTGTGATGTCATCAAAAACTCCATAACCACTCTTCTTATCCATTGTCCACTGTCCAATGAACATACTGGGAGAGGAAGAGGTCAGCTTCCCACTGCGTAGCAGACCATGCCCATGACGCATGTTATCCTGAAAACATCCTTCATACACCTCACCAGTAGCATAGCTATAATGAAAAAGAGAGTAAATAAGATTCTTATAATTGACTTTTCTGTTGTGGGTTTGGGGTTTTTTGGTTTGTTGTTTTGTTAGGTGTGGGTTTGTATTTTTTTTTTTTTTCCTCTCCAGAAGAGATCAACCCTCTCTTTTTCCTTCTTGGAATTACAACAACATAGCCACACCAAGCAGGAACTATAGTAAAAGTATATCTGGGATAAAAGTGAGCCTTTAATGCAAGTCTTTTGATGCTTTGTTGTTTTAAAGCCACTCTCTCCCCAACAAGCAAGGCCATTAGAAGTTACATTTGTCTCTCAGAAGAAAGAATCCTCTATAATTGAGAGGTGGTAGCAACATTAGAATACATATTAATAACAGAACACTGTACAAGTATGCATTGTGAGCAATCCACCAAAAGCAAAGCAGAAAATAAGCCACGCTAACTGCAATCACAAGTCTAAAACGTAACAAGAAAGCTACATACAGAGGCTTGGTAAGCAGTGTGCCAGGGCATCAGCCCTGCTCTCCCTTCTGCAATGAGAGCAACACAAATGCTACGTTACCTGTAGACTCCATGCCCACACATTTTGCCTTCCTTCCAGTACCCCACGTAATGGTCATCCTTATTCAATGCTTTGTTTGGCACTCTGTATTCACCATACCTGTCAATGCACAGAAATGGAACACAAGCAGCTATAATGCTAATACATTTCATTAAAAACAGGAGCAGATATGTATTACAGACCCCTTCTGGAATCAGAATGCTCTATGTAATTTTTAGCTCATCTCTTCAACTACAGCAGTTACAGATTATTTATTTTTTTATTATTCTTTTAAAGAGAAAGCCGGAATTCTAGCATCACTAGGTCAATTTAGTCCATACTGTTTTTCTCCTGTTTGATTGTGGTGTGTTTTAAGTATTCCCCTCCCTACCACACTGCAGCATTTTTCTCAGCTTTCTAAAGGCCACAAGTCTTCTCACATCCTAAGACTGCTTCTACCTTTGTTGTCTTCTTTAGGTCTTGATAATTCAAGCACACCTTTATTCTAGGGAAAGATGAGAACATATATTGCTACAGAGAATATTTTTTAAAAAGATGCTCGCTTCCAATTACGCTCCAACAGTAGCACAGAATTGCTCACTATTTCAGTATGCCTGAAAAGAATGAGACACACAACTCTTATTTATTGATTTTAATCTTCTGAAGAGATTAAAATCCAGTTATGGAGCTTTTCCTGAGAGCACGTCTACCCCAACAAGACTACTATTGTGAAGTGCTGAGACTATAGCATGCATGCTGAAATAAAATATACGCATTTGATAATCCTAGCAATTACAGCTAAATACCAATCCATTTTTTTTCTGGTGGAGATTTGTTTGCAGTATTTCCATCTCCAACAACCCTAAAATCATCAGGTTTAGTTACACTTACTATTAGTTACAAATGACCAAAGCTCTAATCTGGTTTTAGTTTGACATATACCAAAGGTAAGGTCCAGTTTAAAAAGCTGTCTGCAGCCAGACCACATTTCAATTTCCCCTCCAACTCAATACTTTGAAAATACATGTGGAAGACAATAGGATTCCTCATATATTTTTATCCTGCCTAGTACAGACATGTCTGCTCACAAAATTCATTAAAAAATGCCTTTGGAAAGAAGTTAACCTCTTAGCCTCAACAGTGCCCTAAGCAGATTCTCAGCAATGAAATCCATAGATTAATTCAAAGCTGTGTAATAGATTATTAAGTTATTTTGAAGTGGTCTTATTTGTTTCACTAGATAACTTGATAATGTCTAGGACTTCCGTTCATCCTATTTTCAAACTCTTCTGTACTAGTTATCTTAATCATCAGGATCACATACTCTCAGTTTTGTTTTCATCACCCAAATCCTGAAGTCTCGATTCAAGATTTTGTTGTCTCCTTCCTGAATTATTAAACCTTTGCTCTACCAGAAATACAGCAAGGAAAATATTAGAGAAGATGCGTCACTACATTGTATGAGAGGCATTGCATCTTCTAGAAGGATAAAAAAAACAAAAACAAAAAAAAAAAACCAAAAAACAAACAAACAAAAAACCCCCCAAAACCCAGTATCAGAACTTTTGAAAGAACATTGCAACACAAAGAGGTAATAGTTACCTATACAGCAGGAAGCTGACTGCAGACTTTTCAGTTGGCTTCCTCTGCTTAGGAGTTTACACCCACCCACCCATTCTTTCTCCTCAGCTGTTTTACCATTTCCTTCCTCCATCCCATGGCTAATTACCCCAATTAGTTTCAGTTTTTATGAAAGAGCAAATTTTTAAGCACACAGTTGCATAGTCTGTTGTGAAGACAACTAGCGTATCTCTGGCTAAATGAGAGATTATCTATATATCAACATATAGATATATCTTGTTAACACACATAACCCTGAGTCAGTAAGATTCACTGCAATACCTTTAATTAAAGGGTTTTTGTTCTTATCTCCTACAACAAAAGGTATTTCTTGCCCTCTGGCTCCACAAGTAGTGAGAGGATCTTACCCATCCTCCAGCCCAGTCCGGAAAGTCCCAGAGTACATTCTTCCATCTGCCCACTTTAGGATCCCTCTGGAAAAAACACAAAGCCATACATGTGTATTAGATAATCAGTTCACTTCACACTACCCAAATAATTTCTGTGAGTGAGCCTACTTATTGATACAGCAACCACTTCATTTTGTTTTCAACTTACATTCAAATGCTCTTACCTGCCATGGGGTTTTCCTGAAAGCCATCTCCCATCATAAACAGCGTCCTTAAATCGAGGGTCCTTATAAAAGGAGTATTTGGCACTGCGAGAAATAGGAGGTTCCTGTCTTGGCACATTCCCACCAGCTCCATATAGAATTAAGTCAGAAGTCCCTTTAAGGGCCTGATCCACTGCTTGGCTTATTGCCCTCAGCCACTTGGTCTGAAACAGAAAGCATTTCATCACAGAATTTAGCTAACTTCTGTCTTTGCATTGAATCTCACCTTTACAGCAACTACAATGATCTCATTTGCGCTCCTCAGTACAGTGTTGTAAACTGGAGTGCTGCTACAGTCAAGCACAGTGCACAGTCAAGCACAGTGCACAGTCAAGCACAGTGCACAGTCAACCTGCATACCAAGTTGTAGGAAGACTTCATTCTTGGTGAATACTTAAGGCAATACTTCTCTCTATTTGGTTTCACAGTAGGAGAGAAAAACTCATTCATATCACTGAAGCCTTGCAAAATTTGTAGATATGGCTACCTTTTCCTGTGGTGTTGAAGAAACAAGAACAAACTGTTCTTCTGGTGTTGTAATCTTCAATCCATTCCTACATGGAGGGGGAAAAAGTACTTTAATCTAGTGAAATTTCAACCTGAAAAAGGCAAGGCTTCTTAGAGCATGAATATTGTATCTTCCCTCCCCCAACTGAGCTAGCATTCACTTTAAGTCAGCAGTGAAAAGCAGCAGGAGGAAAGACTACTCGCTTTCCTCTTGAATACCTTATTCTTCTTGATGTTTATACAACTTTTTTTTTTTATAACATAGACATACACTGAGTTTTCTGAAACAAGAAAGAGGGGTAGAAATTATTGCATCCAGCCTATTCCGCTTCCAGTTTACAGTAATTGGTTACAAAATGCTCATCCTCCCGCCCAAGATATGTGACTATTTCAGCATCACAAGCAAGAATACTCACACATTACCAGCTTCTTCTGAAAGAGCTTCTACCCACAGTGTAGACAAGGGAAAAATATGGTGCGTTGAGAACTGTAGGCAAGGAGAAGGAGAAGGGAAAACTTCACTGGGTACTGATCCATTACCCCGCCCCCATGCCTTTTCTGAACAGATTTTTTTCCTTTCTTTGAGGACTCGGGAAGACTGAGCATTACAGGCTCCTTATATGCACCTTGCTCCGAGAAATAGCCAACAGAAACCATGCCAGCCACAGCAATCGAACATTAAAAAAAAAAACCCAAAAGTACATCATTTCAAATTCATTTGTAAACATGAAAAAAAGAAGTCACTTTTAAGTCGCTTAGAAGTCACTTTCAAGCAACATTGCAGTGACCGGTGCAAAAAATTTATCTTCACTATATGAGAAACATGTCATTTTGTTTACAGCAGAGAAAAGGTTTTGTTCCTGGATACAAGCTGGCTTACCTGAGCATGTACTAGAGCATCATTAAAGAGGATGAACCAGTTTACAGAGAATCTTCCAGCATGCTGTAGGGACAACCCCCGATTGCTGCTTTCACAGATTAAACGACGCTCTGGCTTCCGCAAGGAATCCTACAGGAAGGGTTAAAAACAAAATTACAGAAGCTTACTTATCACTGACTGTGACTTAAGGTCAGTGCTATTTGTCTTTCACAGTAAAGGCCCATACCTTCTAAAGTTAAGAGTACTACAGCAACACAAATTAGAAAAATGAGAAGTGCAACTGGGACAGTAGCATCACTAATAGAGTATAGCGCTAACAGCAAGAGATTCAAGCTGCTAATGGACTGACAATTGTCATTATACCGTCATTTTCCCAGGAAAGGTCTTCCAGAAGCCTAGTGTGTATTCTGCTTCTTTCCTTTTTCTGCTAAGATGGACAGCAAGGCTCTCATAACAAGAACTACAGTCCTGTAGCTTCTGGTATTCTGGAGACGCCTATAAGGCACAAGGTAAGACAGACCTGAGAATGTTTCCGAACACCTGTGCCAACAACACTAACCAAGCTGCAATGCAACTGCTCATTTTATTAAATCAGCATGACAGTTAATAAAGTAACAGTGAAGGCCAAGTTATTTTCTTGGTCACTTGTTCTGTTGGTGTGCTGGGAGTTTTTAAAAATCACAAGAGTCCCATGAATGTGAAGAGAAGAATGATTAGTATACAATTACATGATCAACCTTCTTGCAGCTTAACAAGCTGCAGCAAAAGTAGTGCTAATAATCACAGGAGGAATACTTCAAATGACTATATTGGGATAAACGTACAATTAGTTATTGTTCCTGTTTAGTCATCTTTTATTTCAAAAGAATACAATTATTACATCTAAATGGGTGGTAAAAGTCTACCTAGTATACATGTAATATTTTTAGTAGAGTATTACAGCCAAGGATAGCTACAGTAACGATGCCAGATGGAACTGAAAAGCAACAGGCAAACATCAAAATAATGTATTTGCAATTAAGTGCTCAGGCACACAGACGAGTTCTGGCAGGGTAACAAGTTTCTACCTGTCATGTGATCTGTGCAGCTGTGGAGTAAGATTGTGCAAGTAAATGTGCACGATCTTCCCTGCAGCAAATACAAGTCTGAGGTAGCTTCTCTGAGGACTAAGCTATTTCTAATTTCCTGGCATCTGCTTCACACAGTTACTTCTGAGCCACAAGTTTCATGTGTATATTTAGTCAGATATAGATAACAAAGCCAGCTTACCACTTCAAAACACGTGGCAAGCTTTAGCAAAGTCCTAGCATAATTATGAAGCCGTCCAAATGGCATGAAAAACAGTGCATTCAGAACTTCCACTAGCTGGAGATTTTCCTCATTCTTCTCAGACAGTTTCTGTAACAGCTCCTGGTTTTTACTCAAGAAGTCTCTAAATGATGGGACCATTGGGGAACAGAGGGAGGAGAGAAGAAAAAAAGACAGCTAGACATCAGTGATGTTTTACATAAATGAGCTCAGAATGCCCCTTTTTGGATTATCATAAACCAATAAAAATTATAAAGGGAAACGCATGCTATTTATTAATCTATTCCCAATTTAGTTTAAGGAAGTACAGTAATACAGACATGTAGCTCTCTAACAACTGCAACACAGGACTTCCTTTACTTCTACTCTCGCATGCTCAGTCATTAAACTGGTTGAAGAAAGTTGAATAAGTTGCCCCACTTGGAGAGTAACCAATTGCCTTTTTCCCCCTTTAACACTTGATTAGTAAAAGAGCTAACAAGTGGAATGACTTCCCCACTACTGTTAGAGCAGTAAGTTTCTAACACTGTTTATTCATACAATAAGGCCTGACAGAATCTCATCTTTGCTCCAGTGCACTTCCCTAAATATATCCAAATAATCTCTTCCCCACCCCTGCTGTTCAAGGCACCTGACCAGCTTTTCCCCTAACTAGAAAAATTACATCCTACCTCAAAGAAAGGCAGGAAATCTGTTCAATCCTCAGTCTGATTTCCAAGAGGGAGAACTAATCTAGTTCAGAGAAGAAGAGGGAAATGATTCTGAAGACAATGCATTAGAACATAAACCCAGGATTTCTTCATTAAAAGGAAAACAAACCTACTTTTCCCTCTCCTTCACTATATCTGTGTGCACACGTGTGCTGGCACGTATGACACATCTGCATTAAAACACATCCAGCTGGGAAGCATTGAAACCACAAGCTGCAAGAATCAGGTGAGATTGAGAAAGCAGGCCCCAGGAACAGCAAAACAGATCAGAGAACTGCACAGCAGGGTCCCTAAGAATTCTACATGATCAATAGGATGCCATTTCACACATCAAAATAACATACCTTGTCCAAGTCTGCTAATGATATTTAACAACTCTCTTGTTCAACAAGCCTTAGGAATAAAGTCTTCTTTAGAGAGAAGATTATATTTCTTAATTTTAAATTTAACCATCTGGATGGCTTGCATTTTTAAAGTGCTTTGAGATCCTCACATGGAGGTCTCTGTAGAAAAGTGTCAAATAATAACAGATTCATAACACTGAGTATAGCTTGTCTACTCTTTCAGAGGAAATGCTTAAACACCTGCCAACAACAGAGACGTCAATTGAAACTAGCACTTTTTTTAAAGTTGGGACTACTTCTAATGCATGCATATCACAGAATATCTGTAAGAGACAGGCTGACATCGTTAACCACTGACTTTAGACAGTATCCCTCAGGGAGGGGGCAGGGGGCAAATTCATCATTATCAGCAGAGATATTCTTGACTGCCCTTTGCAAGTAACAGGACAAAACTTCTAAGACATCTCCTCCCTGAGGTTTCAGAACCTGAAAATGCTTTATTCACCTAATGAGACCCTGGCTGCAGTAGGAGAAGCTGTGACACCTGGCAGTGGCAATTGATGTGAAGAATTCAGTACCAGTAATTTCATCATCCAGAACTTTTCAGTACTAATTATAAATAAGCCCATACTTGAATTAAAATTTCCTGTAAGTCACCATAAAAATCTTAACCAATGCAGAAAGATTCTCAGTGTCTCTCTGCAGTGGGGTTTTTGTATTCGGTCTTTGGCACTGGTCCTCAGACGCAGAAGATTCTTTGCATTAGGTACCCTGGTGTTTCCAAGAACTTCCAATACCATCATTTACACTACATTCAAAGTACTCCATAAATAGCTGTAACAGAATTACTCCCAGATTACAGAATTTAGGAAGGAAGGAAAGCTGGCAATTCCTCAGATGAGTTAAAAAAATACCCTCATTGCAACGACTTCTTCAGAACACTAGAGTGAAAGAAGCAGTGTCAGTACTTTATTTCCTAGACAAAAATACTACTGAACTGAGGGGAAAAGCGCTTTACTTCATGAGGCATGAGGTATAAAATATACTGTTTCAGGCCCTAAGGTACAATTCCTTCCTCACATTTAAGAGCATCTATGCATGAAATAGAGTAAAGCAACCTTGAGAGGCAGAGAAGATACACGTGCAGAAATGTTATTTTTGCATCATTTTAAAGCACTTCCATAAACTTAAAGAATTCAAATGAAAGTGAATTCACATTATCTACTCTAATTCTTAAAGAAAAGTTTTCTGTTCTGTATTTTCCTGACAGCAACATTTGAAAGAATAAAATACTAACACACACTGAGTAGAGGATGAAAATTTAACTTAAAGACTAAGCTTCCAAAAAAAAAAAACAAACCCCAAAACCCCAAAAAACCACATTGTCAGAAATCTTTACTTTTCTTTCAAGGAATTTACAGTAATTTATGCTTTTTTCCTCCTATCCTCACCTTCAAGATAAAGTAACAACTCATTCAGCAGCATTTTAACCTAAGTTTTTATTACAGCTGAAAGGAAGTAACTTTTTCTTCATCTGATGGAAAAGGAATTAGTGTACTCAAGCAAGCTGAGACCAAGTTTCTGCATGCTCATTACTACACATATACACACACAATTCTTCAAAGTACAGTTATCTGCTAGTTTATCAAAAACTCCAGAAAATGGTAGAGGTTTGCTTACATTGCTGGCTTTGCAAGGAGCATAAATCCTCCCATTACAAGGAAGTTTGTTACTGAAGTACAATACCTAAAATGGGGAAGAAAAAGAGCTTCAGTTACAATTAAGAACATCCTTGGAAACAGCAACTGTTGTAATTTCCAACAGTTTACCAATGAGATCTGTAATATCTTTTATTATACAAGTAATCTAAGCTCTTGAGAAAGTATTAAACAGTGAAATAATATTACTGGAACACAACATGTATTACTGTTGCACATTTCTGCTGCCATTAGCACAATGCAGAGGGCTCACTTTGCAAACGAAACAAATTTTTTTGTTTGGTTGGGGTTTTTTTGTTTGTTTCCCCAAATTTGGGCATGTACAGGATAGGCCATCTGTTTCAACAGTGTAATACTGCTGGCTTCCAGTTATATTCAAGATGGAAGTTTCAAGATGGGAATTCCTCTTTTCCGGTTATTCAACATTCTACCTTTCACTTCTCTCCTACCAAAAAAAGAAAACCATTTAAAAACACCACCTTTCTTAGAGGGAAGAGGTCTGAGCTTAGCCCAATTAACAGATAATACTTATGTTGCCTGATGGATCCTTGGAAGATACTCAAGGCATTACGCTGAGGAGCATGCATAGGTTCTGATGGCACACACATAAAAATGTGTAAAGCATTAGAAAGCAAAGGGGGCGAGTAGAAGACAGGCAGTAACAACAAGAACAGAAATTAGGTATTTCAGTCTTTAACGGGAGGAATAAGAAATTAAGAAACCCTTCTAATCTGAGTAATGAGAACCAATTCTGGAAATCGTATTACAAGAAAAACAAGTCAAAGACTAAGTAAGAAAAAGAGAAGATACATATTTACAATTATGAACAACCCATTCGATAAACAGAGAAGAAAGCTTCTTTTAGGGTGATATGGTGCTGGTTTATCACTGACCTAGTAAAAGTGGTAACTGTTGTGCTTGTGTTAGAAAGAAGTGCCACCAGCTGCACATTCAAAATGCTATTGCATAACAACTGAAATTGATGATCTTGAAATTTTGTTCCCTTAGAGATTTTCAGATATCTGGTAACTAGGACTACATTCCCAGAGGACATTTCTAGAGTCCCCTCTGTCGAGCCAGTATTTTTCACAAAAGCCTGCAGGTATTAAGTATGATGAGACTTCTGCTACATTTGGATGAAATTATCCATCAACTACTGAAGTTACTGAGGAGAAAGACAGCAAAGAGCATGACTGCATAGACTTACTCTCCCCAAAGTATTAAACTAATAAAAATAATAACCAGGATAATTCAGACTTAATTCTGAGCACTAAAGCAGCTCTGTCTTTTGGGCCAAAGGCGTAATGCTAGCTGTTTAGCAGGTATCAGGACAGAAGAATCGCTCCTCTGGGAGACAACTTTTAGTCAATGACTCCTGAAAAAGCATTTTGTAACTACAATAAACGCCCAAAGTAGCTTTACTTAGTAGCTTAGCCATGCTAACTCTATTACCTTATATTACAACATCCTTACTATTAAGTAACAAACATGTCGCTTTTTAATAGGTATATGTGCAGCAACCAAAGAGGAGTTTGTAGGTAGAGTTTTACATTAAGGAAGCTGAAGCTGTCCAGTGTGCTTCACTGGTGAAGACTGAAATATACATCTCACTACAAAATGAATTAGTTTGTGTAAAACTCTCCATACATTTTAAATTGCAAGAATGCAACCCGCACAACAGTTACTTATGTAGCTTTCCTCATGATCTGCTTTCCCCTAACTCAGGGCTTGTTGTGGTCAGTAGATTAAGCCTGCAGAGACTCAAGACGAGAGGGAATTGGATACTTGCTCAGTGTAACTATCCAAAAAGAGACTGGAATGCTTCAGGATGGCCAAGCTTCTGGCTTCTTTTACTCCATGAAGAAAGCTACTTAAAGAAGCTCCATGTTGACCGATGAGATAGCATAGCTTGCTGAACCTGCTAGCCATTTCCTGCAACAACTGGACTGTATTTGCATTGCCCAAATTATCTGCAACAGACAGAAAGCAATTTAGCTTACCTTACAGCACCCATTAATAAAGAGAATTACCAGAAGGTGCTGTTCAGATGTTTTATCACCAATTTCACCTCACGGCTACATTATCAAGAATCAGGAATTCAACAATTTTAGACTAAATACAGCTCAAATAATTACGTTATTTCAGGTGAAACAGTCAGGAAAAGTGCAAATACTAATAACATAATGCAGACGTCAAAATGCAGCTATATTTCACCAGTTCACCCGAACAGGGGCCAAGAGTAAGACCTTAGCTTTATCTAAAAATATATAATAACATTTAAATTTTGCATAAATAAGTTTGTTGTGGAATGCAGGGGAAATAATATCAAAGAAAATATTAAAGTAAGTTCTTACCTAAACCTAAAAGAGGTCTAAGAACCTGAGATTTGACCTCACTCAGTTTGAAATAAAACCTTCTCTCAGTAGAAGCCAACTCATGCAAACTGGCGATATATCCCATTACGTTTTTGTCTATTAAGACCAAACAGTTGTTACCACCAGCTATCACATTGCTTATGTACCCTATCTGAAAGAGGAAAAGAGAAAAGAAAAAACAGCAGCTTTAATATTTTTCTTTTTACACTCAAATTCAAAAATAGGGTGATGCAGAATAAAGCATATCTTTAGGAGTACTAAGTGACAGTAAGTCTTAGTTACCTACAGTGACAAACAATCCATTCAATACTTGCTTAATACAAGAATGATAAAACTAGGAGAAACATTTATAGTCAATGCTCTTCATTTTCCTGGTACTGACAGAGCCTAAAAGACAATGAATAGACCATCTTTTAAGGTCACTCATACAACCATTCCATGTTTATGAGATAGTGAACTTAAATTCAGTCACTTTCAGAACTGCAATGTGCTTCATGTTTATATCAATGATGCGCTATTAAATAGTATCATTACATCAGCTATTTCTCCTATTAATTAGGAAGTGAGAATAACAAGGCTTCAATATTCTGATTGTGCTCTGAACTATAGTCCTTTCTGGACCTGAAAGATGCCAATTTATTGATAAGAGTAATATTACAGTATCAATAAACTGGACTAATACTAATAACTACACTAACACCACAAGTGGTATTAGTAGGTATTTGCTTTCCACAGTAGTTGGAAGCAAAACTCTTCTCTAAGGTCAGCACAAGGGCCACTGATGCATTGTGACTTCTCACTAATTCTGGTTCACATGCAATACCATATAGTAATTCAGTGTTTGAGCTCTACTTTTATTTCCTTTGTTGTTAAATAGAGGATTCCTTAGAAACATTGAGCCAGAGTTGTTCAACAAGCAACCCACAGGCCATTTCTAATATGCAAAAGCCTACAAGTCACCCTACAAGAAAAGATAAGTGAATGGCTAGCAACAATCTTATAGAAGGAATACAAGCACGTGTCTGCACGCACATACGTGTGTCTACATGCATGCACACACATGCACATGCATATGCATGGACTCAGCATCTAAATCCCTGTCCCTCCTCAAAACCCCTCTCCAACTGCTATTCTGCTCAATCTAGGGAAATAGCAATGAGATCAGAAGAGCTGAGACAAAGAGCTGCTTTTTACCCTCACTATCTCCTTTTTGTTACCTTTCAGGTTGGTCTGAAATCATACAAACAACTTGGAAGAGGACATCCAGAGTACACACTCCCCTACCTCATGCCAACTTCAAGGCAGATACGAGATTCAGCTTGATGAAGAAAATTGCGTGGGGGCACCTCCTCTCTCCCATAAACATACAAATGCACGTTTCAGTGCCTTTGCTCAGCTCCCCCTTCACACTCATGAGTAAAGGAGGCGCAGGGAAGGAGATGGTACAGAACTCAGAGGGACTTTCTGCCCACTCACAAAACAGATGCGTAGGAAGCAGAATGGAATAGAGCAAACGGCGCCCTCAGCCGCTTGAGAAACAGCAGAAAAATGAAGAGCAATAGCAGTGAAGAATAAACATGTGAATACTGTGGTGAAAACAGAGCACAATATAAGGGTGCACTTTTGCAACACACATACATGGAAGGAAATGGATTAGATACACTGGAAACACCTCCTTGTCCCTCAAACAGAAGGGAAGACCAAGAAACAGGCAGGGAAGAGAACAATACTAATTAGGCTTCCTCTCTGCCGTCCGTAATCCTCCTGATTTTACTGCTAGGAACCAGTTACTTGACTTGACACCCTTAAAGCTAGTTGAACAACCAACACTGTGCTATTTCCAAAAAGCATCAGTATGATTTGCACTAACTTAAAGGAAATACCACTCACCTTACTACAGGACAGTAACAAAACTGGACTCTTAGTACAGCTATTTTCATATAAATTATTTTCTGTAGTTGCCTCCTGGCCACTGTAATATAATCCAGGTTGGAAGTCTTCCTCATCTGCTAAGAAGAGGGAATAATCTAGTCCTGCTGCTGTACTCCAAACACCATCACCACATGCCTGAAATTCATGAGGAAGGAAAAGACATTAGAAATCATCACCTGAAGCTGGAAGGTGAGGAGAGAACTTCTTCTAGGCACACATGCATATAATACACCTGCCAAGAAAAAGTACTGCAATAACTGGTGATTTTTCAATTTCAGTGTCTCGTAACAAATTTCTTGCATGCATACTGAAAGTTGTCTTTCTTTCCAGTCTTCTTTTTAATGGCTGGTTTTTTTGCCTTTAAAGTAGAAATCAGTTTTATTTTTAAATGGATATCAGGTGAGCTTGATTAAAGTTGGGATACTACCCTCCCCTCTATATTTAACTGGGAAATCTATGAACTTGTGACAGCTAACATGCTGCATGTTAATTTGCATAAGCCTAAGCAGGAAAACCCTAAAGCTAGTTTTCGACTAAAACAAGCACCAGAAAACGTATGCAAGGGTCTGGTCTAACCCAAAATCATTATTTGACTATTCACTCAATGTGATGAAAAGTTCAAAACAAATAGAAACCCCACTGCCAAAACAGCTCTGGAAATACAGAAGTGAACAACAAATACGGTCATGGTCTAGCAAAGCTAAAGTGCTAGAAGAATGTTTACAATAAAAACAGTGTTTCAAGGTATTTAAAAGTTTCAGCACTGCAACATCAGAGAAAACAAGTACAAGGTAGAAGTGAAATTTAGTAAGAAGATACAACCAGTCACATTTCTCAGTTTTAGAACGTCAATGTGGTCAAGAAACAGCGGAAGCCTGTGTAAAGGATTTCTTGGATAGATTTTCACAAGCTCATCTAAGGATCACATTCACAGTAAAAGCCAAAGAAATCAAAAGCTCTATTAGTATATAGCACACAGATACATAAACAAGGTCAGTTTTTAGAAATTACTTTGCATTCACGTGTATAAGAAGAGACCCTAAACTAAAAGAAGAAAAATACAGAAAACAGAAAGTACCTTTATGAGACGAGGGACTGTTGTTGGGGAGTTCAAGTGACCAAGTTGGCCAGAGGTATTACTGCCCCATGAATACACCTGTAAGAAACATAGCTAAACATGAGAATGTAAGTTTATATACACAGACACATACCAAAGTCTACTGGTACAACACATCAAGTGTGCAAACACACGAGTCAAGGGTATAAGGGTATAGGTATACCCTTTCATGTACCAAGAAGCACCTCCCTAATTTTCACTGTATTCCTATGTTCTCAAATTGTCTTCTCACATTCAGAAACGGAATGCACCAGATCAAGTCTCTGCAATCTTTAAACATAATGTTGATGGTACATGCAGAACTTTGGCAGAAATAGAATTAAAATTCCACACTGCTTCCAAGTTGTCTCCCACAAATGGAAACAAAAGTTTAGAATCAAAAGAAACAAAAACCTAGAAAACATCAAACATGACAATTATGTCACAGATAAGCAATAAATATTAACAATCACTTGTACCTGGGATTTGGCAGTGAGTGCTAAGGAATGATGGCCACCAGCAGAGAGGTGAATCACTTCTTTACCATCTAGGCTTTTCACACATAGTGGCTGAAGCCTGTCAATCCCCAGAACCCAGGGAAGATGGGGGCGGGGGAGGAGAAGAAAAAAAAAAAAAAAAAAAGAAAACAAAGGGAGGA
>VFFE01006529.1:748244-781516 GCA_008921705.1 Burhinus oedicnemus
ATGAAAAAAAAATTTTTTAAAAAAAAAAAAAAAAAAAAATCACTGGAGCTCCGTAACTCCAATAGAGGAGAGGTGCTTATAGCAGGCTCACTGATAACCTGGAATCTTTCCTTCAAAAACATCAGAGGAAAATGAAAGAAGCAACTTCCAGTTTAGTCTTTACAACTGTGTGCCCATTGATTAGTACAAGTAAGGACCAAGCTATGCAAACACTTAAAGGGACTGGCTTTTAGAAATACTTTGATTCACAGTGCCAAACTGCTCACAAACCACTCTAATGCATCTATTAGCTACGCATTTTTCCAGAAGCACACAGAAAACAAAGCTCTTACACATCAAGGGAACCTCTTGCCATACTGTCTTTTTTGAAAGAAAGACATCACAAGGAATGTCATTTTGAGTTAACATGGTTCAGATTGCATTACCATCTTTAAGCAGCAAATCCAGAGCCATTGTTAAAAGAAAAAAAAAAAAAGTATGAAAGATGACACTATGCATATAATTTCTATTCCAACACAGTTTTAAGTAACTTTTAATTAACACAGAAATACTGGCAAATTTAAAAATTTAACTGTTTAAAAGCTGTGTATGAGATTGATAGAGTGAAAAAAAACCTAAAAGAAGAAACTTGACAATGACTAAAGTTTGTTATTGGATCAAATCTCTACAATTAAGATGTTTATTACCTTCTGTTAAAAGTAACCCATGATGTGTTCCAAGGGCTGCCTGTAATACAGTCTTTCCACTGAGGCCTGGAAGCCTTTCTGGAGTTACAGAGCAGGAACCAGCCTTCCAAACATAGACCAGGCCTCTCTCTTTGGCTCCTTCTGCCTCTTCTGAGCTACAAAAAGATTGGAGGAAATACAGAATCAGCTTGAAGTTTTCGGAGGTTCAGTAATGCATAGTTTGCTTTTCACATACATAGGCAAGACTTAGTAGTTCAGGCATTAATTTCAATTTCAGGAAGTCAACATATTTCATTTACAATTTCATAATCTTAATTTAAAGGTTATTTAAATGAAAAACAAGTATCTTCTATTTGAACCCATTAGCTTTCTTTTTCATTAGCACTTTACTGCCTGAAAAGCAGCTGATCTAGCCACTAGTAAACTTAAAGACACATTTATTCACAAATGATACAGCCTATATTATATATTGTATTTGTTGCTCACAGCAAGGACATCAAATTAATACACAATTCTGTCACTGTATGCTGAGGGAGATTGTGGCATCAGTTCTATCCACATGTAAGCAACTGTTCTGATCTGGACAGTGATATTTATATCTTCCTGTGTTAGAAAGCAGAAGGAACATTTCTGTTTTATTAGATTTTATTCATGTTTTGTATTATTCAGCTTTTGGAAATCAAAATGCAGGAAAAACAGCCTTATAGCCATGTTTTTATCAGTTATGTAGAACATCAAGTATGCTGGAAATACATATAAACATCTCAAATAACATTTGCTTTAAAAGTATTTAAGCAAAGGATGTATTGTGTGTGGATTTTACCATGAACCAGTTGCTCCCATTCACAGTGTCTTCAAAACATTACACCTATACATCCTTTATACTTTCATTTCTACCTTTAGAGAGAAAAATGAGGTTTTTGGTTGGGTTTTTTTTCCTCTTCTAATTCTTAATGAGTTTCTCAGATTCAAATGAGACAGTCATTCAAATCAATGGAACGAAGGAAAAAGAAAAAAAAAAGAACCACCAAAGATCCTGAAACACAGTGGAAGTATCTGGGCTTGCAGGAGTGACTGGAACTGTCCAAAGCTGGTTTAACACTTCCAACACACTCTGGTTTGAATGCCCAGGCAGCAACTTCTCCCATTCAGCAGAAAGAAATTCCTCAGAACTTTGACAACAAGCACAGAGTTTTAATAACTCATGTAATCACTTGATTGAAACAAACACAAAAAGTAATTTTAAACATCAATATAGACCGACAGTATTTCAAGTTACATTAAGAGTTTTCTTTAAATTAATTTAAAATGTTATATAGAATAGATTGTTATCCGCCCTGCAGAAAAAAGTAGGTTTAGCTCCTTGTTTCCCACCAATCAAGTCATTTACTCCCTGCATAAATCAGTTCTTGCAGCTTTGCATGAACCTGTGAAGTTAAATACTTAAGGTAGCAAGAAGACCTTTGATGAAATGGCAATCTTTGTCCAGAAGAAAAGGCACAAAACCCCAAATGTATTCCAATACTGAATTAAACCCAGAAAAAGCTAGTCTGATAGGCTGCATTGTGGACAACTTAAGCAAGTAGCACATTCAAAAGCCATAAGGCCCTATTCATGCAGACTGCTGATTTTTTAAACTAAAAATTTTGCTAGTTGTGGTGCATAGGACAAACAATACCTTTGCACAATCTGCCTCCAAAACATTCAAAAGAATATGAGAATGGGAATTCTAATAGTCAATGGGAATAATTAAGTGATGGAATTATGTCTGTCTGCTTCTGTGCCCATCCCCAATCTCTCGTCTTTTCCCATGTAACAGGGGGGCCAGGGGTGTGGGTGGGGGGAGGAAATCAACGAAAAGGTGACAGTCAAGAACTCTTATAAAATTCACGGAAGCAATTTAATCCAAACAACATACATACTATTAAAATGCAGAGTTGATCTTGCATTTTAAATACATAGCGCTTGTGTTTAGAGTAGAAGTAAATTAAAAACGAACCGATCAAGTAACATATAGGCCATGAAAAAAAAGTCAAAAAAATCCAGCATCATAGGTAGGACATTTAGCTAAAAATCAAAATACAGATTTTACTCAGATGGGCAAAGCACACCAAAGAATATAACAGGATAACACAGAGAGTTTTCATCAACATACTGTGCATTAAATAAAGTCCGAAGCCTCATATTTGGGCTTTTATCCATTTAATAAGTCTTCAGAGAACAGTGTAAGACAGATTTGGACAGTTACATACCAGGATTTATTACAAGACACTAATTTTCCATCCCAAAAACATCTGACCTCTGTCAGGTATCTTAGTGGAAGAAACAAGGAACAAAAGAATAGTCTACTGCAGGGCTATTGGTCCAGAATCAAAATTCACAGATGCAGGTAACAGATATGACTTACTGTTTACCAGAGAACGTTACTTTCAAGTTTCCAGCCCACAGCTATCCCTCCACAAGTTTCAACCATCAACTTAAAAAGTAAGTTGCTGTTGTAATAAGTTGAGTGTTACAGACATAAATGAAACTAAAGCTAAGTTACTCTTCTTCCCTTCAGTGTAAATCACAAAGATTACGGTGACACTACTTAATCATTTTACAGGATGCTTGTGAGCTGGCATATTTCAGGGACCCTCTGTGGCTTCACCTAGCTGCTCACTCTCACCTTCTTTCCTGTGAGTCCATCTGTCAGTGGCAGCACTCCATCACCACCAAATCGTTCCTCTTTCGAAAGTAACAATATAATTTCCACAAACTGTAAAACACAAAAACCAGCTATTTAATTTCAAATAACGTTAAGCCTAAAAAAACCCAAACAATAAACAAGATGCAAAGCTCTAGATCCCATGGTAAATAAATAAGCACTTCCACAACACTAGGACGGTTGAAATATTTAGTTCACTCACACTGAGTTGGCAGACAAAAGCTAAACAGCCAGACTTGCTCTACCTACTCATCTCACAATAGGTCTATTGTAAGGATAGACTGAACAAAACCTAGTTCAGAGGCAGAAATTAACATCAATCTCTCTCTATAATTCTCAGTATACCACTCAAGAAACATCAAAGCAGGATAACTGATCCATTTTCAGTCTAATATAAAATAGAATTCTATGCTCAAGCTAAATCTATAATGTGTATGAGCAGAAAATGATTGAGTTGAATTCATAACTGTATTCCTGAACCAAAGCACATACTACCATTAAAAGGTACAGTTCTATTAAAGCCTCTGCAGAAACGCAGAAAGCCAACTAAGAGTTCAAAACATTTCTTCATGCAAACTGGTAGCAGAGTATCTATGAAGATATGATAAGACCATGGAAGCCAAGGAGAAAAAACTGGCCGCTCTATTTATGCTTTTATCCTTTCAGATTTTGAAATCTGCAAGTTTACCTTCACACCTTTCCATCTTCATGAAGATATCTTTGTATTACTTTTCTCGCAGTAAAACAAAGCTACATTTAATCTGTTTCTTATAATCTGTTTGGCTTTTTACTGTTGAAGGAATTGTAATTTTCCCTGATCTACTGCCTTACCAAATGAAGTATTAAAAATGCTAGTTACATTAATGCATGCATATAATCATATTTATTCAAATAAAATATTTCATACACAAATTCTTTAGACTCTTTTGCTTTATTATAATTGCTGTCTGATATCTACTGTACTAAAAATCAGAAAACAAATTATTTAATAATGGTCTTTTAAGGCAATATATCTCCAAGAAAATACCCAGAATGAGTAGTCTGAAGCTCTTAAATACAGAAAATAGAAATAAAATATGGCCAGTCTTGATTACAAGAGACGATATATGCAAACCCATAAATTGCAGACAGAAGTTTCAATTCACACTTGAAAATCGTAATCATCAAGTTGATAAATAATTGAAATAACTAAGACAAATACCAACACTTTCACTAGACTGCTCTGAAAAATGAAGTACCAAGTAGACCTTTGTAGACAGAAACAGCAACACATCGTACCAAATGTTTTCAGTTTTCCAAATACTGGACACTGAAAATAGTCATTTGGGCTTCAGGGTTGTTAAAGAACTTATCACAAAAAGGTAAAGAGCCACAAAAATAAGAAATCAAATTAATAATGATAGAATAGTACTGTCATAAGTCATATGCACCTTGCTCTAAAAAAAAAAAAAAAAAATCAGAGCATACTTTCCATGAACAGATACACTTGTCAGCAGAAAGATACTGCTTTCAAGACACTTCTGTCTCTCCTTCCTCAACTAAAAAAGGAAAAGAAAAAAAAAAAAGAAAAAACCACCTACAACTGTAAAAGCTAACTTTTAAAATATTAACAGAGGAAGTCTCACAAATATAAGGAAACTGCCATGCAACACTTCAGTAACAGAGGTGTTGGTGAAACATCAAAGGAAAATAAAGGCGTATTTTTGGAACTTCTAACTTTGTGATGTGTTCGTGCTCAGAGTAAGTACATTTGGGGGGTTTTTTTGGCCTACCCAAAACCACCTAACCCTACAATTAATTTTCTTGAAAATGCTGGCACTTGTCTGTGAAGAACTATAGCTTCACATATAAATATCCAATGGATCAGTGAATCAGATGAAGAGATGGGAGCTTTGATAGAGTCATCAAAATATCAAACAATAATGAATCATTTATATCATATATACTTACTCAAGATCAGGGAAGCGAGACCTAAAATTCTTGGCTTCTGTAATTTAGGGATTTTTTTAATTTTTTTTTTTTTTTTTTTAAGGGCTCAAAGAATTTCTTTCATTTTCATGAGCTTCAACTGCACAAAAATTTACTGTAGTTCTCACGAAAACTTCTGATTATAATAAAACACTGTTAAAGACAGGCATCTGATAAGATGTTTTGCAAGATCTCCCTTGAAGGCCTAATGAAAAATTATTTCTGTAATTTTTAGTAAGAAACCTGCAATACCGGTGGACTAGAAATTAAGAGAGTGATATGATGGCGGTGATAATTTTGTTTTCTTTACAAAACCACACTTAAGGTTGCATTGCTAAGCATTTATGTATATTAGGGAAAATGATAGTCAAACCGTTTTCTTTCCATAAACAAGACATCTTTAAGACATTTTAAAACCATTTTCAAGTTCAGTGCAAATTTTCATTCACTCCTAGGACAGCACAATATTATTGCCATTTCACAGCTAATACAAAATACAAGTCATTTGGTCACAGATACAAAATAAGTACTTCTAAATAGAAAGTTTCTTCCTCCCAATAGGAATATACACTTTTCCTTGCCAATCTTCACCTAATTTCACATTTATGTAATATTACATTGCAGCATTCCGTATACATTATTTCTTGTCCGCTAAGATCACCCAAATTGTTTTTAGGTTTAATGTTCATAGAAGTGAACAACTAGGCACAATACATCATTGTCATGGTATGGAAGATCAGTATGATACCAACACCTGCACTGCATTTACTTTCTACACGCATACACTTACTTTCTACATTTTTGCTTCAACACTGCAAGAGGAAAAAAGCAGAGAGTGCCAAGTAGTCCCAAATTATGAAATGGATTTGTGTTATAGACAGATGGTCACTAGCATGACACTGATGTCATACTTTCCACTTACAGAGTAGAAAAATTCAAACTCTCCAGAAATCAAACACTACCACACCATAATAGCTGCTATGGCAGGGAATGATGTGGAGTAAACATTATTCTTATTACTATGGGACTGCATCCTTCACTGAACATTGACCACTCAGTAATCTTACATTCAACGCTGAACAGGAACAACTGGTATGCACCTGACTTTCAGAAATACTAGAACTCCCATCAGCCTTACATGCTTATTTACCTGCTACAGTTAATAAATACTACAAATACTTCTACAACTTTCAGACATGTTTACTTACATTTTTACAAACACATTTTTAATAAATTTGTTGCACCATACTTAGCGATAACTTACACTACTAAGACTACAAGTTTGTTATACAAAATTATCTACTCAGGTTCTGAAGGAGGTTACCTCCAAACTTCCTAATTCAAAACAGTTGTCAACATTAGTCTTGTTTACATATATATTATCATTTATTATTGCTAACTGTGGTTCACACAGTGTGTTACCAGTTCAAGAAGCCCTTGCGTTTTGGCCATCACTGACTAGGTACAACCACTGTTTTTACCACTGTGTGATTAAGATCTGCTCAGAGCAAAACAAAACAATTTGCTACTAAAAGCCAGCAATCCCTTCAGATGAGGGCTCAAAGCTTTTAATGCCAGTTCCAGTGAATGTGTGATGGTAGCAAACAAGATATAACAGTCAAGGAGTCAGGAAAAAAGCCCACAACAAAAAGGGCCTATTATCAGCTAAAAGACCGCAGCTGAAAACTATCAGCTGTAGCATGCAATTAATAATTTAAAAATCTACCAAACTTGTAAGAGACTCCAAAATTTCTGAATATCCCTTTTTTTTTTTTTAAATTACACCTTCTTAATTTAGCCCATTCGGTTGCTTCCCCTTCTGAAAACAGTTAACAATGCAGAAATTGACAGATATTAAGTATAGCTTTTATAAGTCACTGCACTACAACAGCAGTGATCAACTAGCAATCATCTACAGCTACTCTAGTTGCTCCCCAGCATCTCACCAATATATTTTTGTGCTAGGAGATCTGTGAGAGCGACAGCATGCTATGTCATTTGTAAACAGTATTACAGCCATGCTAGGACTGTCACTCAATAGACTCCAAAAGTTGAAACAGCATTTACTCCTGAGCCACAAAGTCATGCAAAGAGAAAGGACTTTGAAACAAAAGCGGAGGGAGATAAAGAGCATGCTATTTAAAGGTTAGGTGGTCTCTTCCCATCAAAAGCGAGTAGTCTTTTAGGAACCTACAGAAACAAATCTCAACACCTCTGCTCTACCAGCCCCTCAGAGAACGAGAAGAGTTAGATAGCCAGCATCTTCAGAGCTGTTCTTCAGCCTCTCCCCAGCTTCTCAAGCCCAACCCCTGGGTGAGAAGGGACCTGTTCCCTGATCACCAAGTGCAAGACAACAGCACACCACCTCCCACCCTACAACTCAGGTGTGGGCGGCGCAGGGGGCGCGGCGGGCCGGCCCAGGGCGCTCCGGCCAACCAGGTTCCCGCCATAACGCTGCGCTCCCCGTTTCCCCTCAGGGGAGAGTAGCCATTTCCCCCGCTGCTCCCCATAACCCCCCAAACTTTCCCCACCTGTTGCCCTGCAGCCAGGGCAGCAGCTGCCCTGCCAGAACGGCTCGCAGGGGGCAGGCCTGGGGGCGGGTGATGTCCTAAGCAGGGGCCGAGCGGCGGAGGGGGGGGCGGCCTCTCACGGCGGCCCCGTGAGGGTGGGTGAGGGATCGCGCGGGTGACTAACGGCTGCGCGGAGCCGTCGAGAGGCGGCGGTGGCGGTGGCGGCGGTGGCGGCGGTGGCGGCGGTGGCGGGGGGAACGCCACCCCCCCCCACACCTGCACAGGTCGGTGCCCCACGTGACTCAGGCTCCACTCCTCGCACCCCCACCCCCCCGGCCCGCGCCTCCCTGCCCGCTCGCCCTCGCTCCACCAGCCGCCTCACCCAGCGCCGCGCTGGCTCCCGCCGCCGGTCCCGCCACCGGCTGCCGGGGCGCAGATCAGCTGATTCACGCGGGGGGCGCGGGGCGGGGCCTACGCCCTGCAGGGGGCGGAGCCCAGCGTCAACCCGCGCGCGCGCGCAGGGGCGGTAGGTGGGCGGGGCCAGCGCCGGCGCCGACGGGTCCCTGCCCGGGACAAAACAGGCCAAGACCCGCCCGTCGGGAGCGGAGCGGTCCGGCGGTGTGAGCCGCTTGCAGCCCTGACGGAAAAGGCGGCGGAGCGGCGCGGCTGTTCCCCAGCCAGTAAACAGGAGAGCGGTGAAGTTGGTTGTGCGGTGCTACCCTGAGGGTGGTGGCGTCAAGAGTGCAGGAAAGACAGCTGAAGATAGATACTAAAATACTAGAGGCACAAATAAAGACCAAAGCTGTGATCGGCACAGGAAACCTGACCAATAAGTAGCAATAATAGCCAGCCACCCTTTCCAGCTCCATGAACCCTCTGAGGTCAGCTACTGGTTTAAATGGGAGCAAGCCTGCACCACAGCTCTCTGACACGCTCATCTAGGGCCCGAACCACGACACTTCCTACAGGACAAGCCTTCTCTAAAGAGTCATGGACGTGTGTATGTACAGGTACATGCCTATGTACAAATTGCACACGCACATTTTATGTATATTTTTATACACGTATAAATTTTACAAACTATGTTTAAAATACATAGACATAGATACACCTGTATCTATATATATACACAGACTATGTATATGTTTCTACTTGAACAAGGTTTGTAACACGTACTGTCTATGTTACGTCAGCAATGAGTAGACTATTTCTTACACTGCCTGAAGCTTTCCTTTAAAAACCATGGTTCCCAAGACAGGTATAGGCTCTCCTTTGTAAACCCTTACATTTTCTAAGGATAAGTAGTAAACATCTCTATTACAGCATTTCCTCTGCTAACTGAAACAAATACTCCATTATTGTTTTTCAATTTTTTTTTTCAATTAGCATGCTTTCTTCATTTACCAGCTCTCACCAACCAGCAAAAGTTGGATGATTTTTCTTCGTAACAGAATAATTCCCTCCTACTCCCTGACACAGAATATACCTAAGAAAATAATCTTCATATGAATTAAAATGTATCATTTTGTCTACTTGTGCATTTATCTTTCCATTCCTTTAAATGCAAGTATTATTTATGTTTAAATACATTTTAAAAGTCCGTTTGTATAAATATGGTCCTAACAATAAAAAATATTTTCCAGAATAAGAAACTTTGTACAGATGTGCAAACGATGCTTGCATAACCAGTTTGTTACTGAGTATGTTGCATTCAGACAACCTTTCTCATGCCTGGAAAGCACATCCGAATTACTGCTGTATTCTGATGGCTCAAAAAATACAGGGAAAATAAATAGAAGGCTGAAGTCCATGATGATAGATATTTAGCAAATTACGGCTAACTGGGGACTGCAAAAGAAAAACATGTGAAAGAAATCAAGCCTTCCAGGTATGTTAACTCCTTCTTGCCATGCAAAGGCTGCGTAATTTGCTTGCAATGAGACACAGAAATTGTTCCTGCCTTCCCTGTACATTTTTGCTTAAAATATCCTTTTGCTCAAGAAAAGTGTGTTATTCTTAGACACCAAAACAGTGAAGCAAATGGAAGATTTCACGTCATGCATTCAAATGAAAAGTGAAGGACCTCAGGGATGAGCATAAAAACTCCACAGTACAACACTTGCTCCCTCACCCCTTGCCAGCATTTTTCTCAGCCCTTACACCATTACACTAGTGTGGGTTGGGTGTTAGTCCTAGGAAGCTGCACAGTGAGTCCCAGTCATGGGGGAATGAAAGAAGGGGACTTTTATCTGTCCACATCCAGCGTAAGTCCACTGTGCATTGCCTGGGCGGTACATAATTGATGAAATCTATTTTGGGCTGGATTCATCAGTTGGCTGTGGCTATTTTGACCTGTGGACAAGACTATTTTCTTTCAGCTACAACTCATCGTATCCCTTAGGCAAGTGATCCAGCAGGGACAGACAACTCCCCATGCTGACATCATCACCACATCATGGCTAAGAATGTAAATGCTGAAGCAAGGACAGTCAATGTACAGCTCCTGCAGAAACCACGACTCAGCCACACTGCTCAGATAGCTCAACTTAAAGCCTAATGGCATACAGAATAGTAACTGCTATAGGCATGGAGGGAATTCAAGGTCTGTTCCCGTATGAAACCTATCACTTCATTACCTAACGTATTACACTGAGAGTTGCTCAACTGAAACAAATTTGTACGAGCAGAAAGTTTGGATTTATTGCTTAATTGTCCACCGTTAGGTATGAAAAAATGTTGGCTATTTTTGGAGGGCACGTGCCAAATGAGCTGAAATCAATGGAGCTGCTCCAGGGGTGAATTTGGATCACTGCATATTGGACTTTCAAAGAAAAACTGCAGAAATCACAAGACTGCTTGAGGCAGAGACCTTATGCGAGTCATATGAACTGTTATTACAGACGGATGAATGAGGAGGAGCAAAGGAGAACAAAAGAGATACGTTTTAATTGAAACAGAACATGGGAGACATGTTGTGTCTACGTGCTGTCAGACCAGGATGCTGCAGCTGCTGTTCAGAGAGAAGGGGCTCCCAACATATCCAAGGCCTTCAGCACACGGAAGCAGCGTCTACAGCAGAGGTATTTAATATCACAGCATGATACTTCTGCATGGAGATAAGTTAAGCCTGGGTTCTTCCACTTGTTGTGGGAGTGCAAAACATTCACATTTGCTTCTAACTAGACAGCATCAAACTTTGCAGTTTCAGGCTTCTGAAGCCACTGAAAGAGGACTCCGTGCCTTAGATGACAATAAATGCCTTTGATTTGATGAACGGAGAGAAGATTGCACTCTAGCGAGCTCTATGCCAGTGAGGGATTGTAAAACAGGGAGGGAGCCAACAACCTACAGTTCTGGAGGAGGCAGCATGCCATAGATTGCAAATCCTATTATATTTGAGTCAAACGATAATGCAGGCACTCATCCAATGTAGCTGCTCGGGAGGAGCTTGCAGGCTGCCTGCCATTCATTACTACTGTTTTGATAGTTTATGGCACTGTTATGCTCTATGGGCCAAATTAACAGGCTGTGTAAATTATACAGTGGTGAAGAAGTGGGGGGGGAGGGGAGGGTTAAGGAGGAGAAGACAACATAAATTTAAACTTCCTGGAATTTCACTCCTGCATTTGGTTTTCAGTCACTGCCCTAACAGATTGCTATCTAGAGACAAATAAATCAAGGTTGAGAGAGAATATCGTGCATTTAGAATGATACCGATAGAAGCATCCTCTGCAGTTAAGGCAGTTTTATCTTCATGTGTTCTCAGAGTGAGCGCTACCATTTACCAAGACAGGAACATACAGACAGTTTCTCCCCTTACAGATGGAGCTGAGACACTGTACTGGAGATCTGTGACTGGTGGGGAGAGTGATGAAAATGATGTGAAGTGCTCAAAGCCAGTGCAGTCAAGGAGAAAGGAAAGAGTCACATTAGTAAAATGGTGTTTTGCCAGTGATACAGTTTGCCTTCTTTTCCTGTGTCAGCTGTCAGATGTAACCAGAGCACCCCTTCCTCTACCCTCACTGCAGCCCCCGTGGCTCCACACCCTCCAGAGCTGGACGTGCAGGATGCAGAGGCCTTGGAGTTACGCTGATCCTTTGCAGGAGCAGGATGGTGTGGAGAGGTTCAAATGGGTGAGTGTGCAGCAGCCATAGAGCCATACAGGAGACATTTCATCCTATGATTATTCCAGCCATGAATCAGTATTTAATTACTGAATGACATCCTAGTAGCTTCTTGTTCTACCCAGCATCTAGACCAATGTATACCAATTTCTTCATGAAGCAGAGACAAGGCATCCCCTTTGGAGCTGCCACATCCTATGTACATCTAGAGAAGCTGTGTGAAGGATCCTGTGCAACTGTGTACAAGGGAATCAGCAGGTGAGCAAGGACCACTGGTGCCATCATTGCCTTCCCAGTGCCTGCTGAAAACACCCCTTATGGGAATCCATAAGAATGAGCCTGAAGCTGGGCAATTCACAGTGCTTACAGGAAGATAAAGGCAAAACAAAAGCCCAGCTTTGCCTTTAGCCAGGATATTTGCAATGCTCCATCACGTTTTTTCAGGGGACGCCTCCACTACAGCTGTGGAGGCTCCACCAAGACACTTTGCTCCACAGCAGTGTGCCAGGAAACTGTCTGGCTGCACCAGGGAGGGAGCAAGGGTGTTCCTTGGAATGAGGGATCACTGCATGATGGAAAAATTGGAGGTGAGGCCATGCTGCCATCACATGGGGCAGGAAAGCTGTGAGAGGGCAGAGTGGGAACCATGCCCAAAGGCATGCTCTAGCAATAGCCGGTCAGCAGAACGGTGCTACTCTAGCCAGGCGGGCTGGTTCCCATTTCATTGCTAATGAAGACAAGGTGGAGGTGGTTTGCAATTCCTTTCTGAGCTTGGCCTGGGTGGGGGAGTGAGGCCTAGAAATTTTGCTTGGGTAAGTGTGGAGCACCCCAGGAGACTGTTACTGTTGTTGTCATGCCGAGCACTGAGGTGCTTCATGTGACCTTCCACTCTGACCTGACAGGATCAACGGCCAGTTGGTGGCATTAAAAGTGATCAGGTTGGAGGCAGAGGAGGGAGTGCCCTTTACAGCCATTCGGGAAGGTAAGACATAAAGAACTTCTTCAAATCTTGGTGAATAGCAAGGGACATCATTCTTGAAAAGCATTTGTTTAAACCTGAAAAAGCTCCATGTGACATCTTCCTAAGTCCTTTCTTGCCTACTTAATGTGCCAGCTGTCTTTCTCCCAAAACTCTTGGTTTCCTTATCCCTTCATGAAGGAGGTCTTTGTGCTGGGCTGGGTGAGCGTGTGATGGACAGAGGGGGAACCTGCTGGCCGGTGTATTCCCTCGTGACAAATGCATCCAAGCTTGTGATAAGGAGAGTGCTGGCCGCAGCCAGAGCTTGCCCTTTCTAGCGCTGTAGGGCCCTCTTACACTCCCTGCCTGCTACCTGCTCTGTGGTTGCTTTCTCACTCCCATTTCTATACAGTAGCACTGCACAGCAGTTTTTGCTGCTGTTGCATGGGGCAGTTGTGGACTGGAAGTGCCCTTTGCATCAGGGAGTCTGCTTGCTGTTATCGCAAACTGTGCCGCTTCCCTGTGTGATGGCAGCTGATACCCGGAGCATCACAGATCCCAGCCTGAAAAGAAAAGCTTTCAATAAAACTGGTGTTTAATAACATCTGTCATTGCAGCCCAGTGATAAATTCTTTCTGTTGGTTGACTTAGTAGAGCACTGGGCAAAATGTCTGCAGCTTTCTCAATTTCTTTGAGGAAGAAATGCTTTTGTTTAAGTGCTTGATTTTGGCTGAATGTATTTACATGTCCCTATAGACTAAGTTCACAAACTGCCTGGTTGATTAAGGCTTCTGTTTTTGTCTGCTCTACAATCCCAAGAGGATCATAATCTGGTTTCTTCCTTACACAGAAATATGCAACCTTTGTGCCAGTTTGTTGTCTGGTATTAGTGACAGCTATCAATGTAAGAGGTCACACATATTTTGTTTTCTACTTCTTACTGCAGTTCAAAACTAGGGTTGATTTTGTCACCACAGGGATGGAGTGTCAGGGACCAGACGTGCCAGCTTTCACAGAGCAGCACGAGCACAGAAGGACTCTCATACCAATCAACCCAGAATAATGAGAGAGGTCAGTGGATCCACTCCAGGTTTATAACAGTGTAATTAAGATAAGAAAGTTTACAAAGTCCTTAGTCCAATTCTGGGTTGAAGCAGAGAGATACCTAAATACGCCTATTTACAGAATGGTTTGTGTTACAGTTTACTCATTCCTCATACAGCACACTCATTTGCTGTGGGTGCTTTTGCTCTGCATTTACACTTGTAGCCCACCAGTAAAATAAGCCTTAAAAGCGTTATCTACATAGAACTAATGATGCTCTAAAGATCAGCACCCCTTTAACATGCTCTGCTGGACAGGCTGAGAGTCTTAACTTCATTCATTATGGGAGAAAACAAGACTGATCCTATGAAGGGTCTACTTTAAATAGATCTTTTGTGTACTGCTGAGCTTTGCAGCATCTGACACCTCAAATTTACAATTTAAGTCATTAGCGCAAACAAAGCACAAGATTTATTAACGTGGTGCATTCTCTGCTATCATGGAGGAATGGAACTCCCCTGACAAAGAGCCACTTCACTCCAGGAAGCCCCACAGAGACGAAGTGCGTTTAAAGCTCAGTTATGGCTGTAGCACCTGACACCCCAGCAGGGGGGTGTAGAAGCAACCAAGTGAGGAGCAGTTCCCAGAGGCCTGATTCAGGCACAGGGGCTGAATTCTCCATATTACTGTGGACACTCTGTACTGCTTCTCTGGAGCAACAGCGCTGGTCATATGGGATTTTTGAGGTACCACAGAGCCAGGTTAGGAGCCCCTTTCCATAGCAGATGGGATCTAGCTAGAGTATCTTTACTGGGTTCATAGACAATTAGGTGCAATGTGGACAGTGTTTAAGGTTCATACTGCTGTGCGCTGGAAACATACTAGTGGTAGCTAAATGGAGTAGCACCAGTACTAGAGGCAGTTTAGCTGCAGCAGCACCAAGCTCTGTGCAAGAACTAATTTACAATTTGTGCTGTTTCCAGTAGTTATACTGAATCAGGCATCCCTTACTGCTCAGCAGTCTCAGTATTGACATATGCTTAGGACACAGCTGTGTCATACAGTATATCTGGCTGTAGGCTTTTAGAACCAGGTGAAATTGTTATGGTCACAAAAGGCAAAGTGCTAATCCAGTATAAATTTGCTTTGCCAGCATGAAACTCTTCAAATATCTTTTGCAGATTGTTTGAAAAACAAAAAGCAGCTTTTATCCAGGACCAAAACTCATTTGGCCTCCCCCGGCCGGCAGAAGCTCTGTATTGTGTGCTTCAGCTAATTCAGCAGAAATGAGATTGTATGGTATCTGAATGAAATTTGTAGCACTGTGTGGTCTGACAGTAAACTAATTTGGTTTTAATCAGCAGGGAAGAGTGAGTCTGGAGCAGCTCTAAGGCTATTCTGCTATGTCAGAAGCTGAACTAAAATTTGGAGTCAGGGACCCCTGGTTTTGTTGAGCTTTGGGGTTTCAGTCTGTGCACAGTTTTGGTATAACAGCTGGCTTGGATTCTTCAGTAGTGCCAGGGATCTGCAATCCCAGCTCCACCACTTCCCTGCATCCCTCCTCTGTACAGAGCTATGGCAACTATTGTCTCAAACCTATGGTAGCAAATGATGAAGCTGTGCATGCTCTTCCCCCATAAAGACTATCTTTGGCACTTTCTGCTGAGAAGCTGCCTTCATGAATGTGTCGGTAGAGCCTGCTCTATCATAAGAAACCTAACGCAAGGCTGAAAGGCTCAGAAGGCTTTTCTCTTAGCATCAGTCAGTGCTCTGTGGTCTATATGGAGGTGGAGACTCTTCCATGTGTGGCCCCCTCCATATTCACACAGCCTAGATGTGCTGAGGCTTGGCAAAGCCATGTCAGCACCTAAGGATCAGAGCCATGATGCTTTTAGATGGTTAGGCTGAAAGAAAAAATGTGCCAAAGTTGTATAATATAAACAAGTTACTGTTCACTCAGTAACTTCATAATCTCTTTGCTATTTGAGTTTTAAACTGGAGAAAGTAACAAATACGCTTTATCCAAGCTAAAAGCACAGAGCTAAATTCAGAACTCAGCTTAGCATCTACAGTGATTTCTTTTGGCAGATTTTTACACCCTGATGTTGTGAAGCTGGAAGCTGATAGAAACTCAGCTTTCCCCAGAAGTCTCCTAAGGGCCCTGCTGAGGGCATGTGCCAGGAGGCGGATGGGAGAAGGATGGAAAGCTCAGTGACAGGACATGAGCTGCTGCATTCTGGCTCTGGGAGCTCCTGCCTCTCACCATTTGCCTTGAAGAAATTATTTCTCCTCAGCTGAGAAGCTGACAGCTGGGAACTGTGAACTCCTGTTTCTGACAGAGGCAAGATCCCACCTCTGAGAGATGGACGGGTTCCTGCCAAGCCCAGAGCACTGAAGTTTGCTTCTCTAAGGAGCTGCTCTATCCTCCTCCAGACTCAGTAGCTGCTGCTTCTTGCAGAACTGCCAAGTTTGGGCTATTTCTCCCCAGGTTTTTATTTTCACTGCCTTGCTGTGTGCACTGTCTTCTTCCACTTCCAGCAGCAGCAGCAGCAAAGTTGATCTTCCTTTTGTGTTTCCTCAGCTTCTCTTCTCAAGTGTTTGAAACATGCCAACATTGTACTGCTTCATGACATTATCCAGACCAAGGAGACACTAACATTTGTCTTTGAGTATGTGGTGAGTTGATCTTTTTCTAGCTTCCTGTGGAGCTAGTACTGAGAAGTACTGGGAAGTGGGTGCATAATGAATTTACTGCATTATGAGACATCTACAAAGAAACAAGTTATAATCCTTTAGTGCAATGATGGATTTTTCCTTCTTGATCTCCTGCTTTCTAGCCATACAGCCTTACTCTTTTCTTTCTGTATATGCAACAGCTGTATGCAAAAATGATTCCACATCTTTTCTCCACTAGGGTGGCAGACGCTATTTACCTCCATTTCTGCCTCGACAACACAATAAAAGAACTGTTCTTGAGCCACAGCAAGGATAGGAAAAAGTGATATGAGCTCACATCCCAGTTGGGGTCAGATTTGGCACTGACCCCAGGGGTTCACCATGACCACGCTGCCGGTTGCTCTCGTGGGGAGGGCAGGATGCCGAAAAAAAAGTTCTCAGCGTGAGTCTTGCTACTTCTGTTGCTTTTGCTGATAGCTGTCAAAAAGATTATAGGCAAAATACAGGTGCTGTGTCTTCTTACTGCAGCTTTATAATTAATTCTGGCACAAGTATGAATTCTGTTAGCTATCAGTTTTGGGTCATAAACTGCTAGGGTGAGATAACAGGTCAGCCAGGTCCCTGATTTGACCCAGCACTGAAGCACATCCTTGTGTGCTCCATCAGATCAGATGTTCACCAAAGTAAAAGAGACATCGTTGTAGTGGTTGCATATTTCTTCCATTTACAGAAAAGGCATTGTTGGTAGGAGCATTTTACACTAGTAGCTTTGCCTTAAGTTCTCTTTTGTTTAGCACACAGATCTAGCACAGTATATGGGCCAGCATCCTGGAGGACTTCATTCATGCAACGTTATGGTGAGTTTCTTAGAAGCCTAGTATTCCTTAAAGCATGACAAGTGTTCTTTTCCACTATGTATGGTCACTGTAAATTTCTTACTAATATTTATTTGTTCCATATATGACAAACACTTTGGGGAAAAGCTGCCTTTGTTAAAGATGTAACAACTTCCCTCAGTCTGCAAAGCCTTTTTTCGGTTAGTCCCTCTTCCCATTTTCTGAGCCTGCAAGAGGACATTCAGCTTTTGTGAACAAGGACATCTTGTGGCAAGTAAATCTGCCTCTACACAAATTTGTATCCTCTTATCATTAGAATACTTTATTCATCTCTCGAATTAAAAGCTCTCAAATATCACTCTCTCCTCATCTGGAACTAGCTTCATATTTACAGCACTTAAATCCTTTTTGTTTCTACTACAGCTTTTTGGGATTGGTTGACTGGACCTGAGCACAGCTGAAGATGTACCCTTACTTGATAGACTGATGTTATAATAGTCTCCTACTCTCCTTTGTACGCATCTTCACATTTAATTAACTTTCAGGATTGTTGCTGCACACTGACTTAAGGTTTCAGTGCAGATGTCCTCAGTGAATGCCTGGGTCCTTTTCCTGAGCAGCTTCAGTTAATTTATCTTACGGCTGTCAACAATAACTTTGTATCTTATCAAACTGCCTATTCATCTGACTTCGTCAGATCTCTCTGAAGTTCCTCACTGTCACTTCTTATCACGGCTAATCTAAATACTTCTGTCATCTTCAGATGTTGCCACCTTGTTCACATCTTTCTCCAGATAGTTGTTAAGCAACACCAATTCTAATGAAGTTTCTTGGGGGCCCAGATTTTAAACATCCTTAAAGCTCAGATATGTCCAAGATGCAGTGTTGTAGTTTTGGCACAGATCTCAAGGACTCTGCTACCAGGCAGGCTTGTAAAGCACATGGAGTACATGGCTATAACATGTACTCACTGGCATTTCTGTGAGTAAACACTAGCCAGCTGCTCTGCTTTCCTGTCTGAAATCCTCATTGTCAGCAGGAACCGAACTGCAAAATGATTTACTGCTCCTTTAGAAGTGGTCATCTAGCTTGCTTCATTTTTGCTGGCAAATGTTTGTTTTTTCTCTGAGTGATTCCTATTGAATATGATGCAAGTATGCAGAATATTACAGGGACACTTTTCTGGTACAAAAATGACCTATGGGTGTCACTGTTTTTCCTCCTCTTCAGATTAAGTTTGTGGTAAAAAATATCTTTTCTCTGGTGAAATCTAATTACTTTTGCTGTGTTTTGTTTCTGTACACTGTCCAATTTTCATACCTTTTTTCAGCCCAACTTATTTTACCCCAGGCTTATTTACACTGCCACAGTGGTGGATGTTAGATATTTCTTTTTTGCTTGCTTTTCTGCTTTCTTGGTTGCTTGCCTCATTCATCATATCTTATTTGCTATATCTGTTCAAATCAGGTATTTGTGTTTTCTCCCAGCTTGGAGATAACAGTTCACATTGTCAAGTAAGTCAGTTCCCTGGTCCAGTCCATACTGGGAAGACGTGGTGTGCACAGTGGCCGTAGAACTCCCTCTGCTGGTGTCAGCTGGCTCAAATGGGCAAAACTTCCAGCTCCTTAAACCTTCATTTTGCTTGGCTGTATGTCTTTATGTTGAACACTGAAATCAGAATATCTGCTGTTCTGAAAGGCGAGTCTGTGTTTTAGCAAGTTGTGCTTGCTCCTGCAATCAATAGTCCATTTCTAAAGAAAAGTTAAATTTCCAAAATGTGTACTGAGGAACTGCACTATAACTGCCCTCATGGCCAAATATTCCACCCTGAAAACCTCAGAAAACTGCAGGGCAGTCATATCTCACCACAGTTTTCTCTTCCTCAGCCAGCTCTACTCATTTTGGGGATTTTTACTTGTTTCTTACTTGCTTTGTCTCTGCTTTGTTCCAGAAGTTCTCCTGAAGGTCAGAGTTAATGTGTCAATGTAAAGTCACACAAAATCGTTTCAGTTTTTTGCTGGCTTTTTCTAGCTCTTCATGTTCCAGCTTTTGCGTGGCCTGGCTTACATCCACCAACAACACATTCTTCACCGTGACCTGAAACCCCAGAACTTGCTCATCAGTTGCCTTGGTGAGCTCAAATTAGCTGACTTTGGTGAGTCACAGTTTGGACACTGCTAATATATCTGGTCAGACCAAAGCTTTAGCATACATATAGATCTGTATCCACAGCCAATTAAGGCATAAAAGCAAAACCTCTTACTGAACTTCAGGAAACTGTTTCTGTGGTCAGTACAGCCTTTCTTGCCTTTATACTGATAGGTGCAGGGAGTAACCTCATTTAAGTCAAAGCAATTACTGCCACATAAGACTGGTTCAAGAGAATTGAGAATCAACCCCTCTCTTTTCAGAAAATAATATGTAACATGTAGAGTCCACAGCAATGAGCTGAACCAAAAGGCTTTCTTGGCATTGCTTGGGGATGGCTGCTTCAGTCACAAATGGTAAAGCCCTGCAAAACATAGCATATTGCTTGATCTCATCTGCCCCAGAGGTATATTCCAGACACACTTTCTTTGTCAGTTGCTTGTAAACTGCATTGGTATTGCTTGTGTTTAAAGATCCAAGAGAAAATAATGTCTTGTTCCCAATTATTATCATCTATGCCTTGTACAGGTAGAAGGACTGTCTTAACACAGCAGTATTTTTCTTTTTTTTTGTCTTTTTTTTATTTTTTGCAGGCCTTGCTTGTGCCAAGTCCATCCCCAGACAGACATACTCCTCTGAAG
The DNA here is from genome assembly GCA_008921705.1 of Burhinus oedicnemus. Taxonomy (NCBI): domain Eukaryota; kingdom Metazoa; phylum Chordata; class Aves; order Charadriiformes; family Burhinidae; genus Burhinus; species Burhinus oedicnemus. The sequence continues at coordinate 768,543 of VFFE01006529.1, forward strand.
TGGTGACACTCTGGTACCGTCCTCCTGATGTGTTGCTTGGAGCTACAGATTATTCTTCTGATCTAGATATCTGGTACTGACCAATTTCAAAGCATCTGGGCCCCCTTGGGAAAAATCATCTTTATCTGAATTAAATTAAGTCAACCAAGTTACAGCAGACACAGCTGTAAGTAGAGGAATTAACACCAGTGAGCAGAAAATGTGTGAGCTGTAGGGAGTTTTGTACTGCTGGGTTCATAGAAGTTTTTGGGAATGATGTCACTACATCTCATCTATGGATTTATATAAACCTCATCTGATAATATTTATGAGATATGTACATCTCATTTGGTGACATTTATGAAGCATTTTCAGGTCTTGCAACAGAACACCTTTGCTTAATGCACTTACTGTTCTGTATCTGTGTGGTTGGCTGAGTCAGTGGTAGCTCTGTACAGCAATGGCTCTGTGAAGAAACAACGGATCAGTCAGAACTGCAGCAACAATGACTTTGGCCTTGGTAACAAAGGGTGGCACTAAAGGGTTTCTGAATGGGTCTGGAGATAGAAAGGTGTCTGAGACTTTCATTATTTTTGTGATACTTTGTTCTTCTTCTCAAAGAACATGTCTCATGCACTCTGCATTTCATACAGGAGAAGGGCTACGTTCTATTAAAGCCTTCTTACCTTATGAGCTCAATCCCAAAATCTTAACATGGCTGGGAATCACAGGAAACAAGACGCACGTTAGCAGAGCTGAAGGGAGAGGGGTCTCTGAGAGGAGGCAGAAAGCAGGAGAGGATGAGGGCTTCACAGAGGTCCCACTGGTCTTTTTGGGCTGGCCAAGATGTGTAGCTGAGACCTAGGGTTCATCCGCCTTCTGGCTCACTTCCGCACCAGCCTGAGCCCACTTCCAGCAACACAGTCCTGACTACTTACTCATGGACAACATGCAGCTTCTGAAGTTGTGGGAGACCACCCTTATTCTGTGCAATTTTACATGTGTAGATAGTATTGCTTCACCCTTTCTTCAGACCAGTTAATTTTCTGCCTGTGCCTGTCACACCAGGACTTTTCTTAACTGCTCTGTGGACTCAAAGGATGGGAAAGGGTGGGAGCACAGTAGGCTGCAGAATGTGCAAGAGGGCTGGGTAAGTTTACAAACAGCAAACCTCCAGGTCTTCTCAGGCTGTATCCCCCTCCAGAGATCTGCGGCTTATCAGAGACTTCAGTGGCCTAAGTCTGGAGGGCAGTTCAGGGAAACAGGAGTTTTTAGTTTGTTCACTTCCCTAGACCTGCTGCTAATTTAATTGCATAAAGATTTCTCCAAGGAGGAGAACCTTGCTAAATTCTAATGGCTTCCAGCTGCTAAGCCAGTCTAAATAGTCCTGTCTTCTCTCCCCCACTACATGTCACCTCTCCCCTTCAGACAAGTCTCTCAGGAATGTCTGGTGAGTTTGAAGAAGATGCCTGCCTAGCAGATTGGAGCGTTTGTATTAGGCAGATGCTGGTATATATGCTGTGGATTTTTTTTTCCTGAAAGTTGACCCCTGTCCAAAGCCCTGGCTATGCACAGAAAGCCTGGCATTTCTGTGCAAAACCAACATCCCCACTACATAACTCTGCTCTAGTGTAATGAATAGCAACTTAGGAGTAGTATGCAAAGATCCCATCCAGCACTCTGACCAGCTCTAACAGCACAGTACTGTCAGTCCCACTGAACTACATTCACACTATAGGCACCTTTGTTATAACGCCTCCTTATAATAACAACATTCAAAGTGTTTGCCCTAAAGAAAGATGTCACGCTGAGAGAATAGAGAGTACTTCAGTGAGCTCTATTCAGTAACTTCCTCTAACAAGAGTCATTTATTATCTTGATGTACACTGCATTTAAGTTCAATTTTTGTCTATTAGGAAATAATGTGAATTCACACAGATGTTACTTGTCTATTGGGAAGAAAGGAAAAAAAAAAACCCATGTCTTTTGGATGCTGCAATTTACATGAAGGCAGGTCAGAATGCCCTTGGTAATGGCATGAGACAGTGGGTGTTAAAGCCTTGGTTTAAAGAAACCAATTATAACAAAATAAAACATTATGGCAATTCATGCATAGTGTGCTTGAGCAGCAATACTGTCAGTGGGAGGCACATGGGAAGTGAATGAGGTCTTGAACAGATGAAGAAAGAGATATAGAAGGAGACTCACTTGCTCTTGGACTAACTAGAAAAGCTGCTTTAATCTCTCTCTATCTTTTTTCTGTCTCTTTCTCCCTCACTATCTCTTCAGGACTTTAGAAGATTCAATTAAGGGATTTCAGGGAGACTTAACATTTCAGGGAGATTACACTGCATATCAGAAAGACTTTTTTTTTTTTTTTTTTTAAACCACCAAGTGCTTTATGCACGTGCCATACTAGTAGCTGCTAACATCGTGAGTGCTTTAAGTCATGTCTTCTTTTCAGTCAGGCTTTCCTTGTATAATCTTCCATTAAAAAAAAAAAAATCACTGGAATCTTCCCAGGTAGATTCAGGAGTTCCTGTGCAGTCATTTAACATGGACCTGCCAGGCCCACTACAGCCTTCTACAGCTTGGTTTGCGTTGCCCCACTATGCCAAACTGGGATATATAAGCTAAGGGCTCCATTGTACAGACCACGCTTGGTGAGGGACAAGAGAAAGGATATATTTCTGGTTAAATATAAAATTTCAATCTCCTGATGCCAGAAAAACTGTAGAGAGGGAGCTCTGGGATGCCGCAGAGTTATCTTAGATCTTAATCCTGATGAAGTTGTCTCTCCACTGTGTGATGCAGCACTGCAGGTTGAGGAGCAAGTGCAGTGTTCAAACGTGCCCCAGGGATTGCAGGCAAAGGCAACCGTGCTGTCTGAACCGCCTCTGTTTACGCTCACTGGAACTAAATATCCCTACAACCAGTTACACTTCTCCTGTTACTTTAGGAGTCACTGCCTTGCTTCACGTGCATATCTGGCACATGCTGAAACATCGTAGCTAGGCCTTGTCCTGAAAGACCCCTCCTTCTGCCCAGGCTCTTCCCAAGGCAGCTATATGGGACTGAGACCCTTTGAGAAACTTGTAGACTTGAAGGGGTAAGAGGACCTCGGAAATGAATATCAGAGGGATAAGAAGAAAAAGGGCGAAAACCAAAATGACACTAGGTCTAAATCTTCAAAAATACTTAAAAGTAAATGTTTTTGAATCATCCTCATGAAAAGAAGGATCCTTATAATGCTTTCAGGGCAGTAACTGTAAATCCCATATCTCAGAAGGAAAGTTGAGGCCTCTACCGAAAGGCTAATATGATGACTAACACTAATTTCTAAAGTCCTACTTTTACAGGTAGACAAAAATACCTGGGAAAAGAAGGGGATGCCCATACGTCAGTTGTTCTATCTACTTCTGGCCTTTTTTTGCTCAAGAAAAGCATATTTTGTCTGGAAACACACACAGAGATACAGAGTCGTAATTGCCACTGATGAATCAATACAGTATCAAGCAGGCCTTAAAGGCAGCTGGTCAGCTGAGTCTCGCTACAGGAAACAAAAAGCCCTTTCTTTCCAGCAGTTGTGGTTGCTCTGATAGTTCTGTCTTTATTAGAGACACTGAGGTTTAAAGGCTTCCAGAGATAATGGGAATAAACCAGGAATATAAAAAGTGCACTCCCAGAAGGTACATTTGTAACAACAACCCACAAGTTGTTCCTCTCCTCAAACTGACAGCTTGCCCATTAGTGAAAAGACTGTTTCATTAGATTTGAATTTTTGAACTCTTTGCTCATGAGTAATTCTGAGCGAATGCTAGCTGAATCTAGGAAGAAAACCAGCTTTCTCGTTGGTTCTCCCATTTATTGCTTTGTCTGGATTTCAAGCCTTCTCAGCAATAACAGAAACCATAGCAGACCTCATTTTCTGTCTGCCATGAACTCTGTTGCCTTAGACCTTTGCAGCAGAACAGTTAGGTCACAAGAACCAAATTTATAGGGCACTTTCACTGTTACTAGCTCCTTTTCCTTAGTAACTGCTGTGTACCTCCAGTCCCCAAATCCTCAGTGTCTTAAATTCCATTTAGGAAATGGCACAGCCGGCACTGTTCATTAGAAAGAATCTCCGCAGAAGGTCTAGTTGCATCTGTCTCATTCGGGGGCTGTTGTGAGTCCGTACGAAGTTTCCACTGTTGCCAGTCTACTGGCCATTTCTAGCTAGGGTATCAGAACCCAAACTGTGGGTGAACGTCAGGATCATTTGCTCCAAAAACATAGAGCTGATTCTCTCCTCCGTACAAATCAAGAGTACCTAAATCACTTTGACCATATACAGTTAAACTTGTGCAATGGAATCAGAGGATTACAGCAGCCCCTGTGGTTGCAAAATAGGGTGAGCCATTTGGTCACATACATCGGCTGTGAAAACAGAGGGTTGGTATGACACTGGTCTCAGCAGAATTGATCTGTGGGCTCCAGAATAATATTTAGTGATGTGGTAGTGCTATGAAACACAAAAGATCTAAGTTGCAAAAGCTGTGGTTTAAGTTTCATGATGCCTGGACCCTGTAAGAGCATACTAAACAAGTAAGGAGCTAAGCTCGCAACCCAAGGTTAGGGTACAGGAAGCTAAGGGAAAGTGCAGCAAAGATGTTTGTGAAAACAGCATTAGATATGGATCTGCAAACAGGCTTGGCATCACCTGATGCTCAAGGATGACCAAAATGAATACTGCAGATGAGTTGCATGTCAGGCTTTCAACTGACCACAGCCAGGTGGGAAAAGCATCTACAGTATTGCAAAAACAAGGTGCAAGGGGTAACACAGCAGTACAGATGACCAGAAGAGATTACTAGTTGTAGCTCAGCAAGTGAAAATACTTTCAGAGCCTGTTAGTCAAAGCTGGGTTTTCGACATTTGAGCTTAAAGGACTCAAATTTGCTACAACCAAAGAAGATCAAGACTGAAACCTGAAAAGTTGTGATGGGGCATACTGAAAAGACAGGAAACCTAGAAAAAATTTGGAGAAAAAAAGATTAAAAATTAAATGAGCAGATTTTTACACCATACAATAAGAGGTCAAAACACTTGCAAATAGGTTAGTCTACCCCGACCACAACTATCTCATCATTATTGCTGGCAGGACTAATCAACCTTAGTAAAATTAAGCATTTTTTACAGAGTTTGGTGGGGTTTTTTAAGCTGGCTGGTTCGCTTTGGCATAAGTGCAGAGCAGGGGATGGCATAAAAATAAGAATACATTAACTTGCTGTTGTCACAGAGTTCTTTATGCTGTGAAATCTTGCCTTCAGTTTTCCAGTGAAGAGCTAACTGCTTCTGAAGGAAAAATTGCTCTAGTGGTTACTGCCTCTGTGTTCTTTCTGTGTATAATGTATCCTTCAAATACCGTGTAGTAATTCCTTGTTTATCTTTCCTACTGTTACCACTCCAATTTTGCACCTTTTTCTCATGGAAAACAACCTAGTATTCCACAGGCTTCTGCCACAACCATCTTTTTTAGATGGGTTTATAACAGGATAAATTGAAAGAGACCTGAAACAAATTGTTTGGTGCTGGGAAAAAAGATGGTGCTTAGTGGGTTTCTTTTCCAAGGATATCACCTGTCTTGTCTTGCTGGTGAAGGGTGGGGTTTTTTAGTGGATGGTGCTGATGAGAAAAAGGAGATGGGAACAGACTTGTATGGAACTTGGCTTTATTTTTTTCTAAAATCCTAGAGGGATGTGAATGTCACGAATCTCTAGTCTGCTCCCACCCTATTTGACTTTTCAGCTTTTTAATTCAAGTGTTTCAATCCATAGAACTTGCATGAGGTTAATGATAGTACATACAACTTGCAACAAGGGCCAGTTGCAAGTGCTTAGAACAGTGCAAGACCAGGGATGTACAAGACGGCCCTTCCTACAGGAGACTTTCCTGACTTCCCACAATCAGTAGGGTTTTTTATAATGCTACATCCTGCCTACCGCCATACTGTAGAGGTATACCAGCCTTCACCGAAGCCTGTATTTATTTGCGTATATACAGACACCCCACATCCTGCACACACACTCTCTCTTCCTTTCTCCCCTGCCCATCCCAACAATCATGTTATATATGTCATATATGTCATATATGTGAATGAGTTAATACCTTGGGTTTCTTGCAGGAGTGCAGGCTGTATATTTGTTGAAATGATCCAGGGACAGCCAATATTTGCAGGAACTTCTGGTACTTGTGAACAGCTGGCAAAGATCTGGGCGGTGAGTAAAATGTAACATGAAATGGGAGAGAAAAAGAATCTGTTGCTCCAACCCCCTCCTTAATTTTGAAGTCCTAAGCATAGGTCCTGTGAATACCAGAAATAATTTGGTCCAATCTGCCAAGTTCACAGGAGACTTTGTAATCCATTTTTATTTGGCAACTTTCTTACAGACACAGGAGTAAATCAAATGACTTTCCTTTGATGTTTGTCATCTCATCAAAAATTTAAAGCCAATTAAAGTGACATCAAATTGAAGAAGGCATAAAAGGTGTGCAGGTACTGCAAATTCTATTCCTTCTTGTTAAATCCTTTACTTACTGTAGGATACAGCACACCATATTCTCACAAAGGAGCTCTAATACTGCTCTTAAATTGCCTTGAAAATGGCAAGGCCCTGAGGTTTTTCAGAGATCCTTCTTCATTTTAACTTGGAACATTTTGTATCATCCAGTTTATGGTGCAGCCCTAGAGACTGCTTTGGCATAATGGAAAGCGTGAGATTACTTTATAAAGGCAGCAGTGAGTGAGAGCAGACATATTCAGGAGCCTCTTAAGCCGTTTTTTCTGCTGGGGAAACTGAAACAGAGCCATATCCTCAGTGCGGCTCGGTACAACTGAGGCAGTTACCAGCACTAGCGGATTCTGTATGTTCCTTACTGCTCGCTGCTGACCGTGTTACTGACCCTTCAGGAAGGTCAGCCTATAGATTCCTATTGGGTTTTGCTCTAGGTTTCTGCCCTTTCACATGTCCTCCCAGGGATTTACTCTTCTGCATAGTGTTTCCCAAATGTCGATTTTCAAAGGAGAAAGTACAGAAAACTGAAATTTGGAAAGTGGTGAGAAAAGACTTCATAGCTTCAAGTCTGTGTAAGTCAGATTTTTCCTTCTTAATCCCTTCATCCAGAAACACTCCTGCCTGGTAGGGTTTTCCTCTCTGCTGTTAGCTAGAATGCGATAAAAAGACAGACAAGTGGGTCTAGTTCTTAGACTTGAGTTCAGTCCATTTAAATAAATGCTGAATTTCTCTTTCACAGAGAGTGGGAAAAAAAAAATTATTGGGTCGGGGGGGAAATCCATACTTGGCCAATTAACAGGGTTCAAAGCCAGGGCAAGGCCCAGTTTCTCAGAGTGTGAATGAAGGGTATCCTTCCACTTATGGCTCTCCAATCTCTGGATACGTTTCCTGTGGTTTTGCAGTTGGAGGGTTATAGCCCTATCTTCATTTCTCTGGTATTATAACTAATACCGTGATTAATAGGATTTGTGCTATAGAAGGCAAAAAACCCTTATTTAAAAATCATGAGGAAGCTTTAAGAGCCGTGAAATAATTAGTGCCTTTCACAGAAGGTTTTATGTTATTATACAGCCTGGAATGAGGCTCTGTGTTAGGCCAAGATTTCAAAGCTCCTTAGAGGCTTTCGATGCCTAACTTGAGATATTTTGCCAAGTGTGAGGTTCAGAATGGGGATTCCTACTGTTTTCTAATAGTCAGTCCCTTTCATGTACTAATAATAGAGGCACCCTGCACTGGTTTAGAGACTGTCTGCATTTGTGTGCATGAGTCTATATCACTCAGCATGCTTATCTCCACGTAGAACTGTTGGTTCAAACACCGCATAGCTATATAGTTGGAAAATCCCCGTTCTGTGAAACATGTTTGTCCTGTTGAATCATCAGGACTGACTGACTGTCATTTCACCAACATTTCTTAGAATAGAATCGTCTAGGTTGGAAGGGACCTTTAAGATCATCGAGTCCAACCATCAACCTAACACTGCCAAAACCACCACTAAACCATGTCCCTCCACCACATCTACCCGTCTTTTAAATACCTCCAGGGATGGCAATTCTACCGCTTCCCTGGGCAGCCTGTTCCGATGTTTGATAACCCTTTCGGTGAAGAAATTTTTCCTAATATCCAGCCTAAACCTCCCCTGGTGTAACTTGAGGCCACTTCCTCTTGTCCTATTGCTTGTTACTTGGGAGAAGAGATCAACCCCCACCTCTCTACAACCTCCTTTCAGGTAGTTGTAGAGAGCCATAAGGTCTCCCCTGAGCCTTCTCTTCTCCAGACCAAACAACCCCAGTTCCCTCAGCCGCTCCTCGTAAGACTTGTTCTCTAGGCCCCTCACCAGCTTCATTGCCCTTCTCTGGACACACTCCAGCACCTCAATGTCTTTCTTGTAGTGAGGGGCCCAAAAGTGAACACAGCATTCGAGGTGGGGCCTCACCAGTGCTGAATACAGGGGGACAATCACTTCCCTAGTGCTGCTGGCCACACTATTCCTGATACAAGCCAGATGTTGTTGGCCTTCTTGGCCACCTGGGCACACTACTGGCTCATATTCAGCCAGCTGTCAACCAACACCCCCAGGTCCTTTTCTGCTGGGCAGCTTTCCAGCCAGTCTTCCCTAGGCCTGTAGCACTGCATGGGGTTGTTGTAACCCAGGTGCAGGACCTGGCACTTGGCCTTGTTGAACTTCATACCATTGGCCTCGGCCTATCGGTCCAGCCTGTCCAGATCCTGCTGTAGGGCCATCCTATCCTCAAGCAGGTCAACACTCCCTCCTAACTTGGTGTCATCTGCAAACTTACTGAGGGTGTACTCGATCCCCTCGTCCAGGTCATTGATAAATATATTAAAGAGCACCATCCCCAATACCGAGCCCTGGAGTACACCACTTGTGACTGGTGGCCAACTGGATTTAACTCCATTCACCACCACTCTTTGGGCTCAGCCTTCCAGCCAGTTTTTCACCCAGCGAAGAGTACAGCCATCCAAGCCATGAGGAGCCAGTTTCTCCAGCAGAATACTGTGGGAAACGGTGTGGAAGGCTTTACTGAAGTCCAGATAAACAACATCCACCGCCTTTCCCTCATCCACTAAGTGGGTCACCTTGTCATAGAAGGAGATCAGGTTAGTCAAGCATGCCTTTCATGAACCCATGAACCCTCTTCTAGAGGCAAGTGGTACCTTAAGCAATCTGCATCCCCTATCTCTATCCCTGGCTGCTCATTCCTGCTCCTGTGTTACCCCTCACATGAGGGGCTACGTGAACTGAGGAACCTATAACTGCGTTTTCTCCCTGGGTTACTCTAAACAAGAACAGTTTATTTACCCAGTTCATCATCTGGCTGCACAAATGGTAGTACTAATGACCAGTAGTACTCATGAAGGGATGACACAGGAGCAGGACCAAATGGGAAGGGAGCAAAGAGGAAGGAGCTACTTAGGCCAGCAGTGCTGGTTATGGAAGTATGGCCTGAGTGAATGCAAACTGAAATGTCTCCAGTTCTCTCATGGCATGGAGAGTAAGCAAACCTGACAAACTTAAGATCCATCATTCAGTTTTCAAGAGATCAGGTGTAGGTTTTGCATTCAAACACTCCATCTTATTGATTAACATTGGGCTGAGAAGGACTTCATGTGGGCTGGATTAGGCTGCAGCATGCCACCAGCATGCTTCTGTGACTGAGCTGAACACATGACAAGTGCCAGATGAATGACTACAAGGCTTTTCTCTACATAAAACATAAAATATAACTTCCCAACCAAACTAGGCAAAATCAGCTTGATTGATTCCTTCAGCTGGTTCATCAAAGGAGAAGCAGGCAGTTAGAGAGCAGCGAGAGAGGACAGTGACTTATACCAACTTAAAGCACTTGCTGAAATATGGGCATTGTAAATATGTTTCTGGCTGAAACTACGCCTCTTCCGAAGTGGACTGAGCTGAGCTGCACCAAGACCTTTCACTACAGTGAAGCATGGCAGAAGCTGTTTTGCTTTGTCTGATGGCATGGACCAGAGAGTTAACAGGTAGATTTACGGTGGATACACAATAGATAGAACAATGCCCAGAGTATATTTATTTAATTGAAATTAATTATAACTTATTATCTGATTTGGCAAGGAATCTCATTAAAGGTTGGGGGGGGGAGCAGAGAGAAAAGGGAAAAAAAATCACCTGCCCCATTACCTTGAAAATTCAAAAATAGATACAAATTCATGGATTGAAATAGCATCTTTTGTAAAGAAAAGACTCAGAAAAGATAACTATAAATCCATATTCATATGACATTCAGTGACTGGTGCTCTGAATACTTTCACACCTCAACTCAGCAAAATTTAAGCATTTGCTGAAAACCTTATGTAGCAAAGTACAAGCATGCACAAGTAACTATTTTCTTAAACTCTTCACCAAGGAAAGGCAGAGTGCTGAGCTGACCCTGGAGAGTATGATTTTACTATGTACCAAACTTCTCCAGCTCTCTCTGATGCCTTTAGGACTGATGCCCGATAGCTCATAAGAAACCTTGAAGAATGGGGGCCCAGATGAATGCAGGCATGACACTTCAGACAACACACCTGCATTTTCAATGCAGAGTATTTTAGAGGTTTTGCTGTGGCTTCCTGGAAAGCTAAGAGGATAGCAAAAGAAAGCAAATTCTGGATTCAGATTCCAAGTCTCTCTTTCCTGTGCACACAGAGTTTGCTTTGGGCAAACCTGCCCTACTTACATGATACACACACCAGTCAAGAATGCATCCTCATCCAGAGCTGTCAAATTACCCTGAGTGCAAGCTGCCTTCCAATATCCTCACATGGCTGAACGCTGCAAGACACCTTCTCTTTGGGGAGCTTTCAAGCTTCCAAGACTGATTTTACAGGCTAGCAGAGACAAGGGTCCTACCCCTTGGTCATTGCTGTGGCAGGCTGAGTCCATAAGTAGTTTGGAAACATGGGCCACAGCAAGCCACCCTAGCTTGCTTCCCCCCACAGACCACCATGCTAATGCGCACCAACTGTGAGATGCGGTCCCTGCTTGTGACTGTCTTCTCCAGGTAGCTGTAAGTGTCCTCACAGCTGTTTCCCAGCTGTGAATGAGAAAAGCAATCAGCTACCAGATGCATAACAACTGCAACAACCAAGCTTTATATTTCTTCCTTCTTTAATGTATTTATTTACTGATGCCTGTTCTCTTGCAATCTTTATCACAAGTTTCTGAGGCCAACTTTCCCATATCATAGACCTCAGGTTTCATTTTAAGGAAAAGGAATTGTTTATCATATACAAAGTGTAACTAATGTGAGACAAATCTAATGTTGGAGAAGAGAAAGTGAATAAAAAACCCCAACATTTTTCATGTGAAAATTTCACCATTTTTTAGGGAAATCTGATAATTTTGGGGGTTGTCTACATGATAAGCTTTGAAGGCTTGGAGTTAGCAGTACTGATTTATAATACCATATCACATGCTGTGAACTCTTCTTAAATATGTGGCTTTACCTCTTTAGCACAACTGATCCATATCAATAGGCACCAGGCACTTTGCATGTGGCAAGTAATAATAATAACAACACTAAACATCCACAACTGCAGCTGGCACAGAAATCCAGATAAGCTTGATCTCACACATTTCAGCAAGTAAAATGAGGTTGGAGGAGGCTTTCCTGGCCCAGACTTTGCTCAGTGAGGACCTACTTCTGAAGCCCACAATTCACAATAAAGGCCAAAGACACTGCTGAAGCTCTGTACCCTTCAGGGTGAGACACTGAACGGCTTTATAGCACCTGCCAGTAGACCCGTCTGCCAGTTTTTCTTTTTCACCTCAGAATGGCAGGGGTTTCTATCACAGCTCACAGCCTGTGCTGTCACTGAGTGTATCGGCTGCTGCCAGCGCCAGTGGGCAGAGTAAGTCCCCAGTGCAGGCACTCTGGCACAGGAGGACACCTTCAGCGGTGAAAAGGGGCTGAACAATGTGACCCCTGGGCTGGCAAACACAGGCAGGAGCGGCACCTGGCAGTGAAGCTGCATATGCCTTCCCTGATGTTCCCAGCAGCAACAACAGTAGGACCTTTTCTGCTATGAAATCAAGTGCTAAAATGGCAGCGTCCTTTATGCACAGTGGTATATCCAGCTCCAGCCAGGGCAGTGTGAATCTATGCTGGTTTACAGTAAAGGCCACAGTCTTTCTCTCCATTGAGACCAATTCCTCCAGCCACACACCATGGCAGGGTATTGGCAGACAGAGGTTATTGCTCTTCTCACTCTCCTTCTTCTTTTCACAGGTATTGGGAGTCCCAACTGAGGACACCTGGCCAGGACTTTCCAAGCTCCCCAACTATAACCGAGGTAGGGTTTAACTCACAAGAATGCCAGCTGTTTCTCTGAGCCACCAGCCACTTAATTTTTGGGTCAGTAATTCTCATTAGGAAAAATCCTGTGCTTCAGTGTTACTAAATCCCTTGAGCTACTTAACAATAGTGTTGTTGTAGGACCTAGGATACAGGCAAAGGTACAGGCATGGCAAAGTTGCTTCACTGAGCGTAGGGTGTATGTTAAGCTGATGGAAGATTTCAGTGCTGCCAATGTACTTAGTCTCCACTCCTCAGAGCAAAGGACTGATGTCTCCTGGTTTAGACTGGAAAAGCTGACAGGTACCTGAAGACACAGTTTATCTGAACTCTCCTTATTTTTATGGAGATTGGTTTGGGGGCCTTTAAACCTCAGTTTTAAAGGTCACTGTCCCTGATTTTGATGTGGGCAAGGTGAGAAATCTGTGTGATTTATAAAGCTGGCTTCTTTTATTTCCACATGGGCTGGTAGAGAAGTCTGTGTCCTGGACTTCAAAGGGCCAGTTGTCTCTTATTTTGATGTGGGCAGGTTGAGAAGTATGCTTTGAAAAGCTAGCTCAGTCACTCTCCCTCTCCCCCCCCCCCCCCCCTTCTCCCT